>JBBGZY010000969.1:597500-1100000 GCA_037952925.1 Lithobates clamitans | reverse complement strand
CCTTTGGATTAAAGGAGATTTCAGAGGTTCTGAGCATGATTAAATGACAATAACGCTGGCCATACAAGAGAGAGTTCATCTGATTTCCCCATGTGGATGTACAAATATGCAGTGCTGACTGTTGTATGCTGACAGTTAGCACCTGCGGCTGTCAAAATACCCAAACATTGTCTGCATCTGATTGGATGCAGGCAATGTTCAGTTGAGAATTTTCCACTTGGCTCCTTAAAAAAAAAAATTGCCTTATGCCGAATCGAGCAGTGTTGACTGGACCACCCACAGAATGAATATCCGCTGATATAGCAGAAATAGGGCAAAATTCAATCCATGCATTGCCAGCCTTAGACTATTATTTGTTGGTTAAATAGGAACTATTGCATTTTTCATGAATTGTATTTGCAATGTTTTGTAAAGGTTTATAATGTGATACTTAGTTTATACAATTTTTCAGAGTAGCTTTGGTGATGTTATTGACATATTGGGTCTTCATCTCTAAAGTGAAACTCTAGAGAAAAGACCAATCACCTGTTAGATTTTAGCATATTGTATAGCAGGACTTTACCCATTTTTATTTTGTAGTCGATAGTAAGAAAATCCATGGCTGACGTTTTTAAAAACAAAATCCAAGAAGGTTGTTTTGCCGTAACTGGGATATATATATCCCATAATTAGTTTCGGTACTGTAGTAAGAAATATTGTGCCCTGATATATCTTTTTGAATTGCTTCAAGCAGGCTTCAGGGAAAAGCAGCAAAATAATTACAAAATAAGGGTGATGAGAGTCCTGGGATATCCTGTCTACAAACAAGGCTGCTACCATATTTGCTAGCAGTGGCGGATGGTGCTCCATATTTTTTTTGGGGGGGCGCAAACAAACTGAAAAATTCTGAAAAAACCCAACCCAATCAATTGCAGCCTCACTGTATCACCAAACGCAGCCACTGTGCCATCAAACACAGCCACTGTGCCATCAAACGCAGCCACTGTGCCCATCAATTGCCACCACTGTGCTATCAATTGCTGCCACTGTGCCATCAATTGCTGCCACTGTGCCCAACAAGTGCAGCCACTGTGCCATCAATTGCCGCCACTGTGCCCATCAATTGCCGCCACTGTGCCCATCAATTGTCGCCACTGTGCCCATCAATTTCTGCCACTGTGCCATCAATGGCAGCCGCTGTGCCATCAAACGTAGCCACTGTGCCTATCAATTTCCGCCACTGTGCCATCAATTGCCGCTGCTGTGACATTAATTGCCACCACTGTGCCATCAATCGCCGCCACTGTACCATCAAACGCAGCCACTGTGTCATCAATTGCTGCCACTGTGCCCATCAATTGCCACCACTGTGCCATCAATTGCCGCCACTATGCCATCAATGGCCGCCACTGTGCCATCAAACGCAGCCACTATGCCATATCAAATGTTCCCACTGTGCAGTGTAAGTGAAGCATAAGAGGGAGATATGAACATGAATTATAATATTATTCACTCCCCCCCCTTACAAATTTAATACAACAACCTGGCACTTCCCTTCACAGGCAGCTCCGCTTGGACCGTGCATCCCACGGAGCTGCCAACGTCAATGCTGGTTTCCATATGGTCTCTGGAACAGGGAAGCTGGAAGTAATTTGAACAACAAAGCATTCGCCCGTAGTAATACTATGGGTGGATGCTGCTTGGCATGATGGATTGCGCCGCAAGGCGGGTTAAAAGCCCGCAAATGAAGCGCCTCCTCTGAAATTTCACGATTGCATAGACGTGGGGCTTCCCATAGTGCACTGTGTCCAGCGCCTGAACACAGTGCACTTAAGGACCTTTTTTCTATTTTTTTTTTTTAAAGGGTCATTTAAAAAAAAAATTATTTATTTGTTGTTTGTGACTGCCTGGAGGGAGGCGGTGCCCATGCGCCCCCTATGCATGGGCCACCACTGTTTGCTAGGAAAATAAAGGCAATCTATACTTTAATAATTTATTGATATTGTAATACCCTGCATGCAAGATTTAACAAAAACTTTGGTAATGTTTATAATGTTTTAATTTTTTTGTTTTATATCTGTTTTATCACTATCTGTATACAGTTTTTTTTACAGGTAACCTTTTAATACATGACTTAACACAAAGGGTTCCCAGAGCACTATGGGCTATCTAAAGGGACCTAAGAATAGATTTCTTTGCAGCTACATTTGTGTAAAACTTCAGACTCAGCTAAGCCTAAAACAAAGCTTAGTAATAGACCAGTGAGCCTAAGATACATCAGTAAAAAAAGCATAAATACACTTTTCCTCATATCATGTGACTGTCCTTCCATGTGCCCCTTACTCTATTAGTTATAAATTGGGGTGGCCGCCATTTTTGTTTTGCTTATGTGGCTGCTAACCTTCCCTCATTTTTTTTTCCTCTGTGGCCAAAGACTAAAGCCCCGTACACACGATCGGACTTTCTGACAACAAAACCGTGGAATTTTGTTCAAAGGGTGTTGGCTCCAACTTGTCTTGCATACACATGGTCACACAAATGTTGGCCAACAATTATGAACGTAGTGACATACAAGACGTACGGCGAGCCGATAAAAAGGAAGTTCAATAGTCATGTGATATCTCCATTACGAATGCTAGTTTTATAAGACCGAGCGCTTCTGGCTCGTTCTTGATTCCGAGCATGCGTGTTTATACTTTGGACTTTTGTCTCACGGACTTATGTACACACGATCGGAAAGTTCGACAACACATATTTGTTGGTGGAAAATTTGAGAACATGCTAGCCAGCATTTGTTGGTGGAAAGTCCGACAACAATTGTCCAATGGAGCGTACACACGGTCAGACCTACTGCCAACAAGCTCACATCCAACATTTCCTGTCGGAAAATCCGATCGTGTGTACGCGGCATAAGAAGGCTTTGACTAAATGGGAGGAAGCGCCCTTCCCCCTGTGATGCACTTCAGTCCCTGTCTCTTCTGCCATGCTTTCACTGAGAGGAGGGTAGAAGCTGCTGGAACTGGAAGAGAGTAGGTGTTGTTGGTGCCTCCTTTGCAGTGACACCGCTGACACATCAGAGGAAGCGCCAACCGGCTACATCATCAGTTACTTCTAGTGGGCAGACAAGACACAATGTGGAGGAGCTAACAATGCTGTAATCTTAACAGCGGCTAGGCAGTGTTGCTGGCCCTAGGATGGAAACCCCAGAGCCTCCAGTTGCTGTAGACTCTGGTGAAAACCTGCTGGCTCTGGGGAATCTTATGCTCTAGCTCCCTTAGGTGCTCAGGTGGAGCTGCTTTACTGGACCACCTAGAGCTCCGTCCACAAGCTTAGTGGTGTGCTCCTGACCCCAGAGGTATGCATCTGTCACCTGGCCTCGGGTGAACTGGCAAATTCAGACTGAAATCGGACCTGAAATGGTACACAGGGACGCACCAGACCCCTGCTGTGAGCCACTCCGTGTGGCAGTGTGAACCCAGCCTTAGGTATTTTTAAGAGTTTCAGCTGCATATTTCTCCATCTTAAATGGTGGTTATGGTAATACCAAAAAGTGTTTATAGTATAGGTTTACTTTAATGTAAACTACCATAAATCACCAAAATGTTAAAGAAAAATCCCAAATGTATTATTGTATGTAATGACAGTCATTTTGCCACTCTCTTGTGCTTGTCACATGTCCAGCAATAATCACGTGCTCTTTCTAGCCAGTTAGCAGTTTTGCCAGAATATTTTATTGACATCAGTCTCACCAAGATTCATTGTGTTGACAAAGAACATCTGATAGGCATCAAGCACATGTCTGGGCATTGATAAGGATCTGGAATTACCCGTTAGGGAAAACAGCATAACGTTATAATCTTCTTTTAACAATTTGTAATATAATTATGAATGATAGATCAGAGTGTATTCTCAACTGTTATTATAAACCCAGGGTTGTGTATACTATAATGGCACCTGTGGGCCAGTGCCTAGGGTGGCAGGGTTAGAGGTGTCAGAAGCAAACCTCAACATTTACAAATTGTTTCTTATATCAGTTCCAATTGTCTAGCCTTTTCGTGACATTTGTAGATAGGTTTAGCAAAAAACTGCAGCAGAAGAGGGTGCAGGGGAAACCAAGGGATCGAAGTCAGAAGGTATTTTACAATTCAGAAAAGATAAAGCCGTCTATCCTTTCTCTTGTTTGGTGGTCTGTACAGCTTAAAAGTCATACTGCATATAAAATAAAACACATGCTGCATCAGAAAGCACATTTAAGTCATTTGGTATAATTCACTAAGCGATATTTTACCTCATCCAAGTATGAGGTAAAATAATGCACAGCTTTCTGAAAAAAAAAAAATCTGTGCAATTCACAAAGAAACTCCCCTTAAAATCTTGCATGCGTTATCTTTCCGAAGTATGTCTTAAATACCGCGTGAAACCCTGCGATAACTTATCGTAAGCATCTGATATGATGCTTTTCCAAAAAAGTGTAAGACAGCCAGCAATTTAGTCACGGCTGGTATGGCATGGCTTCTCTGGGTTGAGGGCTCAAGGTTCCCTATGAGTTGGGTATAAAGTTTCATAATAAGTGGCTTGGATAACCTGAAATTCTGCAGGGTATCAGCACCTGTGAATTGATCCAGCAGTGTGCACTCCTTAATGCTTCTTTCCTTTAAAAGGACCACTTGAGATTTTCTCCTCCTCCTCTGCATTGCTTTAAATTCCAGAAGACTGGATTTAAAGGGCTCCATCATCTTTGCTATGCTGTCTGTCAGCCTCCAGAGACAACCCTTAAGTAAAATCTAGCGGAGACCTGCTCCAGCTTGCACTTTCCAGCCTTTTTTTTTAACCAATCACTGGTGGGGTCTGACCACTGCCATAGTTATTGCATAGTTATCACAAGCTTGGACCAGTACTTAATTACCGCATGCATTTATTTATTTATTTCCTTCTGTAAATAATGCTTTTAATGCTTTTTTATATAGCATTTAACAAGTATTTTTGGTGTTTGCGCTAAATACTGCATACGAGCAATAGTGAATTTACATTTTCATTATCGCGAACATTATGGGGTCATGTGACCATTCGATAACCTTTAGTGAATTGTGCCCATAGTTTTTACTTAAATAGTCACCAGGCAAAGAGGCAGAGCTTGTACAAAAAGGTGCCATCAATCGGTGTGCCTAGGGGAGCATAGTATGTAAGCATAGCCCTGGGAAAACCTATATTAATAGCTCCTCCTGAAGCTAATAATAATACAAAAAAATAATTAGGCTAAAATTCTTATTTTTCCTATAAAAAGTGCCCTCCTGAATATTGTTTACACATCTGAAGACCTAGGCACTTAACCACAAGATCTTTGCTGAAGAGGAGGATCAGCAATCAAAACTACCATCCTTCTGTTTGGCAGGGATCATGTGACCAAGTGCCATGAGCCTCTTTGAAAGGAACATGGAGCAGCATTTTCTCTAGCAAAGGAAAGCATTTTAGCTTGTCTATTATTTTTATCCAGTCCAGCAAGATTCTTAATATTGGTAACATGTATTCATTGTTTAGTATACTGTAAGTCAATTTTGACTCTCAACAATTGTGCACGTAAGAGATTGAAAATAAGATCCCAAAGATTACCAAGAAGGTTCAAAGTTCACTCTTTCTAACCTAACTCTGCAAGCTGCTAAGATAATTTGAGTTAGTGTGGCTTTGTGTTAGTTCAGAGCTTGGAGCAATCAGCTACAGAAATGAAACCATCAAAGCGTTCATATCTGACTGTAATGTACACAAGCCATCCATCAGTATAGAGAAGTATGCAACATCTGAGCAGTTCACGATTAAAATGTACGAGGTTATCGCCTCCAAATTAAACACAAAACGTAGGATGATCTAATATGAAAAGGCATTTACAAATGTGTGTATATGTAAAAAGTCTCATATCAGTATAGGAGTTATGGGCCTCTACTCCACAGGCGATTTGTGATTGTGCTATTACTTAGACCATGCTTGCCTTCTTAGGACCAACTGACTGCAGATAATGGAGCTACATACAGTAGGTCCCTTGGACCCACAGTGGTCACTAAGTAATGTGTCACTGTGCATTTGATAGTGGCTGCTGATTTATTCCTGCAATCTGTGTACTTAATGTATAATAACTATAGCCAGCTACAATGCTTGGGAATAGTCAGATAAATGGGGCAGGTGCCACGTATTAACTTGTTCAAGAGTAACACTTAGACTCGGTTCACACAGGGGCGACTTGTCAGGCGACCTAGTCGCCTGACAAGTCACCTCCCGTTCTGTACAATGGAACCGTGCGTCGCTCCGACTTAGAAAAAGGTTCCTGTACTACTTTGAGGGCGACTTGGGGCGACTTGCATAGACTTCTATACAGAAGTCGTTTTGCAAGTCGCCGTGGCAGTCGTGTGCAGGTTGCCTCGGTGAGGCGACCTGCAAGTCGTGCCTCCCCTGTGTGAACCGAGTCTGATAGTGGAATTAGCACACCATTCTAGGTTTCTAGCAAGTCTTGTACTACAAGACACAGCAGAGAAATAAATATATTTTTCTATGGTATACTATATATATATATATATATATATATATATATATATATATATATATATATATACAGTGCCTTGAAAAAGTATTCATACCCTTTAACATTTTCCACATTTTGTCATGTTACAACCAAGAATGTAAATGTATTTTATTCGGATTTTTTATGATAGACCAACACTAAGTGGCACATAATTGTGAAGTGGAAGGAAAATGATAAATGGCTTTCAACATTTTTTACAAATAAATATGTGAAAAGTGTGGTGTGCATTTGTATTCAGCCCCCCTGAGTCAATACTTTGTAGAACCGCCTTTTACTGCAATTACAGCTGCATGTCTTTTTGGGGATGTCTCTACCAGCTTTGCACATCTAGAGAGTGAAATTTTTGCCCATTATTCTTTGCAAAATAGCTCAAGCTCTGTCAGATTGAATGGAGAGTGTCTGCGAACAGCAATTTTCATGTCTTGCCACAGATTCTCAATTGGATTTAGGTCTGGACTTTGACTGGGCCATATATATATATTATCCTAGCGCAACGCACATATATATTTTTTGTTCCACTAATTGCACGATTATAAAACGTGATCTGCGTTTGCAGCTGGATATCACCGTCACCTCTATTTATAGGCATTGATTCATTGTGGCTCGCAAGACCTTTTTTTCCTATACTCTGCACTGCTGGGACTGAATATTCTGGAAAAAAGTCAGGTAAAAATGACATAGGTGAAAGCCATAGTTAACGAAGAAAGGGGACTGCCCCGTAGCAGAATGACTGGCATTATTGAAGGCAAATTCTGCTAGGGGCAGTAAGGACACCCAATTGTCTTGAACAAAGGTCGTGAAACATCTAATATATTGCTTGAGGGTCTGATTAGTCCTCTCTGTCTGCCCGTTGGTTTGGGGGTGGTAGGCTGAGGACAAAGCTAGTTCAATTTTCAAGATTTCACATAAGGCTCTTCAGAAGCGTGAAGTGAATTGCACTTCTCTATCCGATACGATGTTTGCAGGGACTCCATGTAGTCTGACAATTTCTTTGACAAATACTTGGGCAGTTTCCATAGCAGATGGGGTACCTCTTAGCGGCAGGAAATGGGCCATTTTGGACAATTGGTCCACAACTACGAAGATTGCAGTACATCCTTCAGAACACGGAAGCTCTACTATAAAATCCATGGAGATCATCCTCCATGGTCTATCAGGAACAGGTAAAGGTTTTAACAGTCCCCAGGCCCGACTTCTTGCCGTTTTATTCTGAGTGCAGACAGGGCATGAGTTTACATACTTTTTGCCGAACTCCAGACTAGGCCACCAGAATGTGCATCGTACCAGCTCACGGGTCTTATGGGCATCAAAGTGACCTGCCAGCGGATGATCATGAAGTAGCTTCAACACCCCAACTCGTACATCTTCTGGAACAAAAATTTGACTCCCCCTCCAAAGTAGGAAATCCTTAGATGTCAGGATGACCCCAGAGGGTTTAGAAATGTTCATGGAGGCTTCTTTGAGTCGGGAGAGGAGATCTATTTGTAGAAGCAGAAAGTTGCCTACGGGTAAGATAGTGTCTGGAACAGATAGATCCTTGGGGTTATTGTACATATGTGATAAAGTGTCTGGTTTAACATTCTTTGATCCAGGTCGGTAAGTAATGTGGAATGAGAAACGTGAAAAGAATAGGGACCATCCAGCTTGCCATGGTTTCAGCCGTCTAGCAGATTTGAAGTATTCTAGATTTTTATGGTCAGTGTATATTAGTACTGGATGGACGGCACCTTTCAACAAGTATCTCCACTCTTCCAATGCTACCTTGATGGCAAGTAATTCTCAATCTCCAACATCATAATTTCTCTCCGCAGGAGAAAGTTTCTGTGAGAAAAAGGCCACAGGATGCATTAAAACCCTGGCGTTGAGAAATAACCACCCCTACTGGTATTTCGGATGCATCCATTTCAAGGATGTAGGGCAGTGATGGATCAGGATGACTGAGGATTGGGGCTGAGGTAAAAAGTCTCTTGAGTGTCTCGAAAGCATCTTGGGCTTCCAAATTCCAGTGGAATCGCAAGTTCTGCTTGGTCAGCTGAGTGATGGGAGTGATTATGGCAGATAACCCTTTAATGAACTTCCTGTAAAAATTTGCGAAGTCTACAAAACATTGCACTTCTTTCTTGTCCATAGGCACAGGCCAATCTAATATAGCGGACACCTTGTGGGGGTCCATCTTAATTCCAGTTGTGGAAATCACTAATCCTAGGAACTGGATGCTCTGCTGCTCAAACTCGCATTTTTCTGCCTTCGCATACAATCCGTATTGTCTAAGCCGGCATAACACCTGCAGACATGTTCCCGATGTTGTTCAAGTGATCCGGAGAAAATTAAGTAGACAATTACAAAAATGTCTAGGAAGTCTTTAAACACGTCATTGATAAAATGCTGGAAGGTGGCAGAGGCATTGCAGAGCCCAAATGGCATGACCAAATTTTCTTAGTGACCGAACTAGGTACGAAAGGCTGTCTTCCATGCATCCCCAGCTTAAATGCCGACCAGGTTTTAGGCTCCCCTCAGATCTAACTTGGTAAAGATAATGACAGATCGTAATCTCTGAAACAGCTCAGGCATCAGGGGCAAAGGATAGCGATTCTTGACCGTGATTTTGTTTAACTCACGATAGTCCACACATGGACGAAGAGTTTGGTCTTTCTTTGTTACGAAAAATATTCCGGCACCTGCTGAAGAGGTAGAAGGGCGGATAAAACTCTATTCTAGATTTTCATTGATGTACTCCTTTAGTGCTTCTGATAGTGGGAACATGAGCCCAAAGAGAGGAGCTCAATTGGGCATTCATGGGGCGATGAGATGGAAGGGTGTCTGCCCCTCGTTTACTGAAAACATCAATAAATGTGTGTTATGGTGCAGGCACTGACTGGAGAGTGTCTTAATCAGAGTCCATGCATAGCAGCGTGGTTGGTGGCTCGGGAGGCCTTGATATACAAAATTCCTGACAGTAGGAAGACAAGAACTTGACCTCCCCTGATATCCAATTGATTTTGGGATTGTGGGCCTGGAGCCAGGGTAGGCCCAAAATCACAGGGAACAATGGAGAGGAGATGGCGTCAAGGGTCAGTAGCTCCTTATTTTGGGAGAGGATTGTAACAGGTAGTGGAGATGTTTCCTGGGTTACTCGACTTAATGCAAGAGCCATCAGCCAGGTAAACAGAAATTCCATGTGTCTTTTGTTGCAGAGGGATGTGTTGCAGTATGGCACAGGTTGAGTCAATAAAGCAGCTACATACTCCAGAGTCAATGATGGCATTGACTGAGACTGTCCTTTCTAGGAGCTGGAAAGAGAGAGGGAAGGCAAGGTGAGTTGCATTGGCAGACAATGTTGTTAGATAATCAGGAACAGAAGATGGGCACTTACACATTTTGGCAGGGCAGCTGCGCACGTAGTGGCCAGCCTCACCACAGTAGAGGCAAAGTTTGTGCTGTCGGCGGTGTGCTTGCTCTTCAGGAGACAGAGCTGGTCTCATTAATCCTAACTGCATAGGCTCAGATGTGTCAGGTATTGAGCCTACACCTAGCACCAGGTAGTGGGAGGCTGGAACTGGAGCTCTCGTGGTCATCCATACTGGGCGGCTCTACTGGATGGACCATTCTGACCGATGCTTACGTAGTGGTCGATTTCGATCTGGATAGCCAGGGTGAACAGTGCTTCAAGAGAGTTGGGTGTACCAACTCGGGCAAGCTCATCTTTGAGGTTTTCAGAGAGACCCATGCAGAACTGGTGTCGCAGAGCTGCGTCATTCCATTGGGTGTCTGCACTCCAGCGTCTGAAGTCCATAACATAGTCCTCAACCGCTCTGCGGCCTTGCTGTAGCAAGGGCAGTCCGCTGAGGGTCTTCATAAAGCTGGGCCATGGCATCAAAGAAGGATGACATAACATGCGTTTGCACGGTGTTTTCTTGTAGCAGCCGGTGGGCCCAGGTCTGGAGTTCCCCTTGGAGTAGGGATATTACAAATCCCACCTTGGTGGATTCTAGTGAGAAAGTCCGAGGTTGTAAAGGAAAGTACAGCTGACATGCGTTTCGGAAAGCCCGGAACTTAGTTTGGTCCCCTGCAAATCTCTCTGGAGTGGGAACTCTGGACTTGGGTGGTAGCATCACCACCGAGGGAGCAGAAGCAGTCAGTATAGGTGCAGTGCGGGGGTGCAGGAGCTACACTACCAGGACCCGATAAATTCTGTACTCATTCTTCCAACTTGACATAGCCCTCCTGTAGGAATTTTACGGCTTGCATGAGGGCTGCGAGGTGCTGACAAATCTCCTTCATTGCTGAGGTTCCTCCTGCAGACTCAGTCATGGCTGTTTGATACTGTTGCACACCTTGTAGTAAAGCCTGACTTGTAGGAGGAGAGCTCTCTTACAGCCCTGGATCAGGAGCCACTGCAGTGGGAACAGTGGCCTAGAGAGCATGGTGAGGTAGGGGTGCCGGTGAGATCAGTGATAGTTGGCACAGATGGATGGATGATGAACCACCAGATAGGACCGGAATGCAGGTGACAGCAGAGGTAGATGCAGGTCAGCGACAAAGGTGAGCTGGATGGTGCAGGAGTAGCAGCAGGCTGGAGCAGTGTGAGACAAGCTGGGTCAAACACAGGTTATCAAACAGAGCTAAACAGCAAGCTGGAGCAAGGTCAGATGAACAGGTAGAGGTTGGCAACAGGATATCAAGCAAAAAGTCTTTAGCAGGGTCAAGGCAAGTTATCAGGTAAGTCAGGAGAACCGGGTCAATACAAGTGATCAGATGGCAGGTACAGGTTTCAGGACACACTAAGCTGCAGATCAAACAGCACTGCACTTGTGCAGCTGCTGTTCTTTTAAAGGCCCATTGGCGCCAAGCACCGTCTAGCGCGTGTGCCCTTGCGCTCGCATGCACGTACATACGCATCTGGCGCGTGCCCTCGCATGCACACTCTGCTGACCAGTTAATTGGACTGGCACCCTGGTCTTGCCACAGCAAGTCCCTGACACAGCTTATTTGACTCAGCACCGCTGGTGACTGAGTCTACGCATTCCAGTAAGCGCATTACCCTTATCGGTGGTGGATATTTACAACCTGGTGATTGATATATATATCTATATATAGATATATATCTATATATATATCTATATATAGATATATATATATATATATATCTACATATATATATATATATATATATATACATATATATATATATATATACATATATATATATATATATACATATATATATATATATATATATATATATATATATATATATATATATATATATATATATATATATATATATATATATATATATATGTAGGAAGGCCAGTATGGTGGCCTGAATTTATGGGAGGAGCCCGGTGGGTATTTAAGCAGCCCGCTCACCTGTGGTGCTTGTCGGTTTCCTGTGCGCGATACACGTCACTAGGCCGACTATTCGATATACCAGCGTCCGCAAGTTCTTGCCTCGCAAATTTCCGTATTCGATACCGTACTCAAAACTTTCGAAGTCCGCGTTTTTCGTTCGTAGTTTGTACCACGCGGCTGGCTTGGCTGTCGCAGGTAAGGTCCCGTCGGACTTTTCGTTTTCATATCAGGTCACTAAACCGTAATTTCGAAATTTTCGTTTCACTCGCTTTTTCATAAACTGCATGTATATCGCATTTTTCGTTTCATGTCATGTCACTAAACCGTACTTTCAAATTTCGTTACTCGCACTTCACAATTGCAATGTATATCGCTCGTACTTTCGATATGTTACCATTTCGACAGCACCGCGACACAGACGTCGCTTCATTGCTAGCATGTCGGTGTTTGAAAATATGCATCGGTAAACAGCCACAGCAAGTCGCAATTTACAAGTTATCGGATCAAGTCAGTTCGATACCAATCAGTTCTCATTTCTGAAACATTCTAGAACTCATTTCTGACATTTCAAATCATTTCAAAACATTTCTCATTTCAGTCACCTACCGCGCTCCGATTCGAATCCAGTCGCATCAAAAAGATGCACCGATTCGTTCCGGTGTGCCCCAGTTATTTGGCCTCATTTCTATACATGCTCCAGAGTTACGTTATTGTCTGTCATTAGTACCTCTGTCATGCTTATCATTTCATTTCCACGTATCACGTTCCGGCATGAATCCAGTCGCATGCTAAATGCACCGATTCGTCTCGGCGTGCCCCAGGATTGGCCTCATTTCTATACATGCTCCAGAGTTACGTTTGTCAGTCATTCGTACCTCTGTCATGGTTATCATTTCATTTCCACGTATCACGTTCCGGCATGAATCCGGTCGCATGGCAATGCACCGATTCGTCTCGGCGTGCCCCAGGATTGGCCTCATTTCTATACATGCTCCAGAGTTACGTTTTTCAGTCATTCATACCTCTGTCATGGTTATCATTTCATTTCCACGTATCACGTTCCGACATGAATCCAGTCGCATGGTAATGCACCGATTCGTCTCGGCGTGCCCCAGGACTGGCCTCATTTCTATACATGCTCCAGAGTTACGTTATTGTCAGTCAATTGTACCTCTGTCATGGTCATCATTTCATTTCCATGTATCACGTCCCGACATGAATTCAGTCGCATGAAAAATGCACCGATTCGTCTCGGCGTGCCCCAGGATTGGCCTCATTTCTATACATGCTCCAGAGTTACGTTTATCAGTCAATTGTACCTCTGTCATGGTTATCATTTCATTTCCATGTATCACGTCCCGACATGAATTCAGTCGCATGAAAAATGCACCAATTCGTCTCGGCGTGCCCCAGGATTGGCCTCATTTCTATACATGCTCCAGAGTTACGTTTTATCAGTCATTCGTACCTCTGTCATGGTTATCATTTCATTTTCATGTATCACATTCCGACATGAATTCAGTCGCATGAAATGCACCGATTCATCCCGGCGTGCCCCAGGATTGGCCTCATTTCTATACATGCTCCAGAGTTACGTTATCAGTCATTTGTACCTCTGTCATGGTTATCATTTCATTTCCACGTATCACATTCCGACATGAAATCAGTCGCACGAAAATGCACCGATTCGTCTCGGCGTGCCCAGGATTGGCCACATTTCTGACACATGCTCCAGAGTCCAGATCATAGCTAATCGCAGACATCGGGGGATTGATCCACATCTCTGTCATGCAATTTCTACCATTTCACTCCCACAACGCATCACCGTTTCGAAACCAGTCGCATCTGAGGTGCACCGATTCGTCACGGCATGCATCACTGGTTCCGATCGCATTTCATACCTATACCAGAGCTCGGTTAGTTGCCAGTCGCTAACACGGCACAACCAATTCGAGCCGCGGTCAAAACAATCATTTCTCTCATTTCATTTAATACTGTACTCCTATTCGAATCCAGATGCATCAAACAAGCACCGATTCGTCCCAGGAGCACCAATATTTTCAGTTGCCCCATTTCAATACATGCTCCAGAGCCCGGTTCACGGTCGAACAAATCGTGACACGACCAGGCCGCACCTCTGTCATGCAGTTCATTCATTTCACAATCAAAGTAAACATTTCGAATCATTTCGTTGTCACAAGATTGCAAGCATCATACAAATCATTGCTTCAAGTTACTTAGCAATCCCTTCACGAATTGTCACCTTTTTCATTTTCCTCAAAAAAAAAAAAAAAAAAATCCATACCTATACCAGAGCTCGGTCGGTTGCCAGTCGCAAAACACGGCACAGCCAATTCAAGCCTCGGTCAAGGTAAACATTTCTCTCATTTCATTTCATGCTGCGCTCCGATTCGAATCCAGATGCATCAAACAAGCACCGATTCGTCCCGGTGTGCACCAATGTTTCTTCTGTTGCCTCATTTCAGTACATGCTCCAGAGCCCGGTTCACGGTCGCATCAGTCACGACACGACCAGGCCGGACCTTTGTCATGCAGTTCAGTCATTTCAAACATCAAGGCAAACATTTCGAATCATTTCATTCTCACAAAAAAAAAAAAAAAAAAAAAAATATATACGAGCTCAAAAACAGGATATTCTCATCAGATCAAATCATGTCACAGGCCGGCAGCGAAGACTTCACGGCCCCTCTGTCGGCTTTCACACAGGCCTCATTTCACTACCTCACAGTACGTACGAATGTGGGAATATTCGTTCAGCAGCCATCGACGAACAAACCATAGATCGGCTCTTACAAACAGAATTAGACCGAGAGTACGTTATAGGCCTTTCACTCAGCCCCCTTTCAGCACTTGGAGAGTCAGCCCTATTTGGGGCTTGTCAAGGGCAAATTCACAAATAAATTACGTTTGGGGTACCTCCTGTCTGCGCCTCATTCTTCCCACATCCCCAGTCTCAAGTCCCTGATTCCCTCCGAAGAATTCTCCCTAAAATATTCCTCCGTAGACATGCCGATACAAGCAGTCATCAAAGCAGGTACAGGTGCCTGGCTTTCCAAAACCGACATCTCGGATGCCTTTAAGCTCCTGCCTATCCATCCATCCCTTTGGTGCTGGCATGGCATCAAGTGGAAGGAGGCATATTATTTGGCCACAAAACTGACGTTCGGTTCGAAGAGCAGCCCTTGGCTCTTCGACACATTCGCTCAGTCTCTTGCTTGGATACTGTTACACAAGGCTCAGTGACAAAAGTCATCCATTACCTGGACGACTTCCTACTAATAGAACCTCCCAGCAAGCCCCCAGGAGACCTCGACAAACTCAGAGCGATATTCGGAAAACCCAATCTTCCCATCACCGAGCACAAAGTAGAAGGCCCAGCACATAACATCACCTTTCTCGGGGCCAACTTAGACACCTGCGCTATGCAAGCCAGTCTCCCCCTCGACAAGCTAACCCGCATTAAGGCGGTCCTTCACAAATTCACCCACACCAAGGGGTGTACCAAGAAGCAGTTGCAATCTCTCCGGGCAATGCTGAATTTCGCCATACGAATTATTCCACAAGGCCGCACCTTCGTGTCACGCCTGCCGAGATTCCTGCCAGAAACACAAGACCCCGATCAGATCTTAAATCTAGACTCCGCAGCAATAGCGGACCTATCTATGTGGGACGAATTCCGTCCTCCCGGAATGGCATATCCCTAATTATACCCATGGTTTCAGCCCTGTCACCCCAGGTGGTAACAGACGCTGCAGCCACCACAGGTTTCGCTGCAATTTTTGGCCATCATTGGTTTTCAGGACCCTGGCCTCAACAGATACTGTTGATACCCGGCTTTATTCAAAACATCTTTCCTCCTCGAACTCTATCCCATGGTGGCAGCTGCACAACTCGGGGGTCACCATTGGACAGGGCAAACCGTAGTCTTCACCATCGACAATCAGGCCACGGCAGACATCAACAAAGGCAGGTCCAATTCCCCAGCAGTCATGTCCTTCCTGCGCAGATTGGTACAACTGTTCTTACAGCATCAGTTTAACATACGCTGTGCATTTATTCCAGGCAGACACAATTAGCTGCTGACGCACAGTCACGTTCTAACTACACCTCCTTTTCAAACAGGTTCCCGGAGCCGATCCAGTGTCGGCCCCTAACCCTGCCTGGTCACAACTGACCCTGGACTAGTTTAACATTTACAAGGAGCAACGCAGCTCATCAATCACTCACTCTCTCATAACACACTCAAAGCCTACCAGACAGCTTGAAAGGCGTTCAATAAATTTCTCACATCCTGCCGTAAAGGACCAATAGATGTCAAACAGGTACTGGCCTTCATTTCATACTGCCACACTCAGCTGGCCTTATCTTACAATACCATTCGGCTATACCTAGCCGGCATACAACATTTCGTGACCCTGGAAGACCCCACAAAATCTTCGCTGTTCTCATCACACGCTATACGAGCCATCCTAAGGGGCATCCAGAAACAACAACCAGTGATCAGTACTAAGCGCTTACCCATTACGGGGCCCATCTTCAGGGATATGTCGACTATTCTGGCTACTTCGCCATTCGGTCTGCTGCCCAGCACGGTCCTACAAGCAGCCATATAGTTGGCTTACTACGGGTTCACCTATAACCACCCCACAGACCAAGTATTACGCAGACGGCACTTGCTTCGCCACCAAGACCATTTCATCCTTCACCTCGAGGTTTCTTAAACCCAGGAAACAGGGTCTGGAGTGGACATTTCACCTCTACAGAACCAATAACAGCTGGTGTCCAGTCACCGTACTTAACCGTCTCCTCTCACTCCTGCCTGAACAATCGGACACCAGTCCTCTTCTACCATTCCCAGTTAAACCCTTAAACGCATGTCACTTTGTAAAACACATAAGGATACTTCTCCGCAATCTTCACCTTTAACCCAGTCAGTACTCCGGACACTCCTTCCGCATCGGAGCAGCCTCCGCAGCAACCCGCCAGGGGGTTCCAGACCACATCATCAAAAGACTAGGCAGATGGAAATCAGCCTGCGTCGCCCGGTATATACCCAATCCTCAAGTAGAGACGGCACAGGCATTCTCCAAATTGGCTCAATGAATACCTGAAAACCAATTATATATTATACCCCTACCTGAATGTTTTTGCCCCCTTATTTTGGCATACCGGCCATTAGACCAAGGCACACTTTCAGGTCCATTTCATATGGTAAGTCCACACTTCCAGGTCTATTTCCGATGGTAAGTCTTATCTTTATTATAAGTGTTATCTATGTCCATACCGGACATAGGGCTCCGACCATAAGTAGGAAGGCCAGTATGGTGGCCTGAATTTATGGGAGGAGCCCGGTGGGTATTTAAGCAGCCCGCTCACCTGTGGTGCTTGTCGGTTTCCTGTGCGCGATACCCACCCTCCCATCCCCATTTCAAGGCATTCATTTCATTTCATTCATTTCATCTCATTTCTCTCTACAGAATAATCATTTCTTAAAACCAGGGTATGCCCCCTTATTTTGGCATACCGGCCATTAGACCAAGGCACACTTTCAGGTCCATTTCATATGGTAAGTCCACACTTCCAGGTCTATTTCCGATGGTAAGTCTTATCTTTATTATAAGTGTTATCTATGTCCATACCGGACATAGGGCTCCGACCATAAATATATATTATTATTATTATTATTATTCAGGATTTATATAGCGCCAACAGTTTACGCAGCGCTTTACAATATAAAAGGGAGACAATACAGTTATAATATAATACAATACAGTACAATAGGATTAAGAGGGCCCTGCTCAGAAGAGCTTACAATCTAATAGGGTGGGGCAGGTGGTACAAAAGGTTGCAACTGTGGGGAATGAGCTGGTGGAAGTGGTAGATTAGTTGGAGACGTGATAGGCTTTCCTGAAGAGATGAGTTTTCAGGGATTGCCTGAAGGTAGCAAGAGTAGGGGATAGCCGGATAGATGGAGGTAGCGAGTTCCAGAGGATGGGAGAGGCTCTGGAGAAATCCTGGAGACGAGCATGGGAGGAGGAGATGAGAGAGCTTGAAAGCAGGAGGTCTTGAGAAGAGCGGAGAGTACGATTTGGGTGATATTTGGAGACAAGATTAGTGATGTAGCTTGGGGCAGATTTGTGAATGGCTTTGTATGTTGTGGTTAGAATTTTGAATTTAATTCGCTGGGTGATTGGGAGCCAGTGTAGGGATTGAAGTAGAGGGTTGGCAGACACTGAGCGGTTGGTAAGGTGAATAAGTCTGGCAGCAGCATTCATGATAGACTGAAGAGGGGATAGCCTATGGAGCGGTAGGCCAATGAGAAGGGAGTTGCAATAGTCAAGGCGAGAGATAACAAGGGAGTGAATGAGGAGCTTGGTGGTTTCATTTGTTAAAAAAGGGCGAATTTTAGAGATGTTACGGAGGTGAATTCTACAAACTTTTGACAGCGATTGGATTTGAGGCTGAAATGACAAGTCGGAGTCTAGGATTACACCTAGTACCCTGGCGTGAGGGGAGGGACTGATGGTTGCATTGTTGATTTTGATGGAAAAGTCATGGAGGGGGGCACGGGCGGGGGGGAATATTAATAGCTCAGTTTTAGAGAGATTTAGTTTAAGGAAGTGGTGCGACATCCATGCTGATATGTCAGTTAGTAAGTTAGTAATGCGAGAGGAGACTGAAGGAGTGAGGTGAGGAGTAGACAGATAGATTTGGGTGTCATCAGCGTATAAGTGGTATTGGAATCCGTGGGCAGTTATTAGCTGACCAAGGGAGGAGGTGTAGATAGAGAAGAGAAGGGGTCCAAGAACCGAGCCTTGGGGGACCCCCACAGAAAGGGGCAATGGAGAGGAGGAGACAGAGTTGTAGGTGACACTGAAGGAGCGCTGTGATAAATAGCCAGAGAACCAGGATAGAGCAGAATCTCGGAGGCCAAGGGAATGTAGTTTATTGAGAAGGAGCGGGTGGTCAACAGTATCAAAGGCCGCAGAGAGGTCAAGTAGTAGGAGTATGGAGTACTGGCTGTTGGTTTTAGCAGTTAGTAAATCGTTAGTGAGTTTTAGTAAGGTAGTTTCCGTGGAGTGCTGCGAGCGAAAGCCAGACTGTAAGGGGTCAAGAAGGTTATTTTCATTGAGGTAGGAGCTAAGACGGTTGTAAACTAATCGTTCTAGAAGTTTAGAGGTGAATGGGAGTAATGAGATGGGTCTTAGGTTGTTCAGGTCGGTAGGGTCCAGTGAGGGCTTTTTAAGAATGGGAGTGATCTGTGCATGTTTTAGAGGGGAGGGGAGTGTATATATGTATATATATATATATATATATACATATCTATCTATCTATCTATCTATCTATCTATCTATCTATCTATCTATCTATCTATCTATCTATCTATCTATCTATCTATCTATCCATCGATCGATGGATGGTCATGGCTGCCATCCACATGATTTGCATAGCACTGGGATTCCTTAATGGGACTTTCACTATTTAATTTTTGGACTATTAAAGTCATATACAGTCAGGTCCATAAATATTGGGACATTGACACAATTCTAATCTTTTTGGCTCTATACACCACCACAATGGATTTGAAATGAAACAAACAAGATGTGCTTTAACTGCAGACTTTCAGCTTTAATTTGAGGGTATTTACATCCAAATCAGGTGAACGGTGTAAGAATTACAACTAGTTTGTATATGTGCCTCCCACTTTTTAAGGGACCAAAAGGGACAATTGGCTGCCCAGCTGTTCCATGGCCAGGTGTGTGTTATTCCCTCATTATCCCATTTACAAGGAGCAGATAAAAGGCCCAGAGTTCATTTCAAGTGTGCTTTTTGCATTTGGAATCTGTTGCTGTCAACTCTCAATATGAGATCCAAAGAGCTGTCACTATCAATAAAGCAAGCCATCATTAGGCTGAAAAAACAAAACAAACCCATCAGAGAGATAGCAAAAACATTAGGTGTGGCCAAATCAACTGTTTGGAACATCCTTGAAAAGAAAGAATGCATCGGTGAGCTCAGCAACACCAAAAGACCCGGAAGACCACGGAAAACAACTGTGGTGGATGACCAAAGAATTCTTTCCCTGGTGAAGAAAACACCCTTCACAACAGTTGGCCAGATCAAGAACACTCCCCAGGAGGTAGGTGTATGTGTGTCAAAGTCAACAATCAAGAGAAGACTTCACCAGAGTGAATACAGAGGGTTCACCACAAGATGTAAACCATTGGTGAGCCTCAAAAACAGGAAGGCCAGATTAGCGTTTGCCAAACAACATCTAAAAAAGCCTTCACAGCTCTGGAACAACATCCTATGGACAGATGAGACCAAGATCAACTTGTACCAGAGTGATGGGAAGAGAAGAGTATTGAGAAGGAAAGGAACTGCTCATGATCCAAAGCATACCACCTCATCAGTGAAGCGTGGTGGTGGTAGTGTCATGGCGTGGGCATGTATGACTGCCAATGGAACTGGTTCTCTTGTATTTATTGATGATGTGACTGCTGACAAAAGCATCAGGATGAATTCTGAAGTGTTTCGGGCAATATTATCTGCTCATATTCAGCAAAATGCTTCAGAAATCATTGGACGGCGCTTCACAGTGCAGATGGACAATGACCCGAAGCATACTGCGAAAGCAACCAAAGAGTTTTTTAAGGGAAATAAGTGGAATGTTATGCAATGGCCAAGTTAATCACCTGACCTGAATCAGATTGAGCATGCATTTCACTTGCTGAAGACAAAACTGAAGGGAAAATGCCCCAAGAACAAGCAGGAACTGAAGACAGTTGCAGTAGAGGCCTGGCAGAGCATCACCAGGGATGAAACCCAGCGTCTAGTGATGTCTATGCGTTCCAGACTTCAGGCTGTAATTGACTGCATAGGATTTGCAACCAAGTATTAAAAAGTGAAAGTTTGATGGATGATTGTTAATCTGTCCCATTACTTTTGGTCCCTTAAAAAGTGGGAGGCACATATACAAACCGTTGTAATTCCTACACCGTTCACCTAATTTGGATGTAACTACCCTCAAATTAAAGCTGAAAGTCTGCACTTAGAGCACATCTTGTTTGTTTCATTTCAAATTGTGGTGGTGTATAGAGCTAAAAAGATTAGAATTGTGTCGATGTTCCAATATTTATGGACCTGACTGTATCATTGTATTATCATATGCATGATGCACTTTAAATGTTGTATCAATGCACACAAATGATTTACACTCAATGTGCTAGTCTTTCTTATTATTTAATCTTTGCACAATGGTTTGTCAATTGTAGTGCTAGCTGCTGCAACTTTCCAGACTATTAGCGCAGTATTCTCCATGTTCCATGTTCTGTGAACTCGTCTCAAACCAAACCCAGGTATGTTTAGGTCATCCCTAATGAGGACATCACAGTCACGACCTATACAGGCACCTTTTTGTAAGGGATTAGATCACTCTATTATATAGTCTGTCAAATACATTTCCAGGTGTTGAAACCCATTACCTCTCTGCATACAGTGGCTCCCATCAGAGCCAGATTTCCCATTAGGCACTGTAGGAATGTGCCTACAGTTGCCCTTTCTAGAGGGGCGCCGTTCTGTATGAGTCATCATGTCCGCGCAGGCTAAGGAGGTGATGAAGTAGTTATTGACTGTCTGAAGTCTCTGGAACTTGGATATAGCTGTGATCATCATGCTATTCTCAAACACAATGACCAGGACAATGATGGACAGCACGATGCCCATGCTAATCATTGGTGCTGTTTTGCGATTTGGTGAAGTTTGGTGCTGGGCTGGGGGTGAGCAGCAGATCCATAGTGGTCAACTTCTTTGTGTTATTTTATTAAAGTAAGTTCATTTACTTGGTCGTCCAGCGCTGTGGCCGGTGTCCTCCTGCATGTAGCTGCCTGGGTGGCCCCAATGTTTTTTACTCATTTGGGAGGCGTTGTTGCCCCATATTCTACATCGGCTCCAACACCAGCTGGGGGATGCACAGCGTTCCCCTCCCACTGACAGTCGCTGCCACTTCTAAGTTCTTCTCCCTCCTAGCTGCCTTTAATAGGACCCCCCGTGACATCACTTCCCAGCGGCCAATCTCCAGAGAGCAGCGGTGGCATTGTCATTTGCTGTCAAGAAGTTGGTACAGAAGTTGATAGAGAAGTTTAACAGTGATTGTAGAGTTCTGTGTACTGCTGGCTCGGTAATTCTGTATAGACTGGTGTCCTGTCCTCCAAACACTCCCACTTGTTCCAAAAAATGCATCCTGGCTCCGGGGAGGGCTCTATTGCCTGTCTATGGCCATAACACAATGTTAGTCATAGAGCATAAACACTGGGTGTGAGCAGACCGGCAGACAGGTAATGGACTATATGATGGTAGAAGATTGGATAATTGAATGATAGGTGCTTGGGGATGTACATAATCTCTTCTCTATTTACCGATGTACCTATCTGTTTTCAACCATCACTCTATCTGTCCATAGATTGGGGGAGGGGGGGTGCTTCAGAATTCTCTGCGATTAGGCTCCTGAGATTTATTGTAAATCCAGCCCTAGTTCCCATTGGTTTGCAATTACAAAGCTTTGCATGCAGGCTAGCGTTTGGGGACTGCTGCCAAGCAACTGTTTTCGCTCTGCATACCAGGCACTCCAGCAATGAAGAAGCCCTGCATGCGGGCTTTAGCTTGGGGTCCAGTGCCAAAGATGGTAAGTAGCAAGAAGAGTAGAAGACATGCATATTGCAGTAAGACATAGCCACCAATTCAAATTTGGACCAGAGAAAGATGGTTGTCTGGTGTGGGCTAGAGCAACCTGCAACTGCCTAGTCTAATTGTACGTGGAATTTATTCAGAGCATGTAAAAAATTATGCTGTGTAGAATTGTAGGGTGATCAACAAGAGTTTCAAGTGAACTCACCACAGTTGGGCATATGCAGGAATCTAAATTATTAGGCTTTAATTAGGATACTAAAAAAATTATACTTGCCCCATATCTAGGCTTACTTTTGTTTGCCCAAAGTTAACACTTTACAGTGGGGCAAAAAAGTATTTAGTCAGCCACCAATTGTGCAAGTTCTCCCACTTAAAAAGATGAGAGAGGCCTGTAATTGTCATCATAGGTATACCTCAACTATGAGAGACAAAATGTGGAAACAAATCCAGACAATCACATTGTCTGATTTTTAAAAGAATTTATTTGCAAATTAAGGTGGAAAATAAGTATTTGGTCACCTACAAACAAGCAAGATTTCTGCCTCTCACAGACCTGTATCTTCTTCTTTAAGAGGCTCCTCTGTACTCCACTCATTACCTGTATTAATGGCACCTGTTTGAACTTGTTATCAGTATAAAAGACACCTGTCCACAACCTCAAGCAGTCACACTCCAAACTCCACTATGGTGAAGACCAAAGAGCTGTTGAAGGACACCAGAAACAAAATTGTAGACCTGCACCAGGCTGGGAAGACTGAATCTGCAATAGGCAAGCAGCTTGGTGTGAAGCAATCAAGTGTGGGAGCAATAATTAGAAAATGGAAGACCTACAAGACCACTGATAATCTCCCTCGATCTGGGGCTCCACGCAAGATCTCACCCTGTGGGGTCAAAATGATCACAAGAACGGTGAGCAAAAATCCCAGAACCACACGGGGGGACCTAGTGAATGACCTGCAGAGAGCTGGGACCAACGTAACAAAGGCTACCATCAGTAACACACTACGCCGCCAGGGACTCAGATCCTGCAGTGCCAGACGTGCCCCCCTGCTTAAGCCAATACATGTCCGGGCCCATCTGAGGTTTGCTAGAGAGCATTTGGATGATCCAGAAGAGGATTGGGAGAATGTCATATGGTCAGATGAAACCAAAGTAGAACTGTTTGGTAGAAACACAACTCGTCGTGTTTGGAGGAGAGAGAATGCTGAGTTGCAACCAAAGAACACCATACCTACTGAGAAGCATGAGGGTGGCAACATCATGCTTTGGGACTGTTTCTCTGCAATTGGAACAGGATGACTGATCCCTGTACATGAAAGAATGAATGGGGCCATGTATCGTGAGATTTTGAGTGCAAACCTCCTCTCATCAGCAAGGGCATTGAAGATGAAACATGGCTGGGTCTTCTGTCATGACAATAATCCCAAACACACCGCCTGGGCAACGAATGAGTGGCTTCGTAAGAAGCATTTCAAGGTCCTGGAGTGGCCTAGCCAGTCTCCAGATCTCAACCCCATAGAAAACCTTTGGAGGGAGTTGAAAGTCCGTGTTGCCCAGCGACAGCCCCAAAACATCACTGCTCTAGAGGAGATCTGCATGGAGGAATGGGCCAACAAATTAGCAACAGTGTGTGACAACCTTGTGAAGACTTACAGAAAACGTTTGACCTCTGTCATTGCCAACAAAGGATATATAACAAAGTATTGAGATGAACTTTTGATATTGACCAAATACTTATTTTCCACCATAATTTGCAAATAAATCCTTTCAAAAATCAGACAATGTGATTGTCTGGATTTGTTTCCACATTTTGTTTCTCATAGTTGAGGTATACCTATGATGACAATTACAGGCCTCTCTCATCTTTTTAAGTGGGAGAACTTGCACAATTGGTGGCTGACTAAATGCCCCACTGTACCTGTAGTGTCAGGATCATTTATTGCAAAGCAATCTGTCTAATTAGAGAAGAAAAGAAGAAGAGAAGAGCGGGAGCCTCCCCCCATGCCATGGGTGTGGAGCGGCCCGAGGAGAAGAAGATAGAAGATGCCGCGGAGGAGATGCTGGACGAGAACGCCGGAGGAAGAACCAGAAGAGCCAGAAGAACCAGAAGAAGAAGATGAAGGAAGATAGAAGAAAGAAGAAGCATTTAAATAAGGGAATTGTCAAAAATTGTCTCTTGTCATTTTTAACATTTTTGACAGTTTTTTAGTGAAATGGTAGGGTTCACACAGGGGGGGGCGGGATCTAGGGGTCCCCTTGTTAAAGGGGGCTTCCAGATTCCGATAAGCCCCCCGCCTGCAGACCCCCACAACCACCGGCCAGGGTTATGGGGATGAGGCCCTTGTCCTCATCAACATGGGGACAAGGTGTTTTGAGGGGCTACCCCAAAGCACCCTCCCAATGTTGAGGGCATGTGGCCTGGTACGGTTCAGGAGGGGGGGGCGCACTCTCGTCCCCCCTCTTTTCCTGCGGCCTGCCAGGTTGTGTGCTCGGATAAGGGTCTGGTATGGATTTTTTGGGGGACCCACGCCGGTTTTTTTTTTTTTTTGGCACGGGGTTCCCCTTAAAATCCATACCAGACCTGAAGGGTCTGGTATGGAATTTAGGGGGAACCCCACGTAATTTTTTTAAAAATTTTGGCCGGGGTTCCCCTTAATTATCCATACCAGACCTGAAGGGCCTGGTATGGAATTTAGGGGGACTCCCACGTCATTTTTTTTTAAAATTTTGGTTCGGGGTTCCCCTGTGGGGAATTCCCATGCCGTTTTTATCAATGAACTTCTATGTGTATTGTCGGCAATGCAATAGTCGCGAGAAGTTTTAAATGGGTTTTTTCCTTCAAAATGTCATTTTGCTGTCAGACTGTTCTAAACACGGGAAACATGCGCCCCTTTACAGGCATACTATAGACACCCCCCAGCTACGAAATTTAAAGGGATATTACACTTTTATTGTTTGACTTTAAGCATTATTAAAATCACTGCTCCTGAAAAAATGGCCCTTTTTTTTGCATTGATCCAAGTCCCCTGGGGCAGGACCCAGGTCCCCAATCACTTTTTATGACAATAACTTGCCAATAAGCCTTTAAAATTAGCACTTTTGATTTTTCATGTTTGTGTCCCATAGACTTTAACGGTGTTCGCGTGTTCGAACAAACTTTTTTCCTGTTCGCATGTTCTGGTGCGAACCGAACAGGGGGGTGTTCGGCTCATCCCTAGTGGACATCTTCAAGAGGGTCGACTATGATGGGAAGCATGGACCTTACCCAAACACAAATGTGAGAAAGGCCAAGATCGTGACTAAAGTTGTGAGAAGTCTGCCAAAGAATTTTGGGGCATGGTGATTGAAGGATCAACTGAGGAAACGCTGGTCAGACCTCAAATTAAGGAAGCAGGATCAGTACAGAAGAATCAAGAGAGTGCATCAAAAAAGTAAGTATTTTGTCATGTGTTCCTATTATTATTATTACGTTTGTGCTGCTCCATGTGCTTTTCTTTACTGTTGCACAGTTTAAAATGGCAACTTTCAGGTTCGTGGGCACAGTAATCGTTCGTAGTAAACATTGTTTGTTCGCCAGCTAATACAATGTTTTTTGCAGATGCAGGTTAACTACAATTGGTCATGCCTATTTGTATTAAAATAAGTTTAGTACATTGTTGTCTAGATGGGTTTGTAACTAGAATGAAATGCAAACTTTATTCAGTGTAAGGAGAGGACACTCAGCAGCTGGTTACACATCTGGACGCAGGAGCACTAGTGTGGGACACCAGAACAAACTTTTTAGGGTGTCCCACACAGGTTCTCCTGTGGATACTAGGGGTGTCTCCATGTGTGATGCTTTACCAAAAAAAGGTATATATTCCAGCTTTGGAAAGGGAAAAAATCATGTCAGCTTGGAACTCTGCCAAAACAGTAATTTGGATGACACTTCCAAGCAATGTTTCATATTACTATTTCTGCCCTCAAATATCTGTGTGCTAAGTTTACCTTTTTTTTATTCACATAGGGGAGAAAAGACTCGGGACGTCTGAGGTCACCAGGGACCCCCACCTCATAAAGAAGGGGAAATCCCAAAACAACAACCAGAGGATGTGGAGGAAGGAGAGGTTTTATGAAGTGGGCGAAATAGTGACCACAACAGGTGAGTGTCTGAGACCACAGCTTCAGGTAATAGATGTATGCCTGCATATTTATAATACATGGTGTGTTTTTTTTATTTTAGGTATTGTGGATGTTGTGGAAGAAGAAACACATTTCATAAGTGCTAGTGCACAGATCCTCATCGGGGAGATCATGGTGTGCAGTCGGGATTTACAGTAGATCAAGAATCAAAAAAAAAAGAAAAAAAGAATCAAAAACTTCATTGATGTTTTAGGCAGAATCGAAAACACACCAACATTTATCAAATTGTTTATATTTTTCTAACTTTTCTAAAAAATTTGAAAAGCCAAATTTTGAAGATGCCCACAGTGGGGGTTATTTACGAAAGGCAAATCCACTTTGCACTACAAGTACACTTGGAAGTGCAGTCGCTGTAAATCTGAGGGGTAGATCTGAAATGAGGGGAAGCTCTGCTGATTTTATCATCCAATCAATGTGCAAGCTAAAATGCTGTTTTTTCTTTTCCTTGCATGTCCCTCTCGGATCTACAGCGACTGCACTTCCAAGTGCACTTGTAGTGCAAAGTGGATTTGCCTTTTCGTAAATAACCCCCAGTGTGTCAACATGTGCTATCTGCCATCACGGGATATCAATGTACGCGTTTTGTGGTTGCAAGCTTTTCCTCGCAACTAAAATAGATGACATTAGGCATGGGATCAGGGGGGAAATCTCCATTTTGACTCTCAATTTGTATGCATCTTCAAAATTTGGCTTTCACGGGGGTGACATCACCCCATCTGATGAAGGCAATATCAACACAGTTTGGACATACTAATGTCTGATATTGCCTTCAATTTATCAAATTTGAACTTTGTAAGTTCCTGAGTTGTGTATTGTTTTATGGTTTAAAAAACATGCCTGTTTACCACAAAAGAGGATATTTCTACTGTCAAAAAAAATTTTTGATTTAAAAAATATGTTGGTTTATTAAAAAACCCTTTTCTAAACACACATGTGAATGTGCACAGGGTAAACATTTTTCTACTCAACAATGTGCGGCTTCTTCTTTCAATGCTCAATAGCAGTTTTTTGCTTAAGTTGTTGTTCACAGTGACAATGGGGGTTATTTACTAAAGGCACATCCCCTTTGCACTACAAGTGCACTTTCAGTACAGTTTCAGTACACTTTCAAGTGCACTTTTGCAGTGCACTTGTAGTGCAAAGTGGATTTTCCTTTAGTAAATAGCACCCACAGTGCTTTGTAATTTGCATCAATCAGGCCATTTTCGTCACTCCAAAAAATAAATTCATGGTGCGGAAAATGATGAATATTTTTAGCATTAATGCATTACATACATTAACAACAAAAACAAGGTGTGTGTGTAGCAGACCCACAACATAATAGTTAGCTGAAGAAGAGATTGACACCTCATGTATCAAATACATTACGTTTGCACTATTAAAGAAAATTGGCCAAAAAAAAAAAAATCTCATTGGATAACCTAGGAGACAGCTAAAAGAAACACAAGCAGTAAATAAAGGAAATATTATTTCAGTTTAAAATACAAATTTATTTAAAAAAAACATTTTCTGGCATATCAATGGCCCCCCTACCCGCAAAGTACTCCATATATATTAGATGGACCTTGCAGGCGCTTTGGGGGGGCAAGCCAGGACGGCCAGCTTCAAGCTCCATCAGGGTTTGGTCTTGAAATCCGACCTCAGGCCCAACTGAGGCCACATAGTTCATAGAATTTCTCCTTAAAAAGTCATGGAGAATGCAGCATGCAAGGATTATATAATTAAGTTTATATTTTGCCATGTTGATTGGCGTAAGGAAAAGGCGGAACCAGCTGGCCATTATCCCGAAAGCATTCTAGACCACTCTTCTGGCACTGGCCAGCCGGTAGTTAAAAACCCTCTGGTCCGGGGTGAGGGTCCTCATCGGGAACGGCCGCATCAGGTGGTCACACAGCCCAAATGCTACATCAGCAACAAAGACGAACGGAAGACCAGCCACGTTGTCTTCCGTTGGTGGCAATCCCAAGCCACCACTCTGGAGCCATCCGTAGAACTCGGTCTGGGTGATGACTCCACCATCCGACATCCACCCATTCTTCCCCACGTCCACATAGAAAAAATCATATGTTGCCGACACCACCGCCAACATCACAATACTATTAAACCCCTTACAGTTGTAATAGTATGACCCCGAGTTGGGGGGTGGGAGTATGTGGACGTGTTTCCCATCTATTGCCCCTCCACAGTTGGGAAAGTCCAACCGCTGGGCAAATTGGGAAGCCACAGTCTGCCATTCCTGTGGCGTTGAAGTAAACTGTGGAGTGAAACAAGAAAAAAAAATTAGGACTTTTACACATAACATTGCAAGCAGATTAGACACAAACATTCTTGGCCAACATCAATATAACATTTATTTGAAGGAGTATTTAAAGAAAAAAATCTAAGGTCCACTTATAAGATTCCTCACCCCCTCTGATGGCCCATTGTAAAAATTTTAGGGGGGGAGATGTTTTGGACAGGTAACCCTCTACACCAGTGTTTCTCAACTCCAGTCCTCAAGGCGCACCAACAGGTCATGTTTTCAGGATTTCCACTATTTTGCACAGGTGATTTGATCAGTTTCATTGCCTTAGTAATTACCACAGCCGTTTCATCTGAGGGAAATCCTGAAAACATGACCTGTTGGTGCGCCTTGAGGACTGGAGTTGAGAAACACTGCTCTACACTACATTGAGAGCTGAATGCATAAATAATGTGTGTTACTTTGGACAGCCCCTCCTTTACTTACACGATTGGCAGCCCACTGGACAGGTAAGAAGTGTCATAATCCAAAAATACGAATACACACTGTCCAAATTGAAGCACATTTTTACATTTTGCAATTACCTATCAAGATAATAGGAGAAAAAAACTTTAAACAGTACCATTAGAAAGTATTCAGGCAGGCCCTTTCACTACATGCCTTGGTGAATTCATCCATAAATATATATATATATATATATATATATATATATATATATATATATAGTGTGTATGGGTTTGGCAAAGTCAGCAGATAGAGTATTGGTATCGGTTGACTTAGCGGTTGGGAGGAGGGAGGATTCCAAATGATTTTGTGACCCCCAAAAAAAGCATCTGGCACTCTGCCTGAATTTAAGGACACAAATAACATTTGTACACATTTTAGGGGGTGTTTAGGGTAAAGCACTACTATGGAGCTGACACAATACATTGTTAAGTGCTGAGGAGGTTAGTGAAGGCAAATATGCATGAAGGACAAAAAAGGAACTTTAAAAACTCCCAGCATGCATGAGGACAAAGGGGCATATTACATTACAGCATATTACAATCATGGTAATTAGGGAATGATGAAAGAAATACAATATATTAGCAAACAATAAATACATATAATGTGATTTTAAAGGAGAAATCTTACCTTAATATAGTCCTTCTGCAGGACTTGTATGATGGCAGAACAGGTCCCTGGAATAATGATCCCCAGAGCCTGGGGGAGATGCCTGTCGAGAACTTGATGTCCTGCAGACTTTTTATCGCCAAGTACCGCAAGGTGGTGACTAGAGTGATGGCTTGCCACATGCAGGTATCCTGCTTCGTAATATAAGGGGATAGCAAAGACAACAGACGGTGAAAAACCGCCTCTACTTTCTGAACGGACGGACTTGCCTACACACGACCGGACTTTCCGGCAGGCTAGGTCCGCCCGTCTTTCTGACGGACTTTCGCCGGAGTTACGGCGGACTTTCTGAATGAACGGACTTGCCCACACACGGACAAGTCCCTTCATTTTGAACATGACTCGGGTACGACGGGACTAGAAAAGGAAGTCAATCTCTCCGCTTTTATCGGCAAGATTGACACCTTGCGAGCCCCGTCGTGGGGCATCCCAGGCCCTTAGGTCTGGCATGGATTTTAAGGGGAACTCCCCACGCCGTTGTGACTTATATAGGCGGAGACCCCGCCCCCTTATGCCATCACAGTCCCTGGGCATGCTGAGACTGTGATGTTTTAGGGGGCGTGGTCACCATTAATTACATTTTTTCCCTAGGTAAATGGGTAGGGGTACCATGTACCCGATACTCATTCACCTAGGGTGGGGGGCTGGGATCTGGGGGCCCTCTTATTATAGGGGGCTCCCGGATTCCGATAAGCCCCCCGCCCGCAGACCCCAACAACCAACGGCCAGGGTTGTCGGGAAGAGGCCCTTGTCCTCATTAACATGGGGACAAGGTGCTTTGGGGTGGGGGGCCCCGCAGGGTGCCCCCCTCCCCCAAAGCACCCACCCCCCATGTTGAGGGCATGCGGCCTGGTACGGTTAAGGAGGGGGGGCGCTCATTCGTCCCCACCCCCTTTCCTGACCGGCCGGGCTGCATGCTCGGATCGGGTCTGGTATGAATTTTGGGGGGGACCCCCCACGCCGAACAAACAGCGTGGGGGGTTCCCCTTAAAATCCATGCCAGACCTAAGGGCCTGGGATGCCCCACGCTCGCCGCAATAGGAAAATTTGTTTTTCCTATTGCAGCGAGCGCGAGATGCAGTACCCTGCCCTTGCGTCGTATCTGGTCCGTCGGACCAGCATACAGACGCATACAGATGAATGGGCTTTCCGTCAGGAACTGTGTCCAGCGGTCTACGATTTGAAGCATGCTTCAAATCTAGGTACGGCAGACTTTTGGGAAAAAAAAGTCCGCCGGAGCCTACACCAAGTATGCCGGAAAGTCCGCTCGTGTGTAAGCGGCAAAAGGCTTAATGTACACGGGACATTTTAAAACCTCCCCTGAACGATTTAACTTGACATATAGTAACAGACGTTTAAAAGCGTCCGTTTAGCCGTGTTTACGTTTAGAAGCGCTTTTTTTTTAAATTGTGAAAAATGTATCTCCATTAAAAACGCCTGTAAACGAAAAGCGGCTAAATGTATGTTAGCGCATTTACACACGCATTTACAAGCTGTTACAGGCATTTGGCATTTCAAATGCCTCTGAATATCCGTCCTGAATGCATTTTTTTGCTTTCCAAAAAATGCTTCTAATCCCAACTGCCTAGAAATTACTATAAACGACCCTGTGTACATGTACTGATAAGATAACATAGAGGAGAGTTCAGGGGCAGCTGAAAAAAAACACCCAACTGCTCCCAAACGTCTGTTTACCAGCAGCAGTGTACATGAGGCCCAATGCCCCGTACACACGATCGGAAATGCCGACAGCAAAACTCCGATGAGAGCTTTTGGTTGGAAAATGCGACCGTATGTATGCTCCATCGAACTTTTGCTGGTGGAATTCCAGCCAGCAAAAGATTGAGAGCAGGTTCTCTATTTTTTCGGTCGGGAAAAGTTCCTATCCGAAAATGCGGATGTGCAATTTGGACGTGCAAAAAAATCACGCATGCTCGGAAACAATTCGACGCATGCTTGGAAGCATTGAACTTCATTTTCTCGGCTCTTCGTAGTGTTGTACGTCACTGCGTTCTTGACGGTCGAAAGTTCAGAGAACTTTTGTGTGACCATTTGTATGCAAGCCAAGCTTGAGCAGAATTCCGTCAGAAAAACCATCCAAGATTTTTCCAACGGATATTCCGCTCGTGTGTACGGGGCATTATAGAATTTATCAGGCCTGATCTTTGTTTAAACAAAAAAATGTTTGGCTTTAGATACAATTTAATACGCCTGTACATATAGTTACTTGTGAACCACAATGCGATTTAGTGCGAGCATTTTTCTGCCTAAATAATATAGGTTAGCAATATTGTTTCTATTACCATTGCATTATTTTTGCATCCTTAAAGCATCTGTTTAAAAAAACTGAAAGAAATACAATGCATGTCAGCTATCTATTGTATTCATTCATTTCGTAAACGATGGTGACTTCTGTTGTACTGTTAAAGTAAAAATTTAAAGGGATATATAACTCTTTAGTAGAACAACAGAGAAAAAAAACTGAGTCAAAATATTATATAAAGCCATTCACGCACTTGTCTGTTCCCTTACAAATAATGCTATAAACTCTCTATTCCATTTTCAATGGGATGATACATTCGCCTTTACTGACTCAATTTATAATGCAAATTACTTTTTACACATATGTCTTAAATAATGTTTGCCGGGGAGATTGGGAAATCCAGTTGGCACGCTGATAGGTAAAGGATAGTCTTTTCTTTATCAGCCAGGGTTAGAATTTTTTTTTCATTTTTATTTTTTTCAGACCCTAAATCACAAGAAGCTAATTTATTTTCTCTTTTTCAATTATAGCTGTGGAGAACTATAGAGCTATGCCATATTTTTCAGTTTTATTATGTACCTCCTATGCAAATTGTGACTGTGTTCAAATGAAAGAAATATGTACCCTCGGAGGTATTAAGTATCTAATATGCTGTAGAAGATTCCGTTTACCTCACTCTGCACCAGATAAGATAAATTAATGAACAATAACGCATTATGAATAGTGTGTTGAACATCTCTTTGTTTTTGTCCTTGGATGGCTCAGAGCAGCCATCGGGTCATTGCAACAATGTCTGACATGTTTTGCCCTCTTCCACACGCGCTAAATGTGTCTGCGGCTCCCAGGAAACCACATTGGCACAACTGGAGTGCGACAATAACTGTAAAAATGCATTGATTTGAATATTGAAAGAGAGGCTAAATAATAACAATCTTAAAATCACTTTACCGTGAAATGTACAATGACAAATGATGCTTATGCTTAAGCTGTTAAATAATTTGGTCTTGCTGTAAAACACAAATGACATCTAATGGTCTCATTTGCCATTTGCTACAAGGAAGGCTGTATTTATTCTAAGGAAATAGGCCTGTGCCTAAGCCTGGAAACACACAGGCCTATTTCAAAAGAGACTCTGTTACTATTTTAGCATCACATGGTATCCAACGCAAAACTACAGCCTCCTGGCTATAAAGAAGCCCCACTCGAGCTAAAGCGGCTCTCAGCCTATTAGATCATGGTTTCTTCAGCTGGTACATGACAGTGCTTCATAGCTTCCAGCTGTCCCTGATTTCGAGGGACTGTCCCTCATTTGGAACAAAACCCCTCTGTCTCTCTTTCCTCCTCATTTGTCCCTCATTTTGGTCTGATCTACAGTATCTCACAAAAATGAGTACACCCCTCACATTTTTGTAAATATTTTATTATATCTTTTCATGTGACACCACTGCAGAAATGACACTTTGCTACAATGTAAAGTAGTGAGTGTACAGCTTGTATAACAGTGTAAATTTGCTGTTCCCTCAAAATATCTCAACACACGGCCATTAATGTCTAAACCGCTGACAACAAAAGTGAGTACACCTCTAAGTGAAAATGTCCAAATTGGGCCCAAAGTTTTCAATATTTTGTGTGGCCACCATTATTTCCCAGCACTACCTTAAACCTCTTGGGCATCAAGTTCACCAGAGCTTCACAGGTTGCCACTGGAGTCCTCTTCCTCTCCTCCATGATGATATTCATGGAGCCAGTGGATGTTAGAGACCTTGCGCTCCTCCACCTTCCATTTGAGGATGCCCCACAGATGCTCAATAGGGTTTAGGTCTGGAGACATGCTTGGCCAGTCCATCACCTTTACCCTCAGCTTCTTTAGCAAGGCAGTAGTCATCTTGGAGGTGTGTTTGGGGTTGTTATCATGTTGGAATACTGTGCTGTGGCCCAGTCTCCGAAGGGAAAGGATCATGCTCTGCTTCATTATGTCACAGTACATGTTGGCATTCGTGGTTCCCTTAATGAAATGTAGCTCCCCAGTGCCAGCAGCACTCATGCAGCCCCAGACCATGACACTCCCACCACCATGCTTGACTGTAGGCAAGACACCCTTGTCTTTGTACTCCTCTCCTGGTTCCCGCCACACACGCTTAACACCATCTGAACCAAATAAGTTTATCTTAGTCTCATCAGACCACAGGACATGGTTCCAATATACCATGTCCTTAGTCTGCTTGTCTTCAGCAAACTGTTTGTGGGCTTTCTTGTGCATCATCTTTAGAAGAGGCTCCCTTCTGGGACGACAGCCATGCATATCAATTTGATGCAGTGTGTGGCGTACGGTCTGAGCACTGACAGGCTGACCCCACGCTTATTGCTGGCAGCACTCATTCGTCTATTTTCCAAAAACAACCTCTCAACTTCTTTGGTCGACCATGTTGAGACCTGTTCTGAGTGGAACCTGTCCTGTTAAACCACTTTATGGTCTTGGCCACCGTGCTGCAGCTCAGTTTCAGGGTCTTCTTGGCAAACTTCTTATAGCCTAGGCCATCTTACATACTCATATGTAGAGCAACAATTCTTTTTTGTCAGATCCTCAGAGAGTTATTTTCCATGAGGTGCCATGTTGCACTTCCAGTGACCAGTATGAGAGAGTGAGAGCGATAACACCAAATTTAACACACCTGAGAACTTGTAACACTAACGAGTCACATGACCCCAGGGAGGGAAAATGGCAAATTGGGCCCAATTTGGACATTTTCACTTAGGGGTGTACTCACTTTTGTTGCCAGCGGTTTAGACATTAATGGCTGTGTGTTGAGTTATTTTGAGGGGAAAGCAAATTTCCTTAACTTGCAGTATGCAGTATGCTACGTATACAAGTCTTTTAGCCGTATGTGCTTCTTACACTTGCATGCACTCAAGTGTCTTGTAAAACTGTTTTTTTCTAAGATAAAAATTGTTTAGAACAGATGTGGGCAGGATTTAGTCTGCGGATAGACAGGATCTATTGGAATCCATAATTTACTGAACATAGAGTAGGATATCAGCAGAAGTTTAGTGGCAAAGAACTCTCTAGGGATCTGAAAAAAAAAGAATTGTTGCTCTACATAAAAATGGCCTAGGCTATAAGAAGGATGCCAAGTCCCTGAAACTGAGCTGCAGCACGGTGGCCAAGACCATACAGCGGTTTAACAAGACAGGTTCTACTCAGAAAAGGCCTCGCCATGGTCGACCAAAGTAGTTGAGTGCACGTGCTCAGCATCATATCCAGAGGTTGTCTTTTGGAAATAGACGTATGAGTGCTGCCAGCATTGTTGCAGAGGTTGAAGGGGTGGGGGGTCAGCCTGTCAGTGCTCAGACCATACACTGCACACTGCATCAAATTGGTCTGCATGGCTATCCTCCCAGAATGAAGCCTCTTCTAAAGATGATACACAAGAAAGCCCACAAACTGTTTGCTGAAGACAAGCAGACTAAGGACATGGATTACTGGAACCATGTCCTATGGTCTGATGAGACCAAGATAAACTTATTTGGTTCAGATGGTGTCAAGCGCGTGTGGTGGCAACCAGGTGAGGAGTACAAAGACAAGTGTGTCTTGCCTACAGTCAAGCATGGTGGTGGGAGTGTCATGGTCTGGGGCTGCATGAGTGCTGCCGGCACTGGGGAGCTACAGTTCATTGAGGGAACCATGAATGCCAACATGTACTGTGACATACTGAAGAAGAACATGATCCCCTCCCTTCAGAGACTGGGCCGCAGGGCAGTATTCCAACATGATAACGACCCCAAACACACCTCCAAGGCAATCACTACCTTGCTGAAGAAGCTGAGGGTAAAGGTGATGGACTGGCCAAGCGTGTCTCTAGACCTAACCCTATTGAGCATCTGTGGGGCATCCTCAAACGGAAGGTGGAGGAGCGCAAGGTCTCTAACATCCACCGGCTCCGTGATGTCGTCATGGAGGAGTGGAAGAGGACTCAAGTCGCAACCTGTAAAGCTCTGGTGAACTCCATGCCCAAGAGGGTTAAGGCAGTGCTGGAAAATAATTGTGGCCACACAAAATATTGACACTTAGGGCCCAATTTGAATATTTTCACTTAGGGGTGTACTCACCCCTTTTTTTCAGCGATTTAGACATTAATGTCTGTGTGTTTAGTTATTTTGAAGGGACAGCAGATTTACACTGGTATACTAGATGTACACTCACTACTTTACATTGTAGCAAAGTGTAATTCCCTGCTGGCAGCAGAATGTAGACAGAATGCATTAAGATAAAAACCTTCTGCCCTTACAACCACTTTAACCACTTAAGGACCGAGCCTCTTTCTGAGATTTGTTGTTTACAAGTTAAAAACTGTTTTTTTTGCTAGAAAATTACTTAGAACCCCCAAACATTATATATATTTTTTTCTCACACCCTAGAGAATAAAATGGCAGTCGTTGCAATACTTTCTGTATATTTGCGCAGCGGTCTTACAAGCGCACTTTTTAAAAAAAAAAACAAACACTTTTTTTAAATTAAAAAATAAGACACCAGTAAAGTTAGCCCAATTTTTTTTATATTGTGAAAGATAATGTTATGCCGAGTAAATTGATACCCAACATGTCAAGCTTCAAAATTGCGCCCGCTCGTGGAATAGCGACAAACTTTTACTCCTAAAAATCTCCATAGGCAACATTAAAAAAATTATACAGGTTGAATGTTTGGAGTTACAGAGGAGGTCTAGGGCAAGAATTATTGCTCTTGCTCTAACGATTGTGGCGATACCTCACATGTGTGGTTTGAACACCGTTTTCATATGTGGGCGCTACTCACGTATGTGTTTGCTTCTGCACACGAGCTCGGCGGGACAGGGTGCGTTTAAAAAGATTTTTTTTTCTTATTTATTTTATTTTTTATTTTAACACTGTTCTTTAAAAAAAAAATGTGTCACTTTTATTCCTATTACAAGGAATGTAAACATCAAAAAGACCTCAGATCTCATATTTATACAAAAATGCAATATAAAAAATAGGCCCTTTAAGAGCTATGGGCCGAAGTGACGTTTTAGCGTTGCTTCCACCCTGCAATGATATGGAGACGGGTGGGGGGTCATCTTCCCCTCACTCATCTCCATGTCAAGCCAGGAGAAGGATCCGATCGCCTCCTCCACTACCAACGGCTCTGGTAAGCGCTGGAGGGCACAAAGCACGGCGGGAGGGGGGCCCTTCTCCCACCGCCGATAAATGTGATCTCGCAGCGAATCCGCCGAAGAGACCACTTTTATCTAAAAACAGGTAGCCTGCTGAAGAAGAGGATACTGGGGGTAGTATGTGTAGCTGCTGGCTTTTAATTTTTTTTTTGTAATTTAGTAGTAATACTAGACAAAGAATCTGGTGCTACAAATGAGATGTAAAAGGCATACCGCATGTGGAAAATGATTCAGTAGAATGCTTGTCTGAAGGTGCAGCAAAAGATTTGGAAGTTATAGAAGGCAAAATATACCTGTTAATGTAATTGCAGATTCTGCATACAGTATGTGGAAAACACATCTTGTCATGAAATTACAGACTATGCAGGCGTGGAAGCCATGACAGTGCAGGACTTTACATATTTTACAGTGCTTGAAGAAGGCATGTTTGCGTATAAGATAAAAATTTCCACGTGTGGCACCCTCCTAGATGAGTGCTAGTATTATGCCGCATACACGCGATCGGTTTTGCCGTCGGAATAAACTCTGAAGGTTTCTCCGACGGAACTCCGACGGTATTCCATTCAAGCGGTCTTGCCTACACACGGTCAAACCAAAGTCCGACCAAAGTCCGACCGTCCAGAACGCGGTGACGTACAGCACGTACGACGGGACAGCATACAGACCAACGGTTTTCCCAATAGGAATTGGTTCCGTCGGAAATATTTAGAACATGTTCCATTTCTAGGTCCGTCTGAATTTTCGAAAAAAAAAGTCTAATGAGGCACACACACGATCGGAAAAGAAGATGAAAAGATTCCATCTGACTTTTTCTGTCAGGCATTCCGCTCGTGTGTGGCTTTAGATGTAGTGCTGGTTCACTGTGTTCAGTGTAGGCAAGCTAAATTTTTGATAGGTAAATTTAGCTTGCCTCACTGTAACCAGTGTAGCTGTAGTTATGGTGTTTGGTAAATTTAGTTCCGCTCACTGTAACCAGATAAGTTCGGTGTTCTCAGTTGCTGCCAGTCTGGTAACTCCCTCTGCTTACCAGAGAACTGTGAGAATTCTCTGGAACATAGTATTACAAGTACTCTTTTATGCCCAGTAGGGGCCTGGTAGTGTATTTAGGCCTACTGCCCTTCAGGGCAATGCTGCCAAGTGCTTGCTGTTCGTGAGCGACTTGAGGGCCTGGATGCTGAAGCTACAGAGATGACCGAGGGGCTGTCTGCTGAAGATCTAGACTGGTATCACTGGAAAAAGGTGTCGCTTGGAAGTTGGAAGAAGCAACCATTTGTCCCTGGACATTTTGAGAGTTCAAACTGCTGTGAGAGATCTTAGAGGCTTTTGGGCTGCTGCCACCCCTTCTTTGCTAGAGAGTCAGCTGTGTGTTTGTTCAAAGGGGACATCGGCTGGTCTGAACAGCTTAGTATATCTAATTCTACTTGAAGGGACTCTGCTCTTGTTGCCCTAAAGCAGGGGTCTCCAAACCTTTTAAGTAAAGAGACAGTTTATTGTCCTCCAGACGTTATTGGGGCCAGATTGTGGCCAGCGGGAGTGAAAATATTCCTTTCATCAGTCGGAGTAAACATGGTCACATTTGGTATTAGGGGGAGGAATAGTTCTCTTTCATTGGTATCATAGTGATGAATAGTGCCCCATTATTATTGTCATTGGGAGAAATGGTGCCCCCTTGTTGATGTCAGTTGGCAGAATAATGTCTTCTGTCAGTGGGAGGAATAGTGTCCCAAGGGCCAGATAAAGACAAACAAAGGGCCACATCCAGCCCCCAGGCCACAGTGTGGAGACCACTGCCCTAAAGGAAGAAGTTTGGGTGCTGTTAACTGCTTCAATTACAAAGCCAAGTGCAGAGTTGTCTATATGCAAGGACTTTTACTTCAGCTCTGCATTTAACTGTTTCTACTCCAAGCTAAAGTATCTCACAAAAGTGAGTACACCCTTCACATTTTTTAATATTTTTTATTATCTTTTCATGTGACAACACTGAAGAAACTACACTTTGCTACAATGTAAAGTAGTGAGTGTACAGCTTATATAACAGTGTAAATTTTCTGTTCCCTAAAAAGTAACTCAACACACAGCCATTAATGTATAAACCGCTGGCAACAAAAGTGAGTACACCCCTAAGTGAAAATGTCCAAATTGGGCCCAATTAGCCATTTTCCCTCCCTGATGTCATGTGACTCGTTAGTATTACAAGGTCTCAGGTGTGAATCTCATACTGGTCACTGGAAGTTCAATATGGCACCTCATGGCAAAGAACTCTCTGAGGATCTGAAAAAAAGAATGGTTGCTCTACATAAAGATGGCCTAGGCTATAAGAAGATTTCCAAGAACCAGAAACTGAGCTGCAGCACGGTGGGCAAGACCATACAGCGGTTTAACAGCTTCTGTTTCAGCTTTACAGAAAGGAGTTCATTGTCCTCAACCTGTACATGGTTTCAGTTTTTGGAGTATCCCACTCAATTCCTTCAACCCTATCCAAGTTCTCCAAAAATAAAACAACAAAAACAACACCCCTAGACTCGTTATTGAGGAAAAGTGTGACTGAGATCATGTGCCTGGCTGCGGGGCAATCCACTGGGGAAGAACCTGGGCCAAATTCCAACGACTCCATCGGGAGTAAAAGCTACACACAGTTGTTGAAGGCATTTCTTAACATACAACACTAGGTTCATTACATTCAGAATAGGTGTCACCATCTAAAGCTTCCTCGAAACATGCCTGTTCGATCAACCACTGGCATTGCAGATTGTGCCGAGTTAAAAATAATAGAACATTTTGCAGGCATAATTTTGCTTAATAGAAGTTGATCCTGTTTCAACCAATCCTTTTTTAGTGACATGTAATCTCTTTTGTGAACCAGTGTTATATTTCTTCTTCTGGTGCATCTCTTCACTTTTCTCACTTATGGATGAGCTTCTTTTAAAAGGCATGTGAGCACAACCTATTAGTAACACATAACATACTATTAATGTAAGTGTCTCTACAAAATTTCTGTATACAAGTGTAGTGGCACATTTTTAGAAATGTTGTGTTTGTTCAGCTTGTCTGTTGACCTGATAATTTTTGGGTTTCAGGGATCAGCCTTTTATTAAAAAAGAATATACAATTTTAACATAACTAGGTTGTAAGGTGTGACATATTTTTGGGCTCCGTTTAGGAAAATTTGGTGAACGTTATCCAGGAGATGGTATCAGGAATGCGGATTGAAGACATCACTGTGTTACATCTTCCTTGGTTGGCATGAGGTATGGGGAAATGCTCATGTAAAACACCACTGTTGCTTAGTGCACATTCAAATGGGGGTGGAATCAGGACTGGGGTAGTGCTACTGGGCTGGCTGGAGGACGTTACTGTGTTACATCATAGTTGACATGATATCTGTTGGCCTGGGAATGGACTCAAGAATGATTCTGCTGCAGATTCTAAGCTTTCTAAATAATACAATTGCCACTAAAGTTTTAGACATTTGAGGTTTGAAGTACCTCTATCTATACAACAGTACTCATAATAAAGCAATAACTGCAACTTACATAGGATGTTACATACATTGCAGAGCTCACAATGCTTATCCTTGACCTTACTACAATATTATCCAAAATTAAATCTATACTTCTTGTCACATGCTGTAAGAGACTCCCTTTGTGCCTGTGATTGTAAATTACATAGTCAACTAATTTTCACAGTCCTTTCTAGAAAGTTCAATAAAGTGCGAGTGACCCCCAAATTAAACTGCTGTCCACATAACAAATATATATGCATTGGTAAGAAAGGCAATCCTTAACGCCCAGTTGCTGCACATATGCATCCACAGTGATAAAAGGCTTTGTGCTGCGAGCAAGCTCACTGACCGAACTCTCAGCACAAAGACACCGTCAGCTCTCAGTCAATGCTTCTGATCGGTAGCCAGCAAGATGCACTCCCAATCATGTGACTACTGTGAGAGCCAATCACAGCAGTCATGTGATACAGAAGCTGCGACCCTTCACCAGCATTAAAGCCTGCCTAAAGGGCCCGGAGGGTGCTATGTTAAGAGATTAATGAACAAATTATCAAACATTCCAAATATATAGTTAATTTTCATGTCATGAATTTAGTTAGATAAGGCTAAGTTATTAACTTCCTAAAGAAGACTGAACCTGCCAGTGCCGCATGTCTCTTCTTGGATGCCCCAATTTCGACTGTTCCTATAAATCTCTTGCCAGCAGTGAATGACTTAAATATTTCTTTAATTTGTAGTTAGTCAATTAGTAATATTACTTAAAACCCTTCAGGTCTGGTATGGATTTAAGCCAACCTAAAAAACAAGGATCCATACCAGGCCACATGCCCTCAACATGGGGAGAATACCTTGAAAGGGAAGACCCCTTTTGAATTTCACCTTGACTCTATGTTGATGAAGAAAAGGGTCTTTTCCCCACAACCCTTTTTACCAGCCAATGCTGTACTATGGCCTAATTTAGCTGGTGCAAAGTCTTTAGCCACATAAATCTGTCCCTACCATGAAAGAACTAGATTACTGGGTTCTCCACCCCACTACCTTCCCCAAAGGCCAAAGGCTGCCAGTCCTCTCCTGTTCTGCTGCTTCTCTTTTCATTGTTCACTCGCCACTTGGGGGTAAGGAGGAGGCAGGAAAGTGTTATTTAACTAGAGCAGAAAAAAGGGTCTCCTCCCCTGCTAGAAAGAGCAGTATGGTGTGGCAGAGCTGTATAAATCTTAGAACTGGATGGACAAAAATGAAAATCCTTAAAGAGGACCTGAGCTCAAAATATGAAGATATGTGCTACATGATAGGTCACATCTACAAATGTGCCTGAGCTGCACCCTTAAAGATTTACCGCTTGCCAGGAAATCCTCCTAAAAATAGCAGTGCATTTCCTGGCACATGAGGATCCCCTTGGCACTCCTGTGTTTTCTGCCTCATAGATGTATATCTTCAGTGTGAGAGCTAAGGCATTGCTGGCTCTGGCTGCTAGTTTCAGGTAAAATTTGGTGACATCACTAATATTCACTGTTCTCCTTCCTGCAGGTTCTGGAATGAGGAATCAAAGCCTTGCTGCTACCATAATGGTTGCCTCATAAAGTGCAGAACGAGGTATGATAGGTCAGTAATGGGGAAAAGATCAACTGCAGGTGGACCACAGGCAATACTGGTGCCTAGTCCTTTGTTCTCTGCCTGCCTCTTTTAGGGCACAACTTCCAGAATTATTCTATTCCTCTTTATCAGGTAACAGAAACTCCCATTTAGGTATTTCATCTGTGTATTTAGCTGTTTGCCTGGAGTTCAGATTTAAACTAACCATTGTATCCATGTTAGCCCTTGTGTGTACTTTACTATTTATATTTTACTTTTGTTACTTGTCATATTATTCAATATATAAAAAACCTTGTCATATTATTCAATCAAAATTACATAAAATTTTAATGAAATATATTGGTGTCCAGGAATCAGTGAATAACTTAGTTAATTGACTTTTTCCAAAAGGTTTCATGCTAAGTATTTTTAGGACAAAGAACTTCACTTTGAATTAAATTTGGTAATTGTATGACGGATTATTAAATAATTGCTGAGATTAATTTTTTAAATGTGCAGAATGTGTACCCTTACAGGGCAAACGTTTGACTAGGGGCGCAATTAAAGATGCACTATTCATTACATAGAAAAAGAGACATCATGTCAAACTATTCTCGTTATAACAAAAAAGGTAAAAATGATATAGCTACATAAATTAGAATCCTTTTTTTGACACAGAAACGTTAAAGTTTTACATGAAGACCAATTTAAAGGAGAACCAAAAAAGAAGGTCAGCAAATTTAGGAGAAAAAAATCTATCCATCGTTATTGTATGCTTTACGTGTAAGAATTGTACAGTAGATGATCTTTATTTTAACCAAATGTGCACTGGACATTGAATAATGGTATTAAATGAAAGCAAGAAAATTCCAGTTTCGGGAATCTATCAGAGTAGTAGGTAGGGATGAGCAAAATAATTTAGGGGAAACTGATTTTTCACCAGGGATATTTCATCAAAACACAAATTTACTGTATTTTTTTTTACTTTATTTAGGAGCTATGTTTTTTGCCTGGAGGGTGTATTTAGGGCAATTAAGTTTATTGGGGGTAGCACAGTGGCTAAGTGGGTAGCACTTCTGCCTGCAGGCATTGTCGGTTTGAATACCAACCATTAGGAAAAATTCAATAAAGAGAGCTTGGACTTTTTAGGCACAATAACACAAAGGTTACAAAAGTATAAATTTATTTAGAAAAAATTACAAAACATATATAAAATCGCACTGATAAAATGAACCAATGAGAAGAATATATAGCTAAATATAACCAACTTATCGCTACATGGAATCTGATAACAAATAAATTTGCTGTATAGTAACGGTGAATAGAGTACAGTTATATTGCAGTGAGATAATATCTTGCTCTACATGTTACGCACCTTGTGCTTCTTCAGGAGCATTTGAGTAACTATTTAAATATAAAGAAAGAAAATGCACAAGCAACTGATTCTAACAGGACCACAGCTACAGGCTATTCAGAGACTACATAGTCATCCCGACCTTGAGATTAAGGCCAGCTATGAAAAGATGTGCATGAATATCCTACAGAATAAGGACTGGTATATACAAATCTCTGTGACTCGTACTGTGAAATTCAAGTCCGAATATTTATCCATCATTAATTCTGCTTATCAGAAGGGCCTCATTGACCAGGATCTCTATAATTGTCTTAATACAAGGACTCCCAGGGGGGCTACGTTCTATGCGCTACCAAAAATACACAAGTATCCATTATCACCCCCTGGGAGACAGATTGTGTTGGGTATTGGCTCATTAATGGAGAATGCAAGTCGTCTGGTTGATTCCATTTTTATGCCACATGTAATAGGTTTACCATCCATCCTTAACCAGAGACACGCTAGATCTTCTTAAACATATTGAGGGAATGGTAGTACCTCCCGATGCCCTGCTCGGGACTTTGAACGTTGAGGCATTATACTCCAGCATCCCCCACGAGCGGGGCATCGGGACAGTCCGTACCTTCCTACGAGAGCAGGACATTACAAATGGGATTACTGTGAGTTTATTCTTGATCTTCTTCACTTTATCTTGACACAGAACTGGTTTGGCTTCAAGGAGTCCCACTTCCTCCAGGTGCAGGGGGTGGCTATGGGCACTTGCTGCACACCTGCCTTTGCCAGCTTGTACCTGGGGGGTGGGAATGTGGCCTTTTCTCTGCTGATTCATTATCATCTTTCACCAACCATCCATTATGTTGGATGCGTTATATTAATGACGTTTTCATTATTCAGACGGTCACCTTCCTTGACACCTTGAATCGAAACCAGTCTAATTTAAAATTCACAGTTGCCAGTGACCCTCGACAAATTACCTTTTTGGATCTCAAGGATAAAGATAATAGTTTAGCCTCAACACTCTTTAGAAAACAGACATCTGGGAATACATTGTTACATGCTGACAGTGCTCACCCGAAAGCCTTTATTAAAAGTATCTCCTATGCTCAGCACAACTCTACCCATCTTGAAGAGTTTAAAATCCAGGCCAATCTTCTTCTAACTCGCCTCCAATCAAGAGGCTATAGTAAATCATTACTATGCAGTACTTTTAACAAAGCACTGCATCAGTCTTTTAATTCACTCATGTATAAGACCAAGACTGTGTCTCTCCTAAGTTTACTGTCAAATATATTACTAGATACTCTCAACAACATGGAGAGTTACGTAATATACAAATCACTGGCAACTCCTACAAGAGGACCATATCCTTAGTAAATATATTAGCCCACGCCCGGAGATCATTTGTAGAAGGGCTAGATCCCTGAAGGATAAACTAACACAAAGTCATTATTCCGCCAATCCCTGTTCTAGACATCATCAGCATGGTATAACAAGATGCGGTAAATGTGCTTTTTGCTCCAGGATCTCTGTAGGAACCCAATTCATGCTTCCTAATGGAGAAAGATTTTCTCCCAATTTCCATGCGGATTGCGACACACAGGGGTTGTAAATGTGGAGCCTTTTATGTGGGGAAAACAGTCAGGCATTTTCGTTTAAGAATCAAGGATCACGTCTACTACTCAGCAAATGGGAAAATGTTAACTGCTTTGAGTAGACATCTGGACCATTACCATAAATTTGACGTGTCCTTGGTATCTTTCATTGCCCTGGCTGTGATCCCCAAAGATCCAAGGGGGGGAGGATGCCACACATGCTCCTGGCATTAATGAGGCCCAATCGTACAAATCGTTTCTCTAAATTCCCCACGTGACTCTCACATTCCTAACACTTTTTGTATATCCCACATCAGATAGAATCTCCACCTATTTACAATTTTGATCGTTTTGGCTATTATTCCTGTTTATGATAAACTTTCCGCACTACCCCCAACTGTGATAAACCAATGTGAAATTTAAATAGTGAAAATCTATTTAAAAATGCATGAAAAACACACAAAATAGCAAATTAATGAAACATTAATAATCCTGAGTGCTGCAACTAAAAAAACCTTGAACATGAGGTTTTATACAATATAAAGAAAAAGTTCAGTGTGCTACCCAAATTGGAACAGAATAGTAATGTGAATATAGATAAAAAGGAGTAAAAAAGTAGATAGTTCATATGGGAGTTGATGGTATCATAAACCGGGGTTGGAGTCTTCTTTATGTCTTCAGTAAATCTTCTCTGAATCTTCTAAGTCAGTATAAAAATAGGAAAAAGGGGGCTGCTTACCAGAATTGATGGATCCCCACCACAGAGATCATGCGAGACTGAACAAATTCCCCTCGGCATCAAGAACAGCTGGTCTTTGACAGACTTCCCTCCACGTCAGGTAGTTCAAATTTCAGAGGCGGCAATCAGGGACATTCTCCTCTATTAGCTGCTCCAGCAAGACCACTCGTAGCAGGAAATTGTGTATTTTAAAAGAAAAAGAGGCGCTTCATTGTGCAGTAGTTTAAAATACTTTAATCCATGAATGGACAACTGACATCAAAGCATTGGCAGGTCAAAACACCGTTGCAAATAAAAAACGCAGCCGAAGCCGATCAGCTGAGAGTGTTGTGACGTCAGGTCCACCCAGACAGAGGACCTGACGTCACCACACTCTCAGCTGATTGGCTTCGGCTTCGGCTGCGTTTTTTAATTGCAACAGTGTTTTGACCTGCTAATGCTTTGATGTCAGTTGTCCATTCATGGATTAAAGTATTTTAAACTACTGCACAATGAAGCGCCTCTTTTTCTTTTAAAATACACCATTTCCTGCTACGAGTGGTCTTGCTGGAGCAGCTAATAGAGGAGAATGTCCCTGATTGCCGCCTCTGAAATTTGAACTACCTGACGTGGAGGGAAGTCTGTCTCTACTCAAAGACCAGCTGTTCCTGACGCCGAGGGGAATTTGTTCAGGCTCCCACGATCTCTGTGGTGGGGGTCTATCAATTCTGGTAAGCAGCCCCCTTTTTCCTATTTTTATACTGACTTAGAAGATTCAGAGAAGATTTACTGAAGATATAAAGAGGAATCACACCTCCGGTTTATGATACCATCAATTCCCATATGAACTATCTACTTTTTTACTCCTTTTTATCTATATTCACATTACTATTCTGTTCCAATTTGGGTAGCGCACTGAACTTTTTCTTTATATTATTCCTGTTTCTCTGTCTAATCAATGTATCTTTCAGTTCATATCAAATCTGATTCTAATACTCATTAATATTTACTTCTAGTTCATACTCCAAATAAATAGGTGCTTCTGACCTGTCCTCTCATTGACATATCCTTCACACATCCAAGCCCTCAAAAGAGTGGCAATTTAGTTTTTTCTCTTTCATGCTCTTCCCCAGTATATACATATTCTTTTGTTGCTTAGAGTATTGTTAAAGTATATCATATGAGTGAATTACAATAGACAGTCACTCATGCATTCGACATTTTGAGCATTTTATCTTATGTTTATATTTACCGATTATTATATCAATATTCTTATTTGTGACCTCTATTGATTGATATTGATCTTCCATTTTGTCTCTCCCCCCTCCATCTGGTGGTTGCTCCTTGTTGTCCTTCATTGGCATTTTTTGCCCCTATCCCAACACTATGCGGCTGTTCAGCGCCATATCCTGCATATAGTTTTGCAGTGTGCGGCGCGCAGAGGACCAGTTGGGAGGTGTTATGTCCTCACTCCTGGTCCCCTTTACGTCACTGCTCGCTGGCCACTCACGTCCTGCGCTGTGTTACTATTTACTGCGCCGGCGCGTCTATGTGGACTGGGCGCATGCGCAGTTGACGTTCTACGGCCGGTTTGGATGACATCACCTCGGCTGTCATGCCGATTGGTTGATCACAGATGGGACATGCATACATAGGCATGCTGGCTCGGTGTCTCATTGAATCACACACACTTGCTGTGTTACTACACAGGCAGCTGCACGTTTTTGAGGGATCTCCCTGGCAAAGATATTTCATCTCTCTGAATTAAGTCTGGTCCTTTTCCTATCATTTTTATAACATGGCTTAAACAATCCCTCTTTTTATTCTTAGACTATCCGGCAATATACACAGCAGTGTTTACCTTTTTGGGGAGAGTCTGCAATTAATTACCTTGTGTGAATTCAAGGCAATGTTCACTATGAGGGGGAAGTGTGCTAGCGCTTATTTCTTCACCTCTCTCTGCCACTTCACTGCATCTACCTTCAACCCTATACTTCCTCCCATTTGTGAACAGTGGCCATGTTTACAACGGGTGAGTTTGCCATGTTTTTGTTGCGGCACATCTAGTTATGATTATTTTGCTATCTTTTAACCTACTTGGCATTGTCTGTCATAGATCTCTATCCTTTGATGGGATTTTCTGACCCCTCAGCAGCTGCTCTGTAATTTGCCTGCATCGCTTTTAGCTGTGAGCCTGTGTTTTATAGTTCATTGTAAGTACTGGGTGAATACCTAATTTATTTACTTTTTGCACCAAAGTATATCTATACGCTATACATTATATATACAATAATTTTACGCTTATTATCATGTTATGCGCGCCCCCATAGTTGTTTGGTTTGCCTTTATTGTCTGTGTGGTCCCCTTCTGGGCTATCCACCACCACACCATGAATCCCATCCATCTGTACGGAGGCTCTCGCTCTCTCTTGACCCACATGAACTAGGTGTCCAGACATCTACCCCTGCCCAGACCCAACCGCAACATCCTCCACAGGGTCTGTGCCTTGGAAAGCTTATCTACAAGGGTTGCCTTGGAGACGTGGCAGCAGATAAAGAGGATGATGCAAGGAGGTTTAAAGACTATATCCGTGAGGCAGTACAGGAGAGCCTCCAGGACATGGCGATTTCAACAAGACAATCTTCTCATAGGCTTACACAGCCCAAGACATCTCGCGCCTCACCTGAAGAGAGCGTATCAGAGTTATCCTCGGATTCAGAGGATGCTGGGCCTGGGGCCTTTGATAATGATCTGGTAGGTCCCTTTGTGCAGGCAATAAAGGAAGCCCTGGATTAGGAGTCAGAGTCACTCCCACCACAAAAGATCCATAGGTTCTTTCCTAACCTGAAAAAGGAGGGACCTACCTTTCCAGTATTTCAGGAGATTAAGGAATTAATAGTGGACGAATGGGAGAAACTGGATAAAAAACTGAATTTGCAAAACAAACTCTCAAAACTGTATCCCATGCCTTCTTCACAGGCTAGCATTTGGGAGACCCCATCAAATGTGGATGCAGCCTTGCAGCGTTTGGCACGGCATGTGTCCTTACCTTTGGAGAACACGATTACTTTCAGGGATCCAATGGATCGCCGGGTGGACGCAGATATTAAAAGGATTTATTCAGTGGCTGGGTCGGCCCTTCGCCCAGCATTTGCCCTGACGGTCTTGTCAAGGGCCAGGAAGACATGGCTTGCCAACGTTGAGACTGCTTTAAATGCAGGGGTAGACCCCTCAAAGATTGTTACAGCATTAAGGAGGCATCAGTAGATTTAGTAAAGCTTTTAGCCAGATCTATGGCCAGTGCTGTTACAGCAAGGAGGGCCATGTGGCTCCGCCTTTGGAAGGCAGACAGAACTTCCAAGCAGGCTTTGTGCAACATACCATACAACGGCAAACTACTGTTTGGAAAGACTTTGGGTGATGCAACTAAGAGAGTCACGGGAGGTAAGATCTTCTCCCACAGCCTGGCCGAAAGAAACCACTTGGACAACCCAGTCAGTCAACCTACAAACGCTTCCAGAAGGCAAAATGGTACAGGCCAGAACGGGAGAGACCTCAATGGAGAGAGACTCAAAGTTCCTTTCCCGGGTCATCAAGTCTAAGGCAGCACAGGCAGCCAAGACAAATGAAAAGTCCTTTTGAGGGTGAGCCCGCCCAGGCTTGTCTGGTGGGAGCAAGACTAAGCTCCTATTGGAGGGTCTGGGTGGCGAAGGTTACTGATTGCTGAACCCTGGACACTGTAAAAGATGGATACTCTATAGAGTTCTTACACCACCCTTCAAATTCCTTTGTGAGAACTCAGTGGCCAGAATGTCCCAAGAAGAGACAGTCCTTGTGAACCTATATAGCCGAACTCTTCTCCAAAGGGGCCATCAAGCATGTACTGGCAGAAGAGAGAGAGAGAGGTTTCTATTCTCCAATCTTCTTGGTGCCAAAATCTTCAGGGACCTTGAGGCCTGTGTTGGATTTAAGAAGACTGAACAATTACATCCTCAACAGCCGATTCAAGATGGAGTCCCTTCAGACCATAATGAATGTGGTCCAGGAGAACGACTGGCTCATTTCGGTGGACATTTTGGACATGTACCTGCATGTCCCTATAAGGAAGCAACATCAGAGATTTTTGAGGTACGCAGTATGCGACCATCATTATCAATTCACATGCCTCCCTTTCGGACTCTGTACCGCACCAAGAGTATTCTAGAAGATTCTCCTCTCCTTCATTTCTCTAATTCGCCTGGAAGGAATAAAAATTTACCATTAGTTAAACGATATCATCATTCTGGGAGAATTTGCTCAACAACTCAGAGAGCATTGAGACCGGGTCCTTCTGACTCTAAACAGTTTTGGTTGGATAATAAACAGTAAAAAGAGCCAACTCCATCTCTCCCAAACAATGGAGTATTGGAGTATTGTATTGTAATTGACTCCACTTCGCAGAGACGGGTGTATCTCCCAGACAAGAAGATTTATCAGCTGCGCCAGTTTTCCCCCAAGCACAATGAGGTCTACCTTTCTCTCAGACTGCACGATCTTGATCGTGATGTTTACCACCACAATTACGGTAGTCCCATGGGCCAGGGAGCACATGAGGGCATTCCAGGTAACCTTCTTGAGCCAATGGGATGGGTCATCCAAGAACAAGAAGATATACATCCCAGAGCGAGTACGTCGAGATCTAGGCTGGTGGACCGTGCCAGAGAACCTATCTCAGGGGGTACCCCTCAACCCAGTGGACTGGACTATCGTGACCTGGACACCAGCCTCCAGGGTTGGGGGGCCCATTGTCAGGGAAAAGAAATCCACGACTGTTGGAACACACTATACAAACAATCAAACTATTTGGAACTCAAGGCAGCCTTTCTTGCTCTACAGGCCTTTCAGGAAGATCTACGGGGAGCACGAGTCAAGATGCTACTAGACAACAAGATCGCAGTAGCTTACCTTGCCCACCAAGGGGGGACAAGGAGTCTAACTTTCCTTCACCTGTCGGCAGATTTCTTTGCCTGGGCAGAGGAGCATCTTCAGGACCTGACAGCAGCATATCTCCCAGGAAGTCAGAATCAACTGGCAGATCAGCTGAGCAGACCTCGGGCACAGCGAGTGGTCACTCCAACCAAGGTACCTCCGGACAGTTTTCAGGAAGTGGGGCACGCCCACGGTCGATTTGATTGCGACCCTACAAAATGCTCAGCTTCCCCTGTTTGTGACAAGATACAGTTACGCAGGAGCACCAACACAGGATGCATTTTCGATCCGCTGGGCCTTTCCAATGGTGTATATTTTTCTACTAATCCCATTATTATTGAATGTCCTGTTGAACATCAGAGCGGAGAAGGTTCAAACAGTGTTGGTGGCTCCCCGATGGCCAAGAAGGCCTTGGTTTCCTTTGATCATACAGATGTTGTCAGCCCCACCAATTCCGTTTCCACCCAAGAAGGACCTTTTGACCCAGAACCAGTGGTGACACTCCAACCCAGCAAAACTAAAACTAGCGGCATGGCTGCTGAATCGGCCCAATTAAGGGCTCGGGAACTTTCCTCACAGGTGGTACAGACTAATGAAGGCCAGAAAGACCTCAACCAACCGCACGTATGAACGTGTTTGGACGAAATTTGTAGAGTTCGCTGAACGCAAGCACTTTTCTCTTGAATCTCCTTCTCCTGCAGTCAGCCCTAGATAAGGGGTTAGAATATAACTTGATTAGGGTGAAGGGTCTCTGCCCTATCATCTCTCACTGGGCATAGGTGGGCTGAAGATCCCCTAATCAGGTGTTTTCTGCAGGCTGCAATTCGCATTAAACCACCAAAGAAATGCCTTGTACCTTCCTGGGATCTTGGCTTGGTCATCAGGTCACTCACACAACCTCCATTTATACCTCCGGACTCTTACTCCTTATGGTCCCTGACCTTGAAAATTGTGTTTTTGGTCACCATAATCTCGACAAGGAGAGTTTCAGAATTAGCGGCTCTGTCCTGCAAAGAATCTTACTGTGTGATCCTTCCACAAAAAGCCATTCTCCGACCTGCTCCAAGTCTGAGGTCTAAGGTCGTATCTAGCTTCCATGAGAATTGGGAGGCAATCCTCCCAAGTTTTGACCAAATACATTCATCTGCACTAACAGAGGATTTCAGCTCACTGGATCTGGTGAGCCTGCTGGCCATGTACTTGAAGAGATCTGCTCCTATTAGGAAGGTGGATAACCTTTTTATCCTCCCAGTGGGCGCCAAAAGGGGTGAGGCGGCAACCTCAAGAATGATCTCTTACTGGGTATCAAGGGTCATCATCCTAGCCTACAAGAGCCAAGGTCTGGCTCCTCCGGAAGTGACACATGCTCATTCAACTCGAGGGATGGAAGTCTCCAGGGCAGCATACGCTAAGTATCCACTAGAAGACATCTGTAGGACTGCCAGTTGGAATTCCTACACAACCTTTGCACGCCACTATAGCCTTGATATTCAGGCCACAGCATTCGCAAAGTTCGGGACAGCGGTGGTCTCGGCAGCCTTACAAGAGAAATAAAATTAATTTTTCCTTTATTATGCAGCATATCTTGGCTAAGTGTCGTTTTGTTTTTCCCACCCTTCTTCTTTATTGCTAGTTAAATCCCATGGTGTGCTGACATGAGGTTAGCCAGGAATATGGAAAATTGTTATCAAATACTTACCGTAATTTTCCGTTCCTGGCGTACCCTCACGTCAGCACAACTTTCCCTCCCTGGTGGACTGTCGCTATCTAGTTAAAGAACACCGGGGATTAGGAGGGTGGGACTTTTATTCTATCTATTGGAGATGGTCCTTGGGGTTACCTATGGAGGATTGGCCCATGGTGTGCTGACGTGACGCCAGGAAAGGAAAATTACGGTAAAAATTTGATAACAATTTTCCATATCCTCTCCTAGCTACTTGCCCACAGGGCATGTAAACCCCATTTCCTAATCAGACCAATTTTCAGCTTTCAGTGCTCTCACACTTTGAATGACAATCACAATGTCATGCAACATTGTACCCATATGAAATTTTTGTTCTTTTTTTCACACAAATAGTGCTTTCTTTTGGAGGTATTTGATCACCACTGTTTTTTGTGCTATAAATTAAAAAAACCTGAAAATTTTGTGTAAAAAGGCATTTTTCTTAGTTTCGTTTGTAAAATTTAGCAAATCAGTAATTTTTCTTCATACATTTTGACCAAAATTTATACTGCTACATATCTTTGGTAAAAATAACCAAAATAAGTACATATTATTTGGTCCTTGTGAAAGTTATAGAGTCTACAAACTATGGTGCCAATCTCTGAAAATTCATTACACCTGATCACGCCTGATGTACTGACAGCCTATCTCATTTCTTGATCATCAACAAGCCAGGAAAGTACAAATACCCCCAAATTACCCATTTTTGGAAAGTAGACATTCCAATGTATTTAGTATGAGGCATAGTGAGTTTTTTGAAGTTGTAATTTTTTCCCACAATTCTTTACAAAACGAAGATTTTTTTTCTTTTTCTTTTTTTCACAAAATTGTCATAATAACAAGTTATTTCTCACATGCAGCATATGCATACCTCAAATTATACCCTAAAATACATTCTACTACTCCTCCTGAGTATGGTGATACCACATGTGTGAGACTTTTTCACAGCCTGGCCACATACAGAGGCCCAACATGCAGGGAGCATCGTCGGGCGTTCTAGGGACATCAATTACACATTTAATTTCTTGACTACCGCTTACAATTTTGAAGGCCCTGGAGCACCAAGACAATGGAAACGCCCAAAAAAATCACCCCATTTCATTTTGTAAAGCAAACACTCCAACATATAATCTATAAGGCATAATGAGTCATTTGAACATGTCATTTTTTTCCACAAGTTTTTTTACACAAAGTTGTCCATTTATAAGATATTTCTAACACATAACATGATTTCATTTAATGCTAGCTGTAAGCAACAAACACATACGGGTAAGATAAAAACACTTAACTTTAAGGGAGCAAATTTTCCAAGGATGAGGGCTGCTCTCCTGGACTTAGACTGGGAGGGAATATTGGCATCAATGGACACAGAACAGAAATGAGAATGATGGTGACTGTATATAAACTCACTGCAAAGTATATTCCCATGGACATTAAGTTTAAAAAGCTAAAAACAAAACCTATGTGGCTCACGGCCAAAGTTGAAATGGCTATAAATGATAAAAAAAGAGCTTTTAAAAAATATAAAAACGAAGGACGCTATCATAGTTTAAATGTTACAAAGAATATACCAGAATATGTAAAAAGGAAATCAAGGATGCAAAAATTCAAAACGAAAGACAGATTGCAAAAGATAGTAGGACAAACCCCCAAAAAATTCTTCAAATATATTTGTAAAAAGGTCCGGTCTGAGCATGTAGGCCCTTTACAAAATAATCTGGAGTGGGTGACTGGGAACAAAGAGAAGGCAAATTTATTAAATACTTTCTTCAGCTCTGTGTATACAAAGGAGCATGGGGGGAGCTCATGTCCATAATGGTAGTGACATAGCCCCAAATGATCCTCAGTGGCTCAAAAGTGATATGGTCCAGAAATATTTAGACAGAATAAAGGTGGATAAAGCACCTGGACCAGATGGCATCTAGCCACAGATCTCAAAAGAATTGAGCTCTGTCATTTCAAGGCCATTGTTTCTAATATTTAAGGACTTGTTAATGATTGGAATGGTACCACTGGATTGGGGCAGGGCCAATGTGGTGCCCATATTTAAAAAGGGATCAAAGCCTTTACCAAGTAAATATAGACCTGTTAGTTTAACTTCTATAGTCAGGAAGATACTGGAGAGTTTAATAAAAGACCACATAGATGAGTTCATGTTGGAAAAAATATTTTAAGCAACAGACAGCATGGATTCATGAAAGACAGAAGTTGTCAAACTAACCTGATTTCTTTTTATGAGGAGGTAAGTAAAACCTTGGACAGAGGGGTGGCTGTGGACGTGGTATACCTGGAGTTTGCAAAAGCGTTTGACACAGTTCCCCACACACGGCTCATGTGTAAGGTAAAGAATACAGGCTTGGAAAGATCAATTTGGATTCAGAGAGTGGTGGTTAATGATTCATACTCTGAATGGTCTAAGGTTATCAGTGGTGTACCCCAAGGTTCAGTGCTGGGACCCTTACTTTTTAACATCTTTAAAAATTAAATAGGGTCTCCAATTTACAAGCCAACCTCAATGCACTGTCTAATTGGGCTACTAAGTGGCAAATGAAGTTTAATGTTGATAAATGTAAAGTAATGCACTTGGGGAGTAAGACTATGCATGCATCATACATACTAGGGGGAGGACAACTGGGGGAATCCATCGTGGAGAAGGATCTGGGGTTTTTTGTAGATCAAAATAATAGCATGCAATGCCAAACTGCGGTTTCCAAAGCGAGCAAAGTACTTTCTTGTATTAAGAGAGCTATGGACTCCAGAGTGAGAGATATCATTTTGCCCCTGTACGAATCATTATTAAGACCTCATCTGGAATATGCAGTTCAGGTTCGGGCACCGGTTCTCAAAAAGGATATCGGGGAACTGGAGAAAGTTCAGAGAAGGGCAACCAAACTGATAAGAGGCATAGAGGAGCTCAAATATGAGGAAAAATTAGAGCAACTGAATCTATTCCCTCTTGAGAAGAGGAAATTAAGGGGGGATATGATCAACATGTACGAATGCATAAGTGGTCCATATAGTGAACTTGGTGTTGAGTTATTCACTTTAAGGTCATCACAGAGGACAAGGGGGCACTCTTTAAGTCTAGAGGAAAAAAGATTTAATCTCCAAATATAGAAAGATTTCTTTACAGTAAGAGCAGTGAAAATGTGGAATAGTCTCCCTCCGGAGGTGGTTCTGGTCAGCTCAGTAGAGTACTTTAAAAAAGGCCTGGATTCTTTACTAAATGTACATAATATAACTGGGTACTAACCTTTATCGGTAAAGTGGATCCAGGGAAAATCCGATTGCCTCTTGGGGGGATCAGGAAGGAATTTTTCCCTGCTGTGCAAATTGGAGCATGCTTTGCTGGGGTTTTTCACCTTCCTCTGGATCAACTGTGGGTGAAGGATTGTATACATGGGATTGTAGTTTTTTTGGTTGAACTAGATGGACTTGTGTCTTTCAACTAACTGTGTAACTATGTAACATGTACATAGCAAAAATTACACCCCAAAATAAATTCTGCTACTCCTCCTGAGTATGGCGATACCACATTTGTGAGACTTTTGCACTGCCAGGCCACATAAAAGAGGCCCAACATGCAAGGAGCACCATCAGGCGTTCTAGGAGCATAAATTACACATCTAATTTGACTACCTATTACACGTTTGTGAGACACTGATGGGCACTGTAGTGGCATTGATGTGGAACGGATGAGAACTGATGTGGCATGGATGTGGCATGGATGAGTACTGATGTGGCATGAATGTGGCATGAATGAGTACTGATGTGGAATGAATGTGGCATGGATGAGCACTGATGTGGCATGGGTGTGGCACAGCTGAGCATGGATATAGCATGGATGTGGCACAGATGAGCACTGATGTGGCATGGATGAGCATGAATGAGCCATGGATGAGCATGGATGAGCCATGGATAGGCACGGATGAGCCATGGATGGGCATGGATGAGCCATGGAGGAGCATGGATGGGCATGGATGAGCCATGGATGTGCATGAATGAGCCATGGATGAGCATGGATGGGGTGGATGGGCATGGCTGGGCATGGATGGGCATGGATGAGCCATGGATGAGCATGGTGTGGCATGGATGAGCATGGAAAAGCAAGGCTGGGCATCGATGAGCATGGATGAACATGGCTGGGCATGGATCAGCCATGAATGAGGCATGAATGAGCCATGGATGAGCATGGATGAGCCATGGATAGGCACGGATGAGCCATGGATGAGCATGGATGGGCACGGATGAGCCATGGATGTGCATAGATGAGCCATGGATGAGCATGGATGGGGATGGATGAGCATGGCTGGGCATGGATCGGCATGGATGAGCCAAGGATGAGCATGGCTGGGCATAGATGAGCATGGATGAGCATGGATGGGCATGGATGAGCATGGATGAACATGGCTGGGCATGGATGAGCATGGCTGGGCATGGATGAGCATGGCTGAGCATGGATGAGCACCCAACTCCTTCTTCTCCTTGCACACTGTACCAATCGGTGCGAGGAGAGGGGAGAAGCTGAACCAGACATGCTCTGGTCTGTTGACAACTGATCGCTCCGCCATTGGACGGAGCGATCACGTGGTAAAGGGCCACTGTCATTGGCCCTTTACGGTCACGGACATTCCCGGGAATTCCCGGGAACTTGCGTCATATGACAGCCTCCCAGAGTTATCCGGCCGCGCTGTAGCCGTCATTCTGCTATGGCCCGGTCGGCAACTGGCTAGACAAGAAATGCAGAAGTGCTGCTTAAATCTTTAAAAATCTTAAATCTTTGAATAAAAAAAATGTTTAAAAGAAATAAATAATAATTATATCTAATGGGAGGCGCGAGGGGGGAAGGAGGCAGGGAAAGATGACATCAGGATTACGGTGAAAGTCTGCTGTAAGCAGCTTATTTATAAAGCAAACATTTAAAACACACCGGGAAGATTCTCCTGCAATGAATGAATAGTGAATGTCAGAATTACTGCTTAAGGCTTTGTTTACAGGGGTGCTGAGGCTCGTATACCTTGAATGGGCCATTTTTTGCAGCGTGTCTAGACTCCAGGTGTTGCGAATAAGCAGCTCATTGAAGTCTATTAGGACGCAGCAGCTGCACTGACACACCTGCTTGTCCTTATGTGACAGAAGTGTGAGTGCGGGTCTGGGTGAGAAGCCCCGAACATAGACAATGTGTGTGAATGAGGTGGAACCATGAAAATTCCAACACATCCTAGTCATGTGCAAGGAAAATGACAAAAAAAACAAAACACAACAGGAATTTTGCTTGCACATGATTGGATTAGACAAACTTCACATTTTGTATTAAGCTATGTGAAAATTCAGTTTCCAAAGAGAAAACTCATCTAGCTAAATGAACGAGGTGAAATTGTGCTGAATTGAATCACGTGCAAGCAATATGCCTCCTAAAACAGGTATGGAAAAATTCCTTATGTTTATATGCAGGATCATGCTGGCAGAGGCAGGCAGAAAGTTCCTGAGTGAAAAAGTTAAGTTCCTCCCAGACTTTGCATATACACGTATATACGCATGTAAAATTCTTCTTCATCCTCTTCTAGTTGTCAGTGGTTTAATTTACATGTACAGTATATGTTTGTATATATACAAAACTAGCAGCGCTAGTATTGTATATATAACTAGCAGCGCTTTACCGATAACTATCAGCGCTTTACCGATAAAACTAGCAGCGCTTTACCGATAACGCAGCCAGATGGCATTGTGAAATAGCTCTTCAGATAATTCAGCTTCACTCCATGCCCATATAAATATATCCTAGAGAATGTACATCTTACTATATTGCAATGTATTGCAATACATCTGTTGTGTACATATTTTGATCTTTATGAAAACAGCCTATACAGTATAGGTTGTTTTCATAAAGATCAAAATATGGCCACAACAGATGTATTGCAATACATTGCAATATAGAAAGATGTATATTCTCTAGGCTATATTTATATGGGCATCATAGACTGGTAGGCCTGAGAGTAACTTCCATACAAAGTGAAGAAGATATTATAACCCACAACACAAATATATTTTTCCAGCAATAGCTCAGCTGTCCAACTTTCCAAGCAATATAAATATATTCTCCTCCTAACTGGCACAGTGGCACTGCAGTGCTGTTACCTGTAGTTCTTCAGTGATGAGATAGCACTTGCAGCGTATTCTCTCTTGGTCACCTGTAGGGGGAGCCGGCCGGATCAGAATAGCGACGTTACACAGCAGGCTGAGGCAGCCAATCACGTTCCAGAACAGCCAAGATGTCGAGCAGAGGCCCGAGTGGCAGTCAGAGTCAATCCGATGATCGGGCTGGGGGTGAGGGAGGGAGGGACGGATGTCTGTATCAATCTGTGATAAGTCGAAACAGACTGAGAGCAGCCCCAGGCCAGGCAGACATAGAAAAAAAAGTCCACGGCTGCCGCGGAGGCGGCCGTGCCGGCCATTGCGTTACACAGGGCAACTGTCTTCACTCTTCAACACCTTCTTACAATTCACCCATGCATATACACATACATTTCTGAACTCTAATGCATAGCTGCATTATGGATCTTTTTGTAGATGGGTGCATTGTCCTATAGACTACAATGCACCTGTGTTCAGTGTTTGGTAAAAGACAACATGACTACAATGACTACAGACGCTGCATTTTTTTTGTCCATGTGCAAGAGGCTTAAAAGAGAAGTATGAGATTTTTTTGAAATTTAAAATCATGCTTACCTAGGTGGATGCAGCATCGGTCTCCCAAGAACGAAAACCGAGTGATCAATCACCGCTGATCACTTGGTTCTCAGAGCTCCCTGAGAAGACAGCTGGTGACTCTCAGTCACCACTGTCTGCTCTGCCCCCCCCCCCTCACTCACTGGAGTGCTGAGCTGTGGAGGGGATGGGAGCGGCCGGCTCAGCCTCTCAGCGGCTAGCCAGTCCAAGCATGTGGGCGGATCCCAACCATATGGTTGTGATCTTTCCCAAGCCTGGACCGGCTCTGTGATGCTAGCCGACAGTGGGCTTCTGCTGAAAATGGGAGCTTTCGCTGTACTTCTTTAAGTCTGTTTTTTTTTTCCTTGCAGAATTGGGTATTTTAGCAAATTGACTTTTCGCTTTGTTTCACCCTATTCACTAAGATAAGTGAAAATTCAATTTGAAAGTGAACATGATCAGGTCCTTAAAGTGGAACTAAAGGCAAAAAAAAAAAAAAAACTGCTAACAGACAGGCTCTTTATTGCGAAAGAGACGTACAGAGGGTTATTTACGAAAGGCAAATCCACTTTTCACTACAAGTGCACTTGGAAGTGCATTCGCTTTAAATCTGAGGGGTAGATCTAAAATGAGGGGAAGCTCTGCTGAATTTATAATCCAATCATGTGCTAAAATGCTGTTTTTTTTTTCCTTGCATGTCCCCCTCGGATCTACAGCGACTGCACTTTCAAGTGCACTTGCAGTGCAAAGTGAATTTGCCTTTCGTAAATAACCCCCAATATGTCTGCAATAAATTAAACCTACCCGCTTTTTCTCAATCATGCGCAGCTCTGTGTACATTTCTGGCATAGTGCCGGTGTGCTAGGATGAATTACTTCAGCGCATGTGTGGTGATGATGCCATCCAGAATCAGCGTATTAAGGCCAAAGTCTGGTGCCTAGAAAAAGCCAGGGAGAAGATGCTGCCATCAGCGTGAAGCATGAGTGAGTGTTCTTGTCTTTTGTTCTGCTTTAACCACTTTAATACTATGCCATAGTCAAAAGACGGCTTCACTTGTTCTGGGAGGGCATCCATGGACATCCTCCCAAAACCAGGCTTCCATTGGGCGCACTCTGTGGCACTCCAGGCGGGCTCTGTGACTGTAGTGTCCTTTGGACTATCACAGCAGCCCTTTACTATGTGATCAGCTGTGTCCAATCACATGTAAACAAACTTAACGGTTATCGGCATTCCTTTCCTCTCACGCTGTCACAGCGTGAGGAAAGGAGAGCAGATAACCTTCAAGTCTACAGGGCACGTGTACACTGATAATCAGGGCACTGATTATTAGTGCAGCCCCATCAGTTCCAATCAGTGCCCATCAATGCAACTTATCAGTGCACATCAGTGCAGCCGCATCAATGGCTATCAGTGCAGCCTCATCAGTGCCCATCAGTGAAGAAGAAAAATTACCTATTTGCTAAATTTTATAACAGAAACTAAAAAAAAATTTAAAAAAAAATAATTTTTTTCAGCCTCTGAACAGTTTTGCTAAACTGCTTGTTTAGCAAAAAATAAAAAACCCAGTGTTGATAAAATACCACCAAAAAAAGCTCTACATGTCTCAAAAAATGATACACATTTCATTTGGGTACAGTTTTTTTTTTAATGACAGTGCAATTGTCATTTAAATTGCAACAACACTGAAAGCTGAAAATTGGCCTGGGCGGGACGGGGAAAATGCAGTTGCTCTCTGCAAGTGCAGTTGCTCTAGAGCTTAGTAAATGAGGTAAGGCTTCACTTGGCAAAGAGTACCCAATCACGTTCAAGGAAAATTTAAAAAAAAGCATTTCTGCTTGCACGTGATTGGATGATGAAAGTCAGCAGAGCTTCTGCTCATTTACTAAGCTCTGGAGGAACTGCACATGCAGAGTGCAATTGCACTTTGCAAAGTGCACAGTCGTTTTGCCCTTAGTAAATCAACCCCTATATGTTTGTTATGAGTTCCCATTCACACAGCATACCTATATATATTTTTTCTTTTTATATATATATATATATATATATATATATATATATATATATATATATATATATATATATATATATATATATATAATTTTTTACCTTTTTGAGGTTTCTCAGGTGGAGGTGTCATGCCTCCTGTCACAGATATCAGCCCACATGACATGTAATGAACTAGTGTAGATCCTATAAAACAGCTTGTCAGGCTACAATATTCTACAGAAAAATGGCAACCAAATGCATACAGCTCACTGTGACCAAAGCTAAACCAGGTAATGTAAGATGGCTTAAGCTTTGCTCTCCACCTGCAGGAGAGGTCCCTCAGACATGTTTCGCCCCCTAGGGGGCTTAATCTTTGAGGCCCCAATGAGTTGGTGTCCTGTATGAGATCGGTTGCCATTTTTCTGAAATATAAGGCTTTATCCCAATTTCATTGCAACAATGTAAATACATTTTAAGAGCTCAGTCGGATGTGCGACCAGGGTGCAGGTGGTTAAGCAATGGTTTTAGCACCCTCTGACTTGCTACCTGAACAAGGCAATGCAGCAGCTGAAGGCTGTACACATGATTTGGCCAAGCTGGTTTGCGGCTGCAGCAAAAATGAAACCCATTGTTGTGTTTTGCTTGCAGTACGTAATATAAAGCATGCGGTTGTGGGTTCACTTTTTCAGGGTTAGAACAGGCGGCCAGGAGGCAACATATCGTGGATTGTTTTTGAAGGGGTAGCAAGGGCTTCTTCACATCAGAATGAGTTTATTGTCCTGGTGGATTGAACAGAGCTACAAATGTTTTGGAAGGCAACATAGATTATCTATGTATTTTAACTGTGAGTTTGGCTATCTATTTGGGGTTCATCCTCATGAATGCTATATAGGTGTGTACACGACTTTATGCAATTTTACAGGTTTTTTTTTTTTAATCCAGACTGTAGTCCTTCTTTAATGCTTCATTGTCTAGCACCCTGTCACTGCGCTTGAAGTGTCTCTACTTTCACACTCTTGTCCATATTGATTTCACCACCACCAAAAAAAGATGTAACTGCTAAACAAATTAAATCAACTTGTAAGAGGCTGACCTTTAACAAGCAGAGAGAAGTCAAAGCGTGAGACTGTCTCTCTCCTGGTATCATGATATTGTGATCCTCCACTTGCAGGAGAAGATGCATCTATCAGGACCTCTCCTTTTATCATGTCACGGGAGGGGGGGGGGGTTGTGTTATCAGTGAAGAGGATGAAAATCCATACCTCCAACACGGGAGATCAGAGGATGGATCTGCTCATGCCTGCCAGCAAAATAACATTAAAACAGCAGCGTGCTCCAGCCGCGCCATCTGAGCCCACACTCTGCCATCTGGGGAAGACAACTGTGTGAATATAAAGCAAATTATACAAACAAATCACACGCTGTACATTGTTTATGTGTCATTAATGAAAACTATCACTCCGCTACAACACGCCTAACTTTACCAACCACATTCATAGAACCTAATTTGCTTTTTGTGGCTTTTAATCAGTGTTACAATCGCTGGATAATCCTCTTATAATTAGAGTGTAATATAGAACCTGGACATGTGAAATCCAGCAAATAGCACGTGGCAGCTAAAAGGAAAGCTAAAGTGTATTTTAAGATGTTGTTAGGATTCTACCTGAAAGTCATTTGATATAATTTGCACAAATTTTTATATCTAGTAAGCTATTTAAAGAATATTTTCATAAACAGTGGGTATAGAAAAGAATCACCCCCTTTAAAATAATCACATTTTGTTTCTTTGCAGCCTGAAATGAAGACAGACACAGTTTTTGTTTTATATCAACAACAGGAAGAGGAGACAAGGGAGTCCCCAGAAAGCATAAGCCGTAGTTGACCATTCCCCTTTTTTGCTTTCTGGGGACTCCCTTGTCTCCTCTTCCTGTTGTTGATATAGTGCCATTGCTTTTAGGGCAGGTATCCCGTCACATATTGACGAATCGGCTGGTACTCTATTTGCTGTTCGCAACTTTGGTGAGTGTGGATTCAAGGACCTTTTACCCCCTATTTTTTTCTTTACAGTTTTTGTTTTATCCAGCTGTATTTACTTAGTGCAACTTATAACATCCAAGTGAAAGATATAACACCAACATGTCAGAAAAAATAATTAATAATAATAAAAAAATAGACTAAAGGCTTTAAAGTGGCTGTGCACCCTGTAAACCACTTTCACCTACAGGTAAGCCTGAATTAAGGTTAATATTTTGGGCTAGGTGTCTGGAGCGGCATGGCATAGGGAGCTGTGACTGAGATCTCTGTCCTTCATCTATCCTGTACACCAAGATCCTGGGGTTCTACTGCCCGTTTAGTCACCCACTCGATTGCAGACATACAGCTCTACAACACCGCATCATGATGTCTTCCCCAAAACGAACGACAAGAGCCGCTGCAAAGCTGGACAGGTTCCGAAACATAAGTTCGGGCCGAACTTTAGTTGTTCGGATGTTCTGCGAACACCGAACAATATGCGGTGTTCGGGGCAAATTCGAAAGCCGCCGTATCACCGTTAAAGTCTATGGGACACTAACATGAAAAATCAAAAGTTCTCATTTTAAAGGCTTATATGCAAGATATTGTCATAAAAAGTGTTTGGGGACCTGGGTCCTGCCCCAGGAGACATGTATCAATGCAAATGTTTTTTTTTTAATGGCCGTTTTGTCGGGAGCAGTGATTTTTTTAATGAAACAATAAAAATGAAATATTCCTTTAAATATTGTGCCTGGGGGGTGTTTATAGTATGCCTGTAAAGTGGCACATTTTTCCCGTACCACAGCAAAATGACATTTCTAAAGGAAAAATTGTCATTTAAAACTGACTCATTAAAAAAAAGAGCATGGGATCCCCCCCAATCCATTACCAGGCCCTTCGGGTCTGATATGGAATATAAGGGGAAACTTGCGCCAAATTTAAAAAAATGACATGGGGTCCCCCCCAAAATCCATACCAGACCATCCAGGTTTTTTAAATTGCATGGGGGGTCCCCCTAAAATCCATACCAGGCCCTTCGGGTCTGATATGGAATATAAGGAGAACCCTGAGCCAAAATTTTTTTAAAATTTTTAAAATTTTTAAAAAAATGGCGTAGGGGCCCCCCTAAAATCCAGAGGCGGGGACGAGAGCACGCCCCCCCTCCTGAACCGTACCAGGCCACATGCCCTCAACATAGGGAGGGTGCTTTGGGGTAGCCACAAATGCCTCATCCCCACAACCCTTGCCCGGTGGTTGTGGGGGTCTGCGGGCGACCCCCAGATCCCGCCCCCCCCCTGTGTGAAATGGTAACGGGTACAAATGTACCCCTACCATTTCACAAAAAAAGTGTCAAAATGTTAAAAATGACCAAACACAGCTTGGGGACAAGTCCTTTATTAAAAAAAAAAGTCCCATGATGTCCATTCATCCTCTTCTATCGCTCTGCGGAGGACCGAAAAAGAAAAAAAAAATCTGCCACGATCCTCCTCTATGGGGGGCTCCCGCCGTGTGACGCTTCTTCGCTGAAGACAGTCTTTATATAACTGAGGGCGGGGCCACCCGGTGACGTACCCGGGTGACCCCTCCCCTTTGACGCCTCGGAGACTTTCCCGTGGCATTTCAACATTCTGTCTTTGTCAACAGGGCTATTGACAAACCCCTATTGACAAAGACAATTGTCCGTGTCAATTGTCTTTGTCAATAGGGGTTTGTCAATAGCCCTATTGACAAAGACAGAATGTTGAAACGTGTTTAGGGGAGACCACACGGCTTGCTACATTTGGGATTTGTTCTGAGTCTCTCCCGGGAACCAGCATTAACAATCTGCTCTTCTCCGAGGTGGGGAGATTATCGGAACGGCTATGACTATTGCTGTATGAGTTACCTGAATGCTGTTTTATATTGAACTTTGTGTAAGTCTAATATCTTAAGGGTCGGGTGTTTTTTGGGACAATAAAAGTTTTACAGTATCACACTATGTGGATTCCTTTCCCTTTATATGCCTGAGTGATTAAGAGGATTGCAGGTGTGTTCAGTTAGTATGGTTCAGGATCAGGACGTCATTCATCTGTCGGGTTGATCGTTACTGAATTCCCATGTTGACGTCCTGTAGTTGCTGAGCTTAAATCTGGAATTATCCATTAAGACGATCGTTTTTTAGGAGTTCGGTGAGTGCAATTCCTATAGGGTATGGATTCCCATGGTGTGGTGACGGTGGAACATCTCTTCAGTGATATGAACTGCTTTCTAATATGAGAAATTACCCAACACCAGGACTGTTACAATTTTTATAATTTTAAATAGTTTGTTTTTGCTCATGTAGCGCAGGGGTTTTGCTACCCAAGTTATCTTGCTAAATAATGTATTGTTCCTTCAATAAGAGTTTGGCTCCCTCTACTGTCCTTTTAATGCTATTAAGACTTTTGTTTTGTTTCTATGAAGCAGCATTACAAAGCATTGTGGGAGATGTAGTTTAATTAGGAAATGACTCATGTGTTAACTTAGTTTTGGTACTACTAAACCCACAATGCCAAGCCACAAACCTACAAGGCAAAGTTACTGCGCTGCATGCTGGCAGGAGACAGCGTGGCCATCTTTCACTCTCTTGGGACGCCATACAATACCTGCCTGCAGTGAGGTCTGTGTGTGTGACTGGGAGACTGCAGCCTATAAGGCGCAGAGCGGAATCGATCGGCCTCTGAGGAGTTCCAGAACACAGCTAGCTGGACCAGCATACGGAGGGACCTGAGGACCCAAGATTTCTGAAGGTTTCCTGCATTCCAGTCATCAGCTATGCGAAGGAGCGGTGCAGTGTGACAGCGCCAGCTTTCGATCAGACTGAGATATCAGGAAAGAAGTTTGGAGGGAGTTCTATGGTACCTGGACCTATTATGGTGAGCGGGCAATTGCCCAGATCAATAGAGTGTACTGTTTGCTGAGTGAGCTGGTTGCAGATTGCTGGTGGGGCTTGTAGTTCCACGGAGTTATTAGTGCATTACCCTCACAGTTAAGGAGGAAGAGTTACAGGAGTGTTGTTTCTTCATTACAACTAAAGAAATAGTCATCAGCACAACCATCAATCTACAGTTTGTTTCTTTATATTTCCCACTTGAATTACAAATAACTGCAGTTCAAATCAACAGGCTAGCTGAAGAATAACTTTAGATAAGGAACTCTTGTTACCCTCTGCAAAGCATCAGGGTTTCACTTTACAAACTGAACATTGAATTGCAGCTCAGGGGGAGCTCTTGAGCATAAGATACAGATATATATATATATATATATATATATATATATATATATATATATATATATATATATATATATATATATATATATATATATTGCATTGTTCTGTGTGTGTGAATATAATGTACTGCAGTTTGGTGTGTACATTGAGGTTTCAGGGGGAAGGTGTTTAATATAAGCTTGGCAATATTGAACACTTGTCTCACTGTGTGCCTGTCTGCATGCACCCCTTATGGTAACTATTATTGACTGTTATCTATTGTCTTTCCTTATATCTGAGCTATCACAACGTTTATGGTGTTTAATATCTGTTTTAGTAAACTTCCTAAGTGGTTAATTGACATTCTGTGTGACACTCTATCTATTACTACAGCTGATGAAGTGACGGGTTCCAAGGTTACGGTAATATACTGTATAGTGTATCATTTCTGTGCTTCTTTTCACTGCTGGGTCCCACACTAATATTATCATACAGGTGTGCCAGAGGGGCTGAGACCGTTCTTAAGGTTGAGAGGCAGGGTGCAGAATAGAACATTTATCAGCAGCCACTTTGGGGGTAGTGCTACTACACTCATACGTTCTTTTATTTAATTTTTATTTACAATTTTATGAGTTTTTGTTTTTGAGCGCGGCTTAAGCTAGAAAGAACCTACTCTTTTGGAACTTTTTTGCCTTCTTTTTAAATGTTATATTTTTATATAGCAGCTGCTTAGTCCGATATTTTCTATCATCTTGAGTGCTGGATAAGTGACCCTGTTTACTTTCACCATTACCGCATAATGTTCGTTGTTCGCCAAACGTCCGAACAACCAGTTTGGCCCGAACTTATGCTCGGGCCGAACCGTTCGCCCATCCCTAGTACAGATCTGAGGCATGCACCAAGCCTGTAATTTAAAGGATTTGTGTATAGTATTCTAAACCTTCAAGCCACATTAAAAAGCCTTCTCCCCAAAGCACAGTATTTTTGTTTATTTTAATGTTGGCTTTGGTACATGTTCCCCATGGCAGTGCCCAACTTTCCATGCCTTTAGTTTGATAAAAGCTTTTTTTTAGCCCCACAAATGGGCCAAATTAAATAACAAGATTCTCCCCTCGATAGACATCAGTAGGATTCATCGTACAGTTTGCATTTTCCAAATTTTGAACAAGATTCACTAAATAGCTCATGAAGTGAACCCAAACCTGTCTGATCATCACTAGCCACAGATTATACCTCCAAAACCTGCACTGCTTGCCAGTATAAGGCCCCATTCACACTTACAAATGGGGGCATTAAGTCATACCTCCCAACGTTTTGAGATGGGAATGAGGGACACCAACTAACAAACGTATCTAGGCATAGGGCATGCCTCCTGCCACACCCCCTTAAAGCAGAATTAACCAAAAAAAAGTTTAATTAAATCCACAAGGACTTTTTTTACCACTACAATTCCTTTATATTGGCTTTTAAAATGTACAAATGCAGCAATTTAGAAATTGGATGACAGTTTTAGCACTGGGAAAAACTTTTTGAAAGATAAAAAGTGCATTTTATATACAACTATATAGACCAAAATGAGGGACAAATCAGGGGGAAAGAGGGACATTGCTCCAAATCAGCTACATTCCCTCGAAATCAGGGACAGTTGGGAGCTATGCCATTAGTGATTACATGTGGGAGACCCAGAAGGAGGTTCCCAGCAATATACTGCAGACGGACCTCTATTGAAATCGATAGGAAGCTGACAGCTCCTGTAGTTAATTGCAGCTCACATGTAATCAGCAGTGAAGCGATTACCTGCTAATGATCAGCCCTGGAGGCAAATTGAGGTTGATTTACTAATGGCAAATAAACTTTGCACTTTGCAAAATACAGTTTCACTCTGCAAGAGCAGTTGCTCCAGAGCTTAGCAAATGAGCAGAAGCTCTGCTGACTTTCATCATCCAGTCATGTGCAAGCAAAAATGCTTTTATCCGTTATTTTCCTTGCACGTGATTGGATATTCTTTGCAAAGTGAAGCCTTACCTCATTTACTAAGCTTTGGAGCAACTGCACTTGCAGAGTCTATTTGCCTTTAGTAAATCAACCCCCATGTCTGCCTTCAGGTCTGATCATTTGCAGGTAATCGATCCTTAAGCAATTACATGTGAGTGGCTGCGATTAGCTGTGGGAGCTGTCAGCCTGCCATTGCTTTCAATGGAGGTCTGCCTGCAGCATATTGCTGGGAACCTCCTGCTGGGCCTGCCACATGTAATCACTAACAGCCCCATTTACAAGTGTGACTTGGGCCTAAAACTTAACTCATAAGCCCTTCTACAGAGCAGTTGTATTTTACAAAGGCCTATTGATATCTTTACTTTCTAACACACATGTAAAAAGCTGGCCACACAAAGTCATATTTTGATCTGTCCAGTGGCATATCCAGACATCTCAAGTCTCCCGGAAGGTGCGGGAGACTCCCACATTTCTGCGGCAGCTCCCGTACATCCGCACACTCGCACACCCACAAGCACCTCCCAATCTCCCGGGAGTGATCGGTGCGGTGGGGATCAGTTGTGACCACGATCTCCTTTGTATAGATTTTTAGCTGACAGGCGCTACTCCTTCTCTCCCTCCTGCGGCTGACGGCTAAAAAGCTATACAGGGAGATCGGTGATCACAGCTGACCCTCCAGCTGTACTGATCATCCCCAGCTGCTCTGTGTGCTCCTCCCCCGTCCCCCTCTGTGTCCTTCTCCGCCCCCCCGTTCTCTTCCACCCCCCTTGTCCCCCGCAACCAGCTCCCCTCCTCTCCCATCAGCTGTGGGGGGAACTAGTAATAGGACACAGTAAGCGAGATCGCTCCTGTGTCCTGTGATTACTGAGCAGAGTAAACTGCTACTGAATACTCTGCTCAGTTTATGAATGGAGAGGAGCCTCTGTCTCTTGTTCATTCATCTTTAGTGCTGAGAAAGGGACTGGGGAATGTGTCCTTAGTCCTTTTGTCTGTCTCAAAGGGGAGATGTCAGGGTTCTGTTTAGACCCCTGACATCTCACCAAAGCCCCCAAAAAATATAAAAAATATAAATATAAAAAATATTAAAAAATATTTAAAAAAAATATAAAAAAATATTTAAAAAAATGAAAAAGTGTAAAAAAAATAAAATAAACTACTGACACCACTCTCCCCTGCCCTACCAACACTGTCCACTGCCCCAACCCCCTCCCTAGAATCCTCAGTCTCCCACAGAGGGCACAAGTCCCAGCAGAGTGGGCTGCCATGCTTTGGTCCCCTGTAGTCTTTTTTTTTGTAAATTTCTTTTTATTAATATTTTGCGCAAAATAAAAACAACAAAAGGTGAGACATAACCACACCACACAGTGAGGGAAGCTGAGAAAAACTAAAAAAAAAGAAAAGAAAAAAACTCCCACAACTTTCCCCCCTCCCCCTTTTCCAGGTTATCCATCCCGTGGATAAATCCACTTCCCTGGATACAGGGCCCCTACAACATGAGGGGCAGGTATCCTCAACATCATGTTAAATACACACAATAATACAATGAGTGCAAAGTTTACACTGCAACAATAATATTAATAGTGCCTTCAATCAGTTTCAGAGAGAGCTATCAAGGCAGTAGTCAGTCTCCAGGAAAACCCAATGGTGTTACAGAACTACAGAGTTATATCCCCCCCCTCATGCAGCACTAGGGTTGCCACCTGTCCGGGATTCACCCGGACAGTCCCAGTTTGAAATAATGTGTCCGGGTTTCAGTCTCTCTGAAACCCAGACACATTATTCAGACTGGGCTGTGGCTCCCCAAGTAACTGAGATAGTCACACAAAAATCTGTTGCCATCCGGGAGCTGCAGGCTGCTGTCTGGTGGCAGGTTTGGCATCGATGGGGTACTGTGGGGGGGGGGGGGGCGTGATGATGTCAACAAGAGCAGTTTGGCCGCATCCAATTTTTGCTGCAGCGTGCTGCATTACCACTATGCACCCAAAGGTGTATCAGGTCTTTTTTAATCCTATAGTGTATACTACGAAAAAAATGTGCCCTGTGCCGCTAAAGTGTTCGGGTTTGGCTTGAAGAAAAGGTGGAAACCCTATGCAGCACCCCTCAGACAACCTTCTCTGCAGTAGCTTCAGCCAGGTATTGATTAAGCTAAAGAAAGATCACTGTCCAACCAAATCTTCCAAACTTTGTCAAATTTCTTTGGACCTCCTCTGCTCAGGTATATTGCTTTATAGAACGGAATCACTTTATTCACAAGCCCTTTCCAGTACAACAGTGATGGTGTCATAGGTTTCTTCCAATAGATGATCAGTGCTTTGCACATGTAAAACAACAGCAAGCTAAGCAAAGTACGTTGGGCCCTAGTAGGTGCCAAGCCCTCCACCAAGCCAAGCAGGCACATTGTCACCGTCAAGGGCACAGGAACAGATGTAATCTCCGTTATGCAGCGCCCAACAGCAGACCAGAACTCCTTAACTATCTGGCAATGCCAGAAAACCTGATTAAAATTGGCCGGGGAATGCGAACAACGCCAACACTCAGCCGACGTTCCCGGGTAGATTTTAGATAACCGTGCTGGGGTGTAATATATTCTGTGCAGGAATTTAAATTGAATCAAGCGATCTCTAGCAGACACTAAGTGTGTAAGGGGTATGCTCCATACATCGTCCCACTCCACCCCTCCCAAATCCACAAAGTCCCCTGTAGTCTAGGGCACTACAGGTCCCAGCATATCAGGCTGAACAGGAGAAGGAGCTGGGGGGGGGGGGATTTGTACTGGGAGGGGAGAGAAGAAGGCACAGGTTTGAGCTGGGGGGGAATTTTGCTGAGAGTGAGGATTTATGCTGGGAGGGGGGGAGGATTTGAGCTGAGAGGGGGAATTTATTCTGGGAGGGGGAGATGGGGGAGGATTTGTGCTAAGAGGGGGGATTTGTGCTGGCACGGGGAGATGGGAGAGGATTTGTGATAAAAGGGGAGATAGGGGGGGGGTAGAAGAGGGAGATGGGGGAGGATTTGTGCTAAGAGGGGGGATTTGTGCTGGGAAAGGGGAGGTGGAGGCAAGGATTTGTGCTGGGAAGGGGGATTTGTACTGGAAGGGGTTATATGAGGGTGAGAATTTGTGCTGAAAGGGGGCATATGGAGGTGAGGCTGCTAGGGGGGAGATGGAGGGGGCAGGGGTCTGTGCTGAGAGGGGAATTGGGGGTAAGAGAATTTGTGAATAGAGGGGTTTTGGCGGGAGGACTTGTGCTAGAAGGGGGCATATGGAGATGGGGCGTTTGCCCTGGGCACTGGATGATCTTGTCCTGGCATTGGCACACTCTACAAATTGCAAGGGAAGAGGGAGAGCCAGGTGCTAATGTGAGGACTGGATTGGAAGCTGCCCCAGCCTGTACTGACACGTGGTGACTATGGCGGCCAGGAACGGCACACTCCCTGCTGAGTGGAGGGGCACACACACACGCAAACATGTTTCTTTGGTAAGAGAGCCCCCCAGCTAGCTGAGGTGTATAGTGTGGCAGTGGGAGTACCTGGGTCTTGGCCCTGCTGAGTCGAGAGGCGCACATGTTTCTTTGGCAAGAGAGACACCCCCAACCCAGGTGTACCGTGTGGCAGTGGGAGAACCTGTGTCCCTGGTCCTAATGATTGGAATCACTCAGCAGGGCCAGGACCAAGGTACTCCCTATTTAACATTGCCACATTCTGAACTATATCATCTCAGACTCTATTTAACCACACCCCTTTAAGCCACACCCAATATTTAGTGCAACTTAACCGCTTGACGGCTGACCAGCCACCGTCATTGTACTGCGGCAGGTCGGCAAGATCTCACAAGGATCGGGCTAGCAGGCGTGCGGGGGTGTCGATACTCGTGGCCGATGGTCGCGATGACTGCCGGCCACGAGCTATCACCGGCACAAGAGGCAGAACAGGGAAGTGTGTGTGTAAACACACAAATCCCTGTTCTGTTCTATGAGGAGTGACAGATCGTGAGTTTCTAATAGCTATGAACCACGATCTGTCATTTCCTCTAGGTCATTCCCCTCCCCCTTCAGTTAGAAACACACACAGGGAACACAGTTAACCCCTTGATCACCCCCTAGTGTTAACCCCTTCCCTGCCAGTGACATTTTTAGAGTAATCAGTGCATTTTATAGCACTGATTGCTGTATAAATGCCAAGGGTCCCAAAAATGTGCCAAAAGTGTCCGATGCGTCCGCCATAATGTCGCAGTCCTGATAAAAATCGCAGATCACTGCCATTACTAAAAAAATAATATCAATAAAAATGCTATAAGTCTGTCCCCTATTTTGTAGACGCTATAACTTTTGCGCAAACCAATCAATATACGCTTATTGTGATTTTTTTTAACCAAAAATATGTAGAAGAATACATATCGGCCTAAACTGAGAAACAATTAGTTTTTTTTAAAAGAAAAATGGGGCTATTTATTATAGCAAAAAGTACAAAATATTGTGTTTTTTTAAATTGTCACTCTTTTTCTGTTTATAGCGCAAAAATAAAAAACGCAGAGGCGATCAAATATCACCAAAAGAAAGCTCTATTTGTGGGAAAAAAAGGACATCAATTTTTTTTGGGTGCAGCGTCGCACGACCGCGCAATTGTCAGTTAAATTGACGCAGTGCCGAATCTCAAAAAATGGCCCAGGCATTCAGCAGCCAAATCTTCCGGAGCTGAAGTGGTTAAACCATGCCTACTTTTGCAGCGGCACGCTTCGCACGCCGCAGCTTCTCCTTTCACACTGCATAGGGGGCCCACTTTGGATCACGCACACGGGCCCACTGATTTCATGATACGCCCCTGGATCTGTCATATCAAAAGAATTTACCAACAGCTGTGTAGTGTGAGGATATACCTGACTGAATATCATTTGAATAGAGCACTTAAATTACACAACATAGTTGTTAAGTTTCATTGCTCTGACAGATCATAATCTAACTGTGTGGCCAGCCTTATGCAGGTTCTCTGCTAAATGAAATTCAAGTAAGGCACTCACAGAATTAAACCAAACCAATTTACCAAACATGTATTGCATTACATGCTTAATCCAAGGAAAAATCCAGGTAGATTTAAAAAAGAGAAATTCACACAGGCATGTGTTCATAAAAATAAAATGAAGTATACTTTTAAGGCCCCATGCATAGGGCTCCAGCATTTACCTGCGAGCAGAGAGCACAGGCGCACTGATTAGCCCTGCTGCCAGCAGTCAAACTTTGTGAGAGACTGCGGCTAGGTGGTGCACACAGTGGTACTTCATTTTAGGGGAGTATGCGCCAAGGGACAAATTTGCTTCTGGACACATACTTCACTAAACATAAGTACAGCTGGGTGCACTGTCCAGCCCCGTCCAGCCACAGCAGCTGTCAGCCTTTCGTAGATTCGGACAGGTTGTCGGCAGTGGCCCAGGGCAGTGCACCTTTGTAAACGTTGACGCCCCGTGCATCGGGGCACTGGGGATAAACGCCCAGTGTGCATGGGGACTAAAGCAATCATAGTCCAACAATGTAACACATTCAGCAATGTGAAAAAAAAAAGGAGGTGGCAGTAGCACCTCATGAACGCCTGTCAGCTGCTGCTATACCACTTGTTGAAAAGCAATACACCACAGATAACTTTTCAGAGGGCAGTAAGCATTACTGCAAATGTGAAAGAAACTTGAAACACATCATCCATTTCACACTCACCACCAACCAGGTCACTCCCCAGCCACTTTCCATGTTAGCCACTTCCCTTCAACTTATATCACGGGTGACCATTTCCCAACCTGCAGATGACAGACCCTACTCCAAAAGATATAACTCCCAGCTACTCCCCCCACCCGCTGATTGATATCCCTCCATGACCCCACACACCATACCTGCTAACAGACCTCCCTCCCCAGCCTGTCCCCACACACCTTCTCACCTGCTGACCTGTGGATGGGGGAATCATTCCCGCAGTGTTATTGTGTTGTGCCAGTGGGGAGCCTTCCCAACCCAGAGAATACAATGATCAGTGTTGCTAACTATAGCTGGCAGCACTGTCTGTTTTGGGAAAAATCTGACAGGCTGTTTGTACTCAAGTCGATTAATAGATTGATACATAGATCGACTATAGCTGGTCTCTGCTTAATTGGCTTAATTTCAATTCGTGTATGGCCCGCGTAACCACTACGTAGTCCCTAAACATCATTCAGCAAACCTTTACATTTTTTCTTCCTAGATTCCTACATCCTGCTCACCTGTACATAGTCCCCGCTGTCATACCCCCCACACGCCTCTCCTATACATAGTTCCCACTGTCATACCCTCCACACTCCTCTCCTGTACATACTGCTCACTGTTATACCCTCCACACTCCTCTCCTGTACATACTGCCCACTGTCATACCCTCCACATTCCTCTCCTGTACATACTGCTTACTGTCATGCCCTCCACACTCCTCTCCTGTACATACTGCCCACTGTCATACCATCCACAATCCTCTCCTGTGCATACTGCTCACTGTCAAACCCTCCACATTCCTCTCCTGTACATACTGCCAACTATCTTTCTCTCTACACTCCTCTCCTGTACATACCAACCTCATAATACCTTCCACACTCCTCTCCTGTACATACTGTCCCTATCATACCCTCCACACTCCTCTCCTGTACATACTGCTCACTGTTATACCCTCCACACTCCTCTCCTGTACATACTGCCCACTGTCATATCCTCCACATTCCTCTCCTGTACATACTGCCCACTGTCATACCCTCCACACTCCTCTCCTGTACGTACTGCCCTCTGTCATACCATCCACAATCCTCTCCTGTGCATACTGCTCACTGTCAAACCCTCCACATTCCTCTTCTGTACATACTGCCAAATGTCATACCCTCCACATTCCTCTCCTGTACATACTGCCAACTATCTTTCTCTCTACACTCCTCTCCTGTACATACCAACCTCATAATACCTTCCACACTCCTCTCCTGTACATACTGTCCCTATCATACCCTCCACACTCCTCTCCTGTACATACTGCTCACTGTTATACCCTCCACACTCCTCTCCTGTACATACTGCCCACTGTCATATCCTCCACATTCCTCTCCTGTACATACTGCCCACTGTCATACCCTCCACACTCCTCTCCTGTACATACTGCCCACTGTCATACCATCCACAATCCTCTCCTGTGCATACTGCTCACTGTCAAACCCTCCACATTCCTCTTCTGTACATACTGCCAACTGTCATACCCTCCACAATCCTCTCCTGTACATACTGCCAACTATCTTTCTCTCTACACGCCTCTCCTGTACATACCAACCTCATAATACCTTCCACACTCCTCTCCTGTACATACTGTCCCTATCATACCCTCCACACTCCTCTCCTGTACATACTGCCCACTGACATACCTTCCACACTCCTCTCCTGTACACAGTGCCCACTGTTATACCCTCCACATTCCTCTCTCTCATCTGCACATACTTCCCACTTTTATACCATCCATACTCCTCCCCTATGACTCTTACACACAAAAACAGTTCTTTAAAATGATATTAAATATCCTCAATGTTACCAGCTCTAGAATGGGCATACTTTTGTTCCATCTTCAGCCTGTCCTAATTCCGGGTTCTGTGCCTTCGGTCACTTGCCTTGGCCGGGATGTGTTGCTGTCGCTTCCACGCATGCTCATTCACATCCTCTCTTTCTCTCTCTCTAATCCCCCCTCTATCTCTCATCCTCCCTCCCTTACCTCTCACCCCTCTCTCACCCCCTTTCTCTCTCTCTCATTCTCCCTCTTTCTATTTAATTTAATTTGTTATAATAAAAAATTGTTTGCATTTTAAATTATTATTTTTTTTATTTTTATTTTTTAATAAAAAGCCCCACCATAATCCTCAGAACCAGGCCCATGATGTTCTTAATCCAGGCCTGACTGAGACCCAATTGGCCAGGGAGGCTTAGGACTCCCAATCATGTCTCAGGACACACTGGCCAATCGTGTCTCAGGACACACTTTCTGTTCAGCCCGGAGGAAAAGCAATGGCCCTGCTCTTCATTCCCCCTGCCTCCTATGTTAAGGTGTTAGTCCCGCCGACTCCCCGTCCATTTCCTGCGTTGGGGGGAGTGGGTGCTTGAGGTGATCACTGCCTTCCCGTTTGTCTCCTACGGAGGGACAGGGGGGGGGGGAGTTTGGGGATTGCTTGCGCCTTCAGGTCCGAGAGCAGGGTGATACAGAGATGAGCTCTATGTAGATTGACAACCTGTCTATACAATCTATTTGGTTTATATCCAAGTGGGACCTTGTACAACATAGCTGTTGGTAAATCTAAGGGAGATTTTGCAATTAGACTGTAACATGTGTAGCTAGCTAAAAACCCACAATCAGCTGCTGGTGGGGGGGGGGGGGGGGTCGTGGGCCCTTCATATCCAAATAGTTTTCCTGAAAAACTCATTTCACCCAAGGACTGACAATTGGGTTGATTAGGTTGTTTGCATATAGCGTGCGAGTAACTATAAAACAAATGGATGTTTGATAAATCGCTGTGTATGAGTCCATCAGTGTATATGCATGAGGGTTGATTTACTAAAACTGGAGCATGCAAAATCTGGTGCAGCTCGTCAAAGAAACCTGCCAATTTTTATTGTCAAAGCTTAATTGAACAAGCTGAAGTTAGAAGCGGATTGGCTACCATGCACAGCTGCACTAGATTTTGCACTCTCCAGTCTTAGTAAATCAACCCCAAGGTCTATGACCACTTCTAGTGAATTTATTGTGGAAGGTATCTGTTTAATTTAAAGCGGAGGTCCGCCCAAAAAAATAATAAAATAAAATCCAGCAGCTACACATACTGCAGCTGCTGGCTTTTAATAATAGGACACTTACCTGTCCTGGAGTCCAGCAATGTCGGCACCCCAGCTGTTGTTTACATCAGCTGTCAGGTGCTGCCGCCACCATTGCAGGTGAGGAAACACGGCAATGTAGCCTTACAGGTTCCTTCCGGGAACCCTACTGCGCATGCATGAGGCCCCGCTCCTCTCTCCTACTGGCCTGGCGACAGGAGGAGGAGGAGGGAGCCCTGCGGGGGCATCATGGGCCATACCAGAAGTGGGAACAAGATACCGGAAGTGGGAACAAGATACCTGTCAAAGACAGGTATCCTGCCCCCCCCCCCCCCTCAAGAGGTGCCAATTGTGGCACCAGAGGGGGGAGGAGACAAATGAGGGGAAGTTTCACTTTTAGGTGGAACTCCGCTTTAATAAAGATTTTTCTATCCATGTTTCATTCCTGGTGTGGTTGGATCTGTGTATTATTTAGGTGCTATTGCAAAATCTCAGTTTCTGCAGCGCATATTTTTTCCATTTTTTTTTTTTTTTTTGCCAATTAGCCCCTGTGTCTGTAAGATGCCCTGAAAACGGATTTCCTATGGGCAGAGAGATACATCTAAGCTGTTCATTTTCACAAAATTACATCTTCAGTAGTTGTTTACACATTGACCATTTAGTTATTTTCAGAGCTTTTACGGTAGTTTTATATATCTTATGACTTTTAGGGACTTTACATAATATCATTAAACATAATCACTTTTTTACTTGTGCACTTGCCTTAAGCTGTAACTGAGCAGCTTAGAAGGAAAATTTAACATATACTTTAAGTTTGTGTAATAAAAAAATGCAACCTGTTTTATATTTATGGTGTTTTTAGTACCATACGGGTTTAACGCTCACTGCTTATGAATGTGGCTTTACATACTTATTTTTCTTAGTCACCCATTACACTCAAAAAGTTTGTAAGCAATCAGTAGCTTGTCCTGATACAAAGCTTTAGACTTAATTAATTAATTTAATACTGTATCCAGTTCTGGAGATCCCACCTACAAAAGATATTGATATAGTAGAACAAGTCCAGGAGCAAGCAACACAAAAAGAGCATGGGCTGAGGGATAAACATATCAGGAGAGACTTCAGGGATTTATAATGGGAGGAGGGACATGACTGAAACGTTTAAATATATTAAACATATTTTATTTATAGTATAATTGAATTAAAATAATATTTTTTATATTAACTACCATTTGTAGTCAGTCTTCATATGGAAATGCGATACCCTAACTACCAAGACCTGAGGTGTGCCTTGGCCTAGCTGGTCAGTACGCTTAAAAGAGGGCATAACCTGAATGTATGAATATGAAAAATGTACGATGTGTATAAGTATATATGAAGGTTTGGGGGAAATAGGTGGTGGGAACCAGGTGGGTGGGAACCCTGAAGACGAGCCGATGCAGGATCAGACAGAGGAGGAAGGATATATTCCCCTCAGACTCCTACAACAAATACAGCTTAGCCTCCAGCTAGTCTTCTTTTGTAGTCAGTCTTCACTTGGAAATGCGATACCCCAACTACCAAGACCTGAGGTGTGCCTTGGTCTAGCTGGTCAGTATGCCTAAAAGAGGGCAAAAGGACACGAAAACAGGTGTGATAAGAAAGCTTGATGAAGGGTAGGTAACAATCCGTCTAGTAGAGTAGCGAACGCCCGGATGGCTTCAGTATATGGATCCGGTATGTATCAGCTATAACAGGAGGAAAACCAGCTTCCCATGAATTGATGATAAGAAGGGAACCCCAGTTTGGAACCTGCCAAAATGCTCAGAACCCAAAATAAATGTCCTGTAAAGGACTTGGATTAAGCCTAATTTCTGAGAAAACACAGACATGAGAATGAACTGCTTGTAGTGAAAAGATACGTGGGGGAAACGGAGCAAGGGCTGACCCGGGGAGCCCCTGTGAAATTGCAGAGGAGATCGAACACTTCAAAACGGACACCAGTTGAGTAGCTCTGTAAAATTCCCATGAACCCCTGGCCTGTCTGTCTATTCTTGGTATGGGGAAGTTTTGAGAGGGTGAGCCGCAAAAATTGACGAACTGACAGGGGTTTGAAGTGCTGGACACCTGATAGATATGCTTGATAGTGTTGGCAGATAAGGCCAATATGCTGTGGCAATATACATCGAAAGCCAGAGTCAGGAACCTAAGAAATCTTCCAACCCCCTGATCCACCTTATTGAAAAATTAGGCTATGACCAACCCTCGGTAACACTGAGCTCCCTGACCAACCAGTCCCCATGTGACTGTAATTTCCAATATTGGGAAAATAATAAATGAAATATGCACAAACTAGGGCAGACGAAAAACTTCCGGGAGCCAAACCAACTGAGTCAGCGGTGACTGAAACACTCAGAGAGCCCTGCTCATGGTTGTGTAATAAACATGGAGAAACCATACCAGACACACAGAAAACTGTTTCCACATGATTTAAGTTTGGTCGTGGTTCTGTTTGTAACCTGACAACCGAGTCTGAGTCCTGAAACAGACGAAGGAGGGCCATACTCCATCCTGAGGAATAATTCTCATGGCATAATTCAGCATACCCAAGTGACTGTAAGCCCCCCTTGGAACAGGCCGGGGATCGGACAAAAGATGAATGGCCTGATATATCTGACCAGTTCTCCAGGCAACCTCGCAATGAATAGATTAGAACTGAGAGTGGAACCCAGAATGATGATGATATATGGCCCAGACCTACCACTTTGTTGGCTGTCAAGTGGACGTTGGATCAACACACACCCTGAGAGAGACTGCAGATCCCTGGATGGTAAACATAGTCTCCACGCAATGGAAATCAACTAAATGAATTGTCCCCTGAACCCCCTGCAGGTACCCAAGATCCAATGGAATGCTTGGCAAAGGTGTCAAAGCAAGTACTGCTTTTGACCCAAAGGTAACGCAGTGGTGAAACGATATTGCGCCATTTATCATGCCCTACCAGAGGGCAGGTCTGATGTAAGTAGATTCAAAGCATTGGTGATATCAGCTTGGATAGCCAATACCCCCCACTGTAGAAAGTGCTGAATCGCCAGATCCACGGACGAGTACTTCGATGAAAATACTTCCGCAGGAAAGAGGGCAGCCAAAATGTAGCAAATGATTTTAGAAAACTTGCCACTTGACACAGTTCACTTTCAGAATGAAGGTGAAGAACCAGACCAAGCACCCCTTGGAAATTACTGCCTCCGGTAACTTGATTGACAATGAAAGCATGACTGTCTGCTGAAGTCAAGATACTACATACGAAAGACTGCACAGAGATAGTGATGAAGCCGTGCGCAGGCCTGAAAAATCCTTCAGCAGGGACATTAACAAGGAACATTAATTGGCTCAGACATATTGAACCAGAAGGCTTGACAAGACCGATGACCTTGCCTGCAGGAATGTAGGAAGAGCACAAGTTGGGGGCGTGCTGACACCCCGCCTCTGATCGAGCAAGCTTTGATCACCTCCATCCTGTCTTGCAACTTTAACAGGCCGTGGAGAGCATATTTTGGCCCACATGAATCTGCGTTAAGAATAAAGCCCAGAACATGTTCCATGCTGGTGGATGGGAGTAGCTAGGATGGAATTGGAAACAACAACCCAAATCGTTCTGCCTTTCCGGCTGTGGCCGGGAATAGAAAACCCCTGAGACAAAGCTCCGCTGTGTGCTTAAGTATAGACCAACGTGAGATTGAAGGAATGAACGTGAATTAGTCGCTTCCAAAATGTGTGGCATGCCCAAACCCAAGGAAACACAAACTAGAGAAAGTGACAACAGACAACCAGACATGAGAAGACCCCTCTGTGCCTAGCTAAGTATAAGGACATAAGCAGTAATGACAAGACCACAGCGCATGAATGAACCTGATGACGCCCCTCCCCCACTCAAGTGTGTGTAGCAAGTGTGCCCAAGTAGCCTGCAGCGCAGAGACAGGTAATTAAAACTGAACACTCAGGGCTAGTGTACCCACAGGCTGTGGTGGGTAGTCGTACAGGTGTAATGAAATGAATGTGCATCGTATGACGTATGTTATACGGGTGAGAAGATTGTGGTCAACAATCATTTAAAAAACGAAACCTTAGCCCATTAGGATCTGTAGATGTGACAGATCCTGAGATGTGAGCACTAGCTAACTAAATCCAGGTATACAAAGAAACCTGAACGAAAGGTACGATGAGACATGGAAACAAACAAAGATAAAACGACTATTGGTGTATGCCGTAACTGCATGGCACTGACATGCTATGACAGAACACGCTATGACAGAATACGCTATGACAGAACACGCTATGACAGAAACACGCTATGACAGAACCCGCTATAACAGAACACACTATGACAGAACCACTGTGACAGAACACACTATGACAGAACCGCTATGACAGAACCACTGAGACAGAACCGCTGTGACAGAACACGCCAAGATAGCACCGTTATGACAAAACCTCTATGACGGAACCGTTATGACAGAGCACGCTATGACAGAACCGATTTGACAGATCCACTATGACAGAACATGCTATGACAGAACACGCTATGATAGAACCACTATGACAGAATGGCTGTGACAGATCCGCTGTGACAGAACACGCTATGACAGAACAAGCTATAACAGAAACCACTATGACAGAAACCGCTATGACAGAACACGCTATGACAGAACCGCTGTGAAACATGGAATCATGAAATGACAATGGAAGTGGAGCTACCCCACCAATCAGCCCCCCACTGCTTCCCGGTACTAGCCCTCAGTGACCCCCCCGAAGCTTAATCACCAAATGAGTGCGGTGACCCTAGACCCAACAGAAGACGCAACGTGACCCCCTCCCTGAGTCACAGACATGGCTGCAGTCAGGTCACCCTCCGCTGAGTCATTCCTCCAGCTCTCTGTATGACTGCCAGCTCCGAATATAAATATTGAATGGAAATATTTTCAGAATCCAGAGGAGGGGAGAGCTAGTTTGGAGAAGGGGAGAGTCGGCTGGATCACTGGCAAAGGAAAACAAACACAAATGGTCGTACAGTTCGCATTCAATTAAAGGGGAAGTCCACATTAAAAGCGATCACAACAACTGCAAAATTCTACACAGGAGTTCCAGATCCCCAATAGACACTCGATGGCCGTCCCATGAATCAGACGATTTTGTTCAGTCTGAGAGGCGAACCCTTTTTTTGGGAGCCAGTGCAGCAAGGACATGGACTATCAAGTCTCGGCTGGCTTGCTCTCCCGGCTCTCAGGGTCATGCCAGGACAGGTGATATGTGACATGTGACTCCTCCTACAAATACAGGCTAGCCTCCGGCCAGCCTTTTTACATATTAACCTTAATATATAATTTTCAGGACTGCATCTTTAACGTCCAATATGGCCTTCAATATGTGGGCAGGACCACACGGGCACAATGATAGAAGAACATCTGGCCAACACCAGAAAAGGATTCTTGGGACATAGTGTGTCTAAAATTTTTCGTTACCATCATAGCAGAGATCCATCATTCCTGCAGTTTATAGGAGTTGAGAAGTATATTCCACATTGGAGAGAGAGTCATTTAAAAAGGCAACTATCGCGCTAGAGACTCTATGGATATATGACCTACAAATTTATAATCCATGGGGTCTCAACGTTGAATGAGATATTAACTTTTCATTGATAATAGTTGAGGTAGGGAAAGTTTGTTGGTCTTTCTCCATTACGTACATATAAGGTGTTTAAAATATAGGTGCTTGCTTAGATAAAAAGATTATTTATTTAATGTGTTTGGGAGAACGTATGATATTGTAATTTTGGTATACACATCAGGAAATAAATCTCCTTCTCTTTTTCTCCCCTGAGGTGTTATATTACATTTTAAATTAAATCTAAGTTATATGACCTGTGGTGTGACAGAGCAATATTTATTAAACTTATGGAAGTTTTAAAATATCTATATGTTTAGCAATGATTTTTTTAGTTTTAATACCCTTGGAGTATGTAAAACTATTTTTAAAGTAGTTATGCAGTTTTTTAATCTGTATTTTTACAGTATTTCATAACTGCTTCAGGTCAAGTAACTTCTTCCCTTTATCCTATTAAAATAGCCCTATTTGGCTATGGCAACTTAGGACGCGATGTTCCTCAAAATTTGGATGGTATCTGGAAAGTGAACATTTAGTTATCGTGCACCTAAATGCAATGTAGTGGTGACATGATACAGGACATATAGCCATACTGAACTTCCGGTGTAGTTTCTGCTTTTTTGTATATAAGGCTATGTAAGTGATCTCCCAGATGAGCCTCCGCTCCCAGTTGACGCCTATTACGGAGAATTGCGCCGGGTGGAGCCATATTTGTGACATCATCACGCTTGAGCTGGCTGGCAAGGACTGCGCCCATGCTTGCTGTTTTTTGTTTTCGCTGTTGTTTTACTTCACAAGTGTAAGTGCAATCTATGCTTTTATTAAATGCTCAGTTTTAGCCTACTACACTATGAAGTTTGTTCCTCTTTTCATGCATGCATGGGATTGACTGTAAGTCTTTAGATACATACTTCCTAGAATATTGTTGGATCTCCTTGGATGACAACTTTGCTGAGATTGGATTTTGAAGAGACCTTTTTCATTTGCTAAGCCTTATTAGGAATCTCTATAACTTGAGATCCTACTCTTCTGGTAAGAGGCATGAGTTTATGTGGGGATGGCACCCTTATGAGCACCTTTTCAGACTGTGTCTGTTGATTAGAACACTGATCAATTACGGGGACATTTACTGTTGGATTGGATTGTCTATTTGGGACTAACCTTTTATGAACTGTCACAAAAGATTTTTTTTGTTTTTAAAACTGATTTATTTGCACGTCACTAGTTAATTCTTCTTTGTTTGGCTGCTTTGAATTTTATATCTTTTTGTGGTTTTGATCATTTTGAGAAGTGCACTAGGTCACTTTATAATATATATATATATATATATATATATATATATATATATATATATATATATATGTAGCAATAACTCTCGGCGGAGCTGCTGCTTTATGCGGGCTTGTTACCTTCACTCTCCTTCCCTCTGTTTTACCGGCACCGGGTCTAGAGGTCCGTTGAGTTTACCTCTGGACGATACACGCACCAACACTTGAGTACGTTTTGAATGCTTTATTAAACGATTTACTAAGGAAGTAACAGGAAAGAGGCAGAAGGGAAACTGCAGAAGAAACTCAAATATCTTCTTGTAAGATTCTTGACAAATGTCCTGGTAGAATTTGGATATTACAATAGAATGTGCTCCCCTCGTGGGACACACTCTTTGCTCGCCTGTATAGGCCTCTCTCACTTGCCTAGCAGCCAGTACGTAGCACGAACAAAAGTCTCTGCCACAGACTTGTTTGGGATAAACCTGTACGATCCTCTGCCACAGGATGTATTGGTTTTTCTGCAATGAACGTCAGTCACAGTGCTTGAACCTTTAAGCCAACCCGGCAACACTATGCTGTATAGTTACTTTTAGGATAGTTCTCCAACCGAGTCACCAGGCCCCTCTCCAGACCAGCGCGCTGCGTGATCCTTCCATGACGGGTCCTCCCCTGGGATCTCCTCGGTTGTCCAGCTTCTTCCCTCTGGATAGACAGCTCAGGACCATTCCTGCTGCTGTGGTAGGCCCCAGACAAGCTTCTGGGCCCACCCCTGCGCCACAGCGATGTGGGCCTCCGAAACAGAGGACCACGAGATTGCGCTCTAACGCATACCTGTCGGCCAGGAGGGCCAGCAGGTGGCTGTAAAACGAACCCCACAATATGGCGTCTGTCCCATAAATACCCTCGCCCAGAATGCAACTCGGAGGACCACCTCCACCGAGTTGTCTCCGGGACAGAAGAGCATCCATACGCTTCGACACTTTGTCTTTCCATCACTGACCAGTGATAACAGCGACACCCACCGGTCAGTATGGAAACACACACAACGTCAGCCAAGCTGGAACAGAGGCAAACTTAACCTATTTAACGAACAAGTTACTGAATTAACGTATGGTAGATCGCAAATCTACCAGTGCTACATATATATATATATATATATATATATATATATATATATATATATATATATATATATATATATATATATATATATATATATATATAGATATATATATCTATATATATATATATATATATCTATATATATCTATATATATATCTATATCTATATATCTATCAAATTATATATATATTATAACTATATAAAGCTTAAATCAAGAGCATGGGTACATGACCACAAACTAGTGGGAGGAAAATTAATAACTAATCTCTAATCTTAAAAAATATTATTATTGTGAAAGAGTTTTTGCAAGTACAGATTTTACCCAGAGCTTAGTGAATGGGGTGAAGCTCTGCTGATTTCCATGATCCAATCATATGCAAGCAAAAGTTTTTATTTTTTTTTACATTTTCCTTGCACCTGATTGGGTATTCTTCACAAAGTGAAGCTTCACCGCATTCACTAAGCTCTGGGGAAAATGAGTTTGTTTTCCTTTAGGAAATCAACCCCTTTAAGTTCTCCAGTGTACACATCTCGCTTAGCTCAGTCATTTCCTGTTGCTTCTCATTAAATGATCAACCAGTATTAAATACAATCACAGTTTAGCAAAGATTGGCCCCTCTGCTGCCCCTGTTATCATATGACCTTGCAGTGTAAAAATTCATCATGGCCTCACACAGATTAACTTTCTTGGTGTCTGTTCCCCCATGACCTGCCAGAACACTACAATAAACATCACTGGGGGAAGGAAGACTGGAGAAGTCATTATCCTTCTCAGAAAGACACTGAAAGACTGTGCCTGGGCATAACCAACTAACTGGAGCTTAATGTGTTAGTTCACCGTTTCAACAAAAAAGTTAACTAACACAGTGGATGATTACTTTTCACTGTCCACGCAGCCGGTGCAGCAGTCAGGGGATTTGAAAGCTGCTGTCTTTGTCCCTTCTTTCCTTGGGTACACCAGGATGGATCAAATTAATTGTGATTGGTCAGCGCTGGCATGTGACCATTCTGACCAATCTGAATCCTTCAAATCCTTGGACCACCACAACTGACTTCATCTGAAATTGAAAGATTTAAAAGCTGCATGTCAGTGCGGCTTTGGGTGCGACTTGGAGGACACCTGTGCAGCTTCATGCACAGATGTCTATACAAGTCGCATCTGAAATCGCCAAAAGTAATGCGGGAACTACTTTTTCAAATCAATGTGGCACCACAAGGTCAGCGTCGCACTGATCTGGACAGTGCGATTGCCGACAATAGGGTGCAACTTGTCATGCGATTTGACCTTTGTTGACCTGGGTGGGTGCAGTGATGAAGAGTGTTTGCTTACCTGGTGAGCATCTCCTAGGAGTGATTTACACTGGCACACTGGAGTAATGCAATTTGTGCAAATGCTTAAAAGTGATTTTTCTCCCACTTACTGCTAATTCTTTTATATTTAGGGGTTGGCGTGCACTTCTGCCAAAGCATTGGCAGGCTGGTTCCCACTTGCATGTTATTAGTATTGAGTCATTCATTTGTGAAGGCACTTGTACCATGACATGACCCATCAACAGGTGCAAATTTTTTTTTTACAATAGTGAATTTTTCCACTAAAGTAAGGCACTGAGCTTCCACCACATCTAAACATCATCCAAAGTGAGGAAAGATCAGCATAAGGCAGGGATATGCAATTAGCGGACCTCCAGCTGTTGCAGAACTACAAGTCCCATGAGGCATAGCAAGATTCTGACAGCCACAGGCATGACACCCAGAGGCAGAGGCATGATGGGAGTTGTAGTTTTGCAACAGCTGGAGGTCCGCTAATTGCAGATCCCTAGCATAAGGGATCTGCACAAAGTTTGATATACAATAAATGATACTATGCAAAAATGCTGATTCCCCACAATCCAGTATTTCCTGTCCCAATTTAAAGAGCCCTGGCCCAATTGTGAGTACAAGTTTAGGGCAAAATTATTCACAGCTTCCAGTTCAAATAACATAAAACTAAATTAAATATACCCTCTAGCAAGAGGGATCAGCATCTACAATAGTATTTTGCCTGATTCACTCATCCTCCTTCTGATAATGATATACAGGGCTGTCTTAATGCATGGGTACCCTTGGGCATCGTCCAGGGGCCCCATGATAATCTTGCATTACCTCATACTTGCCAACTGTCCTGGATTTGCTGGGATAGTCACACTTTTTACTAAGCTTTCCCAGAACCCGTACTGTGCCCACCTGATACCTGTATAATGCCCTCCTGATCCCCCCCTTTGTGTTGACTAGTCTTTGATTTATTATGGCATGTTTCATTGTTGTTTAAAATCACTTTATTGAATATATATATATATATATATATATATATATATATATATATATATATATATATATATATATATATCTTGAAGGTAGGTGTGTAAATTGGGGCAGGCTATTAGGGGCCCAAGTGCATTTCTTTGCCCAGGGGCCCATGATGCTATTAAGATGGACGCTTATTTTCAACTCATGTGTGAAAGAACCCTAAAATCTTCTAAAGGTTTTAACATATAAATGTATTTGCAAAAGTCATTATTTTTCTAGTTTCTGAAAATAATATCTAGTGATCCTGCCATAAAGGTCCTTGTTCAGGCACAACCTTGTCAAGGTTACACTTCTCTGTCACTGACCCCCATATGTGCTCCTGTGTTGTCGCATTTGTTATAGAAACAGAAAATAAGTTGGTTCAACACACGTTGCACAAGCATGATCCTATTAGATTATAAGCTCTTATTAGCAGAGCCCTCTTATCCCTCATCTGTTTTATTGTATTGTAACTATACTATAAATATTGTAAAGCGCTGCACAAATTGTTGGCGCTATATACATTTTTTATTATATAGTTATATAGTTAGTCAGGTTTAAAAAAAGCCACAAGTCCATCCAGTTCAACCAATAAAAGGAAAAAAAAATCATACAATTCCATATGCACAATCCTATACCCACAGTTGATCCAGAGGAAGGCAAAAAAAACCCAGCAAAGCATGATCCAATTTGCATCAGCAGGGGAAAAAATTCCTTCCTAAACCCCCGAGAGGCAATTGGATATGTCCTGGATCAGCTTTACCTATAAATGTCAGTACCCAGTTATATTATGTACACTTAGGAAAGAATCCAGGCCTTTTTTGAAGCAATTTGCTTAGCTGGCCAGAACCACCTCTGGAGGGAGTCTATTCCACATTTTCACAGCTCTTACTGTGAAGAAACCTTTCTATATTTGGAGATTAAATCTCTTTTCCTCTAGACATAAAGAGTGCCCCCTTGTCCTCTGTGGTGACCTCAAAGTGAATAACTCAACACCAAGTTCACTATATGGACCCCTTATGTATTTATACATGTTGATCAAATGCCCTCTTAATCTCCTCTTCTCAAGAGAAAATAAATGATTTCTTATTAAATAATTATTATAATTATGAATTTATTATAACAATAATAATAATGATCCAGTGTTGTCAGCATTAGGAAAGCCACCCTGACAAATGCCAAGTAGCTGTCACCGGAGTGCAGAGACATGAAGTGGCAGCAAAGGTGCTGTAGGAGACAGGCAGCAATGAGATGCAACAAAGGATTAAGCGCTACGTAAACTGTTGGCGCTATATAAATCCTGTATAATAATAATAATCAAAACATATTTTATTCCTTTAAAAATTGTCAATCGTTTATGATCCACAGTGCTTTAGATAACTAAACATTATTCTTTTAGGGTTTACATATGTTTTAAAAGAGGTAACATGACCTATGACAAAAGGAAAGATGATGTGCACAAAAGACCAGAAAAAAAATTCTGCAAAACACATTAGAGAAACAATGATAAATTAGGTTAAAAAAAAAACCAAGAGCTTTTCTTAAATGCATAGCATTAACACAATGTAAACAATAAAAAAAAAAAAAACACAATAATACTACAGGGTCAATTACTTAATGAAAGACATCAATTCTCTGCACAAATTCAATTACAAAACATCAAGTAAAATCTGATTGGTAGGATCACAAGTCAAGTACACAAGTGTAATACAACGTAGCAATGAATTAAAGAAGCTGCGCGTCAATCGACAAAATCATTGGATTGTTGCTTATTTTAATAGCGGGAGATAAATTACATCGTAACTTCAAAAAAAAAAAAAAGAAAGAGAAAAAAAAAAATTGGACAGAATTGTTAGCAGGTTTATTAAGGTTCTCTGTTTTTTATTGAAAGTTTGGGTGTACATTTCACAATGAGCAACATCAAAAATGAGACTTTCAGCCGGTTCCTCGGCTTCCTCCTGTCGAGCTGCCTTTGGGATTCGCTCTTTCTCTTTCATCAGCTGCCATTTTCAGCTGCATGCAGTAATTTCATGGCTCATTGCAAGCTCTGAAAACCTTTGAAACCACAAATGCTAACCTACCTGGCCTGGAGCCATTTAGGAAGAGATTAATTTAGCAAACAGAAGCAAAACACTTTCTACTTCTAGACTGTGCATAATTTTACTTCTATCTGTATTTATTTTACAGTGAGCAGCGTAATGACAATTTCAGTAATTGCAACTCTATAAAAACTTGCCTACCTGGCTTATCTCACTATCACAAGGCTGTGAGTCAGTCAGATTAGGGGGGGAAAAAAAAAAAATTGTAGAGCGTGAATCTTGCTTTAGCTGCTTTCCAAAATATGCGCTTTGTGTCCAAACTTAAGTAGCGCTTTGCACTTAAAATAACATTTATCTGACACACAGATGCTCCAAGGAGGGGAAATTCCACCCCCTCTAATATTTTATTTATAAATAACTTTTAAAAAATATATTTTTAGGCATTTTCTTTGTGTTTTTGGGAGTAATCTAGCAGAATTTTCGAACGTCTGTGCCAAATTGCTTTTATATCACATGCTGGTTTCGTATTGTTATTATTAAGCTGTCAGACAACCAAAAAAAAAAAAAAAGCCTCCATCTGGGGCAAACCGAGCTGATTCAGCTTGGAAACAAGTCCGATTTCAAATGATTCTGCAAAGTGTTTCCAGAAAAGAGTCAGATTTGTTATACCATGTCTCATTGTTGGACAAAAATGTTTTTTACCCACATATTAGGATTGTTCTTCATATTCCTCTGGAATATTTCTCATGATAAATGGATTTTCTGTGTTGAAAATAGTGGAATGGTCGAGATGGTTGGAGTGATTAATTAAAACTGGAGTATGAAAAATCTGATGTAGCTCACCATAGAAACCAATCAGCTTCCAGGGTTTTTTTTTTCGTCAAAGCTTAACTACTTAAAGACCAGCCGCTGCAGTTGTACTGCGGCAGTTTGGCTCTATTACGAGAATTGGCGTCATTGTACGTCGCTTCATGTAATAGATATAGCAGGCGCGCGGCCCCCGAAAGCCTGTGCGCGTGGCCGCCAGCCACCCGCGATCGCTCCACACAGAGGCAGAACGGGGATCTGCCAGTGTAAACACAGCGGATCCCAGTTCTGACAGGGGAGCTGAGAGTGATCGTCTGTTCCTAGTGATTAGGAACAGTGATCTCTCTCCTCCACAAGTCAGCCCGGCCCCCCATACAGTTAGAAAAACCCCCAAGGGAACACATTTAACCCTTTGATCGCCCTTGGTGTTAACCCCTTCCCTACCAGTGACATTTATACAGTGCATTTTTATAGCACTGATCACTGTACAGGCATACCCCACTTTTAAGTACACAATGGGGTTTATTTACTAAAGCTGGAAAGTGCAAAATCAGGCTCACTTCTGCAAAGTAACCAATGAGCTTCCAGGTTTTATTAGCAAAGCTTAATTGAACAAACCGAGGTTAGAAGCTCATTGGTTTCTAAGCAGAAGTGAGCTTGATTTTGCACTTTCCAGCTTTAGTAAATAAACCCAATTGTGTACTTAAAAGTGGGGTATGCCTGTATAAATGTCATTGGTCCCAAAAAAGTGTCAAAAATGTCCGATTTGTCTGCCTCAATGTCGCAGTCCTGCTAAAAATCACAGATCGCCATCATTACTAGTAAAAAAAAAAAAATATATATCATAAATATATCCCCTATTTTGTAGACACTATAACTTTTGCGCAAACCAATCAATATACACTTATTGTTATTTTTTTTTAACCAAAAATACGTAGAAGAATACATATCGGCCTAAACTGGGGAAGAAATGTATTTTTTTATATTTTTTGGGGGTATTTATTATAGCAAAAAGTAAGAACAATAGCTTTTTTAAGAAAAAATTGTCGCCAAAAGAAAGCTCTATTTGTGGGAAAAAAAGAAGTCAATTTTGTTTGGGTACAGCATCGCACGACTGCACAATTGTCAGTTAAAGCGATGCAGTGCCGTATCGCAAAAAATGGGTTGGTCATTAAGGGGGCAAATCCTGCCGGTCCTTAAGTGGTTAATTGAACAAGCTGAGGTTAGAAGCTAATTGGCTACTATGCACAGCTGTACCAGATCTCTCTCTCTCTCTCTCTCTCTCTCTCTCTCTCTCTCTCTCTCTCTCTCTCTCTCTCTCTCTCTCTCTCTCTCTCTCTCTCTCTCTCTCTCTCCACATATATAATCAGTTAAATATAATCATTTTAATGCTATGGGGATGCTATGAGGATGGGGGCTATGGAAGTTGCTCTTCTGAAAATTCTACACTATATAAAATACTGTGCTATATAATTAGTTAAAGAATGCTGACACCCCTTCAAGCTATTGAGTTCAGGTGTTTACATTGAATGGGACTGGTACTTTGTATATCCCAATTAGCAGCAATGCTGTCAACCCGCCATACATGTTCCTTTATTTGGCCGTTGGACCTCCTATCAGGTCTGAGCCTACCTCCTGCAGAATGGACACTGCAATGGCTAAAGTAAAGCAGTATTAAACCCAAAAGCAAACATTTATTATATTACAGCTAACAAATTCTTAGATGTGATGGCTGCATTGGTTTTCTTTTTTTTAAGGCTTTCTTTCTTCTATTTTCATCTTGTGATCTGACCAGTAAGTCTGATGTTTTTCAAAAGAACAAGCTCCCCTGCAGATGGTTCAGTTACAGGGAGGAGACAAACCATTTAACACTAGCAGGGGTTCTTAGAATGATCAGTTTTATTCATTTATGCCAAAAGGATATATACTCTTTGCTGTAGCTCAGTGGTGGCTGGTGCTCAATATTTGGGGGGGCAAACCAATGCCACCCCTCCCGTTCGTCTCCCGTTGGTTTGCCCCCCCCAAAAAAAAAAATATTGAACACCAGCCATCACTGAGTTACAGCAAACAGTATATATCCTTTTGGGATAAAGGTTTTACATAAATAAACAAAAGCTGATCATTGTTAGCACCCCTGCAAGTGTTAAATTGTTTGTAACTGATACATTCTGTTGGAGATCTTGTTCTTTTGAAAAACAATAGATTTACCACCTGAATCACCAGATAAAAATAGAAGAAAGATAGCCGAAAAAATGAATGCAGCCATCACATGTAAAGGATTGGTAAGCTACAATATAATAAATGTTTGCATTTGGGTTTAATACAGCTTTAATATAGGTGGACTGGATGGTGTTTACAATCTTTTGGCTATATGGTGTAGTTGTCAGGCTGCCTCTGCCTTCCGTAGTTTGTGAATCAGTGACCTAGAATAAGCACATAGATCTGAAAAGGCAGAGTGAAGCCAGAATCCATGATCTGCACTTCCCCCGAGCCAGTGAAGTAATGATATAATTGTTCGATATTTTGATTATTGCCATTAAAAAAATCATATCTTTCAGAAATTATTGAAATGTTATGATGTGTGAACATTCATTTTCTTCGCAAAGGATCTGTCCTGCTGGAAATCTCTTTTCTTCTGTGTCCACAGATTGTTTTCAAGTTAAGATATCACAAAAAAAAAAACATGCTGCGCCAATACATAAATAAAAATATATATAATGTGGCTGATAGGTAATTCAAATAAAACAAAAGTAACCCCACACAGAATAATACTCATACATTGAGCAAAAACCCACATGAAAGTCCAAATGTGACATTTGTGAGCATAAAGGTCCAAAAAAGAGGCGAAGAGGAATGACCACATTCACCAACTTTGAGAGACTAGGAGCTAAGGTGTTCTAAATAAAACTGGAACCAGGTAACACCATGCAGAAAGGTCAAAATGCACATCAGTACAACAATGTCATAGTAGTCTCCTCTTGTGAAGTCCTCGATAGATTAGATGTACTCCAATCGTCACCCACAACCCATCACCTCCTCCCCGAATCTCCTCAAATACCCATCCATCAATATGACAATAATATTAAACAGAGCCATTTCCCCCAAAATTAAAGGTTATTTTGGGGGAAATGGCTCTGTTTAATATTATTGTCATATTGATGGATGGGTATTTGAGGAGATTCTTGTGACGAGTTGCTGGTGACGACTGGAGTACATCTAATCTATTGAGAACTTCACAAGAGGAGACTACTATGACATTATTGTACTGATGTACATTTTTACCTTTCTTTAGTTAGAAGGTCACAGCTATCTGGTAAGCCTGCATGGTATTACCTAGTGGAGGCTCTTCCAGTTTTCTTCAGTATACCTTCATTCCTTGTTTCTAACGTTGGTGGAGGTGGTCATTGCTCTTCACCGCTTTTTTGGGCATTTATGCTTACAAATTTCACATTTGGACTTTCACGTGTTTTTGCTCAACATATGAGTATTATATCATTTCCTGTAGGGTTAATTTTGTTTTATTTGAATTACTTATAGGCCACACATATATATATATATATATATATATTTTTTTTTTTTTTTTTAAATCTGACTTATATGTAATGGATCAGAACACAATAGTCTAAGTTGGTGAAGTAAAATTAGAAAATATATACATAAAACTATTTTTCAGAACTAAAAAAACAATAATTGGCATGTGCGCATGTATTCACCTCCTTTGTTATGAAGCCCATAAAAAGCTCTGGTGCAACCAATTACCTTCAGAAGGCACATAATTAGTGAAATGATGTTCAGCTGTGTGCAATCTAAGTGTCACGTGATCTGTCATTATATATACACACCTTTTTGAAAGGCTCCAGAGGCTGCAACAACTAAGCAAGAGGCACCACAAACCAAACACTGCCATGAAGACCAAGGAACTCTCCAAACATGTAAGGGACAATGTTGTTGAGAAGTACAAGTCAGGGTTAGGTTATAAAAAATATCCAAATCTTTGATGATCCCTAGGAGCACCATCAAATCTATCATAACCAAATGGAAAGAACATGGTACATAAGCAAACCTGCCAAGAGAGGACTGCACACCAAAACTCACGGACCGGGCAAGGAGGGCATTAATCAGAGAGGCAGCACAGAGACCTAAGGTAACCCTGGAGGAGCTGCAGAGTTACACAGCAGAAATTGGAGTATCTGTACATAGGACGACAATAATTCGTACGCTCAATAGAGTTGGGCTCTATGGCAGAGTGGCCAGAAGAAAGCCATTACTTTCAGCAAAAAACAAGATGGCACGTTTTGAGTTTGTGAAAAAGCATGTGGGAGACTCCCAAAATGTATGGAGGAAGGTGCTCTGGTCTTATGAGACTAAAATTGAACTTTTTGGCCATGAAAGAAAACACTATGTCTGGCGCAAACCCAACACATCACATCACCCAAAGAACACCATTCCCACAGTGAAACATGGTGGTGGCAGCATCATGTTGTGGGGATGTTTTTTAGCAGTCAGGACTGGGAAACTGGTCAGACTTGAGGGACAGATGGATGGTGCTAAATACAGGGATATTCTTGAGCAAAACCTGTACCACTCTGTGTGTGATTTGAGGCTAGGACGGAGGTTCACTTACAGTCAGATAGTCACAGACATAAATTCATGTGTTACTTGCATAAATGAATGAATAAATAAATATATATATACTGTGAATAATTGATAAATCAAAATACCAAAAACAGAAAGTGCTTATAAGTAAATGAACTTCAATATTAAATTGAGTGCACAATAGGTGACTAAGCATGTGAATAAATATGAATGAATCAAATTTCATAAATGAAATTTAAAGTGAATATAAAATGGGAAAAGTGAGAGAGTCCATTCATAAGAAACTCAATGAAGGCGCATCAGTCCCATGAAGGAAAAGTCACATATCCACAGTTCATTGAGAACAGCCAGTGTGGGTGAAGAAAAGAAGAAGGTGGTATGAAGGGATATCCAGGCAAACAGTGAATCCGGAGGACACTATAGATGGACCCTTACCAAAAGCGGTGGACCTCCCTAATAGCTAGGTCTCGTGAGCGTGCAGATACAGCCCTCTGCAGGGACAGCTGGATGGTGACGTCCGGATCAGCCGATGAATGCAGCGTTCCAACGGAAGGCGATTCTAGCGCGTCCACCTGGAGGGGGGCACCCACTGGTCCAGGGGGCCGTATGTGCAAAAAAGGCAAGAAAAAGCTCCGATGGTGTAGTAGGATTAAAAATATTTATTGCTAGATAAAGGCAGAAAAGACAACTCTGCCGTACAATGATTATAACAAATTTGTTTTTTAATTTGTTATATTGATAATATTTAATATTGAAGTTCATTTACTTATAAGCACTTTCTGTTTTTGGTATTTTGATTTATCAATTATTCACAGTATATATATATTTATTTATTCATTCATTTATGCAAGTAACACATGAATTTATATCTGTGACTATCTGACTGTAAGCGCACTTATTTTATTTGCTTTAGTTTATTACACTGATATTGGTGTTTTTTTGTTGCGGCTGCAGTTCAGCATTTACAATTGCTTTTTAGCGTGGGTTTTTTTCCTTTTTATATTTAGGATGGAGGTTCACCTTCCAGCAGGACAATGATCCCAAACACTGCTAAAGCAACACTTGAGTGGTTTAAGGGGAAACATGTAAATGTGTTGGAATGGCCTAGACAAAGCCCAGATCTCAATCCAATAGAAAATCTGTGGTCAGACTTAAAGATTGCTGTTCACAAGTGCAAACCATCCAACTTGAATGAGCTGGAGCAGTTTTGCAAGGAGGAATGGGCAAAAATCCCAGCGTTAAGATGATGTGACAAACTCATAGAGATTTATCCAAAGCGACTTAGAGCTGAGATAGCCGCAAAAGGTGGCTCTACAAAGTATTGACTTTGCGGGGGGTGAATAGTTATGCACATTTACTTTTTCAGTTTTTTTGATCCTATTTGTTGTTTGCTTCACAATAATAAAAAAAAATCTTCAAAGTTGAGCATGTTCTGTAAATTAAATGATCCAAATCCTCAAATAACACATGTTAATTCTAGGTTGTGAGGCAACCAAACAAGAAAAATGCCAAGGGGGGGTGAATACTTTTGCAAGGCACTGTATTTGTATTTATGTATTGAAATGAACAAATAAATCTATTATTGGTTAAAGCCCAACTCCAGTCAAAACATTTCTTTAGTTTTGCATGGAGTTGGGAAGGCTTAGCGCATCCTCCAACTAGGAGGGCATTGGGTGGCTATTCTATTCCCACTGCAAGACAAGACAAAAGGCATTGTCTACCACCTGGCCAGCTCACACCATTGTGTTGTGGTGAAATGTGCTGAAAAAAGTACTGTATGGCATAACATAATGACCACTGACAGGTAAAGTAAATAACATTACTCATGACGGTGGGTGGGATATATTAGGCAGCAAGTGAACATGATGTCCCTGAAGTTGTGTTGAAAGCAGAAAAAAATAGACAAGTGTAAGGATTTGAGGGACTTTGACAAGGGCCAATTTGTAATGGCTAGATGACTGAACCAGAGCAACTTCATAACTGTAGCTTTTGTGAGATGTTCCTGGTCTGCTGGGTCAAGGTTCATTGATGCATGTAGAGGACAAAGGCTGTCCTGTGTAGTCCGATCCAAAGGAAGAGCTAATGTTTCTTAAATTGCTGAAAAAATGAATGCCGGTTCCGATAGAGCAATGTCAGAACACACAGTTCTTGCTGTTTGTTGTGTATGGGGCAACGTAGTCACACATTGATCAGTGTGCCTATGCTGACTCGTGTTCACAGCCAAAAGTGCCTACAATGGGCATGTAAGCAGCAGAACTGGGCCACAAAGCAATGGAAGAAGGTGTCTTTGAGGTGTTGACTCAGCCTCCAAATTATCCAGATCTCAATTCAATTGAGAATCTGTGTGGATGTCCTGGAAAAACAAGTCCTTCCATAGAAGCCCCACCTCACACCTTACAGAATTTAAAGGAACTGTTACTGATAGCTTGGAGACAGATACCACATCATACCTTCAGAGGTCCAGTGAAGCGCATGCCTCGATGGGTAAGGGCTGTTTTGGCAGCAAAAAGGAACCTACTCAATACTCAAAAGGAACCTACTCAAAAAGAGGAACCTACTAATATTATGGTGGGTAGTTGTGATTTTATGGCTGATCACATAGACAAACATGTAAAACAATACAATTTTAGTTTAAGTTTCTTTTTTTTTAGTTTATTTTAAACAACTTTTATTTTTTTTAGTTTACATTGTCCTTCTTAGTTTAAGAGCTGGATCATGCTGACTTCTTCTTTTGAAGTACCTCTCCCTGTGCATGTTTGCATTTCCTACAGGTACACTGTACACTAAATGTAGTGGGAAAATGCAATAATTGTTAAAACAGTGCTGTATTTAATTATTTTAATGCTGCATTTTTTTCTTTCTTTTTGAATAAAATATTGCAGAATTTGGTCAGCCATGCCTTTTGCTTGCCAGATGGTATTAACCCAATCACTGCCTGTAGGTTTCCCAGGCTGGGTCTACTCATCCCAGAGGTAAATTAGAGGCAAGTTGGAAAACAGGGCTAAATACCTCCACTTGCTCTAAATGTAATTGAAAATTAACATAAATAAAATGACATTAAGTGAGTACATCAGTCTGGTTTAAGCTTAGCCCTTTAGGCTAACCAACGGAACAGATTTTTTAGATTTCTCTAATTAACATGTAATTAACCAATTAAGTCAGAGGTAATTATAACTAAAGCAGCTTACAGAGTTCCAGGACTCATTGCTCTAAAAACCTAATCTACTGTATTAGTATCCATTATGGGCTGCCCCAAAAAATGAGAATGAAGAAAAAAAGCATTAAAACAAAAGCTTGCCTACTTATCCAATAATAGATTTTGCATCAGATGTAATCCACCTATTTGTTTTTTTTTTTTTTGTGAGTGTAAATTATCTTTTATTGTGTAACAAAATACACTTTCTTAGTAAGATTAAAGTGTGAATTGAATAATAACTGCAAAGAGTCAATTCTTGAACTGTTAATGCTATTCAGAAAACACTGCAACTGTGCTAAGAACCAGAAATTAGCTAATTTTACTTGTAAAGCAGATCTAAAGCCAAAATACACATATTTATACCTTATTCAAAGTAATGTAAGTGTTCTGACAGAGAAGCTGATTGGTTGTCTGCAACTGATCACCACTGCTCTAAGAACCATTAGTCAAGACCACATGACAAAACCCTTCGATCACATAACTGCCTACCAGCAGTAGCAAAGATCAATTTGTATTACATTTTTTCAAAAAGTTAAATTTCTAGCCTCTTCAAATGATTTTTATGCAAGTGGGAAATTCTACCCAAATATTTTATTTTACTTTATGAGCAGAGTATAGCAAGGCTAGATCTTTCATTTAGTTAATAATGCTGTGCTCCATTTGGGAGACTCTAGCTGGCCCTAGATGGTTCAAATGTATTTTATATATGGCTGTTCCCACTCAACAGAAGTCAATCTAATGACTATGTTGGAAAACTTTTTTTTTTTGCAGCCAACAGACTGCTGCTACTGATCAGTGTATTCTGACAGCGGGGACTCTCTGCTGTCAGAGTACAATGTCTCAGCAGGGAGGATACCTCTATCCACCCATAATGTGTGGATGGAAGATCCCTTTCATTTTTTTTTTTTTGTTTTGTTTAGCCTCTAGCTGAATGAAAACAATCCATCTATGACCAGATTTACCCTCACCTTTTGTTCTGGAGACCTCCTTATCTCTGGCAGAGAAAGTGAAGGCTAATCCAAAATTCCTCACCAGAACATAAATAAATGATGAAACTTCCCAAAGGGAAAAAGTAGAGTTATCTCATTTATATTCTCATTTCCTATTGTTTCCATAAGAAAGAAAATTAGGTGAAATCTCAGCAGCAGAGATACAACTTTAAAACCCCAAGTTTAGGCAACTCACCACTAGCTGTAGAGCTGAGAAATACTGTAGTTTTGGGTTTTAAAGATCACAATGTGTCATTACATTTTAAATTACACCATAATCAGGATCCCTCTGGCCTGAAATTTTGGGGTGTTGATTGTATAAAGCCCATGTGGAGAAGCTCGAACATGGTCAGGGAACTCGCCAAGCGTGAAACCCATTGAATTTATTTGATCAACACGCTCACCCCAAAAGGGTTAAATGTTGAATTAGATTAGTTTGAATTAGATTGAGTTGAATTAATTGTTTCATTAGCGACTTTAGAGGCCTACACATTCAGCACATATCTATCTATTTATCTATCTATCTATCTATCTATCTATCTATCTATCTATCTATCTATCTATCTATCTATCTATCTATCTATCTATCTATCTATCTATCTATAATTTTTATTCATAGTTTTAATTATATATACATTTTTTACATAAATATTTTTCTACCTAAATGTTATCACATTTATATGGATTTGATTTTACATTTTTTAATTTTGTATCAATTGTGTTTTAAATAATGTACTATGAATAGGGGGATATAATAGTATAATATGAATTTAACCTGCTCAATGCACTATTTTGATGTAAGGATATATGCTATTTTATTATGAGTAATGTACATTTTTAATGGTACTTGTGATGTATTATTAAATAAGACCAATGTACTAAGTTATGCAGAGGTACGCTAGTATTCTGCGGTGGATGTAGACTGGCGCTGACTGATTGCAGTGCTATGCACACAATTTCCCATGTAGTGTTTTGATGGCAGTTCTGTGTGCACTTTAGAGATTGGGACGGCCGCGCGCGGGGTTAGTCAATCCGCGTTGCAGTCGGTAGACATAAGGCCGTGCCCTCAGATGAAGTCATGATGATGAAACGGGTCAGGATGTGACCTTACGGCGACCGGAAGTGACGTTTCGCGTTCTACAGCCAGGAAGAGACAAACCGGATGTAAGCGGTGGACGCTGGCTTCCTAGTATTGGAGTCTCCCATGCTAATCTTGTCTGTGAATAACGCTACATTGTGTAGCATTGGATACTGCTGGATTGTATTAAAGTGTACCAGTGGAAATCGTAAGAAAGGATTTAAAACCGAATTAAGCTATTTGGAGCTTTCTTCCTTTTATCCAAGTACACGGTGGGGACGATTTGCAGCGCTGACACTATCCATGCAGGATGATGACAGTCATTTAAAAACATTTCAACAATTTCTTGTGAAAAAAAAAAACATTTCAACGCTTAATGTTTTTAACTTTCTGGTGAGTGTGAACCCCTAAGGGGAGTGTGACGCACGTTTTGAGGATCTCTGGTGTGAGGTGCACTTCAACAAACTCCACATTTCTATCACCACCTGTGTCTTTTGGACTGACTATCACCCTCTGTTTTACATCTTCTCTCATCTGGGAATACCTTATGAAAGCTGTTCATAGTAATTAATGACAGTAGCGCTGCTATGGTATACTGTATATAGGTACCTACTGAGGTGCCTGTGGACATTTACCATTCTTTATTTATAAATTACATATTACTGTATAGACCAGGATAAACAAGGGTGGTTAAAAAGTTCTTCTACATCAGAGCTTGGAACTCTGTTTAGAATAGGATAGAGTGAGTGAATTTAGAAGATTCAGTTCACAAGAAGTCTTTCCTCTCCAAAATTCTGGGCTTCACCTGTTTGGATCTTGGTATCTTGATGAAGAGGGACTGTTTAAACCCACAAAACACTTTAGTTGTTTTGTCCTGTTTTTTCTCACTTATGATAAAATACAGTATATGATTATGAAATTTACAACCATTAGTGTGGCACCCTTATCTATTTTTTTTTCTTCTGGATTCTGCCCATAGTATGCCTAGGGATCCAATGATGCACAAGAGCTGCCTAGCATGAGCTATTGGGATCTACAAAACAAACTTTGAAATAGCAAAATATCTGGAGCCTTACATGTATAGCTTTTAAACAATAGAAACATGACATAGGTTCTAAACCTATTTAAGGGTATTTTAAAAAAAAGAATGATATTCATCTTTAAAGAGGACCGTCAGTCAGATGTGTGGAAATTAAAGTCAGCAGCTGCAAAAACTGTAGTTTCTGACTTTTAATAAACAGACACTCACCTACCCAAGGATCCAGTGCCGTCCTCACCCAAGTCAGTTTCTTTATCGCTTTTCGGTCCCCGGCGCTGGCATGTTAACTGTGGGCAGCTGGCTGCCCACTGGGGATGTGCAACCTGGGTGATGCTTTGTGAATGGTCCCACTGCCTTCTGGGACCTGTGATGTGTCCCAGAGGTTTGCTGCTAGGGAGGGGGGGGGAGAGAAATTCTGCTCAAAGTGGGAGGGGATACCTGTCTCCCCCCCCCCCCCCAAAAAAAAATATAATCCAAATATGGCAGAGAAAGAGGGGGGAGGAAGAGCAGATCTTCCTCTTTTGGGTAAAATTCCGCTTTAACCACTTCAGCCCCGGAAGGATTTACCCCCTTAATGACCAGGCCATTTTTTTGCGATACGGCACTGCATCGATTTAACTGACAACTGCGCGGACGTGCGACGTTGTACCCAAACAAAATTGATGTCCTTTTTTTCCCACAAATAGAGCTTTCTTTTGGTGGTATTTGATCACCTCTGCAGTTTTTATTTTTTGCGCTATAAACAAAAAAAGACCAACAATTTCGAAAAAAAAAAACAACAATATTTTTTACTTTCTGCTATAATACATATCCAAAAAAAATATAAAAAAAAATGTATTCACCAGTTTAGGCCAATATGTATTCTTCTATATATTTTTGGTAAAAAAAAAAAATCTCAATAAAAGTTATAGCGTCTACAAACTATGGGATACATTTATGGAAATTTTTTATTATTGATTTTACTGGTAATGGCGTCGATCTGTGATTTTTAGCGGGACTGCAACATTGCGGCAGATAAATCTGACCCCAAGTGAAACTTTTTGGGGACCAGTGACATTATTATAGTGATCAGTGCTATAACAATGCACTGGTCAATGTATAAATAAAACTGGCAGGGAAGGGGTTTAACACTAGGGGGCGATCAAGGGGTTAACTGTGTTCCCTCAGTGATTTCTAACTGTGTGGGGGATGGGCTTACTGGGACAACACAGAGATCGCTGTTCCTGATCACAGCCAATCTCAGTATTGTCCCCTGTCAGAACGGGGATGCACCTTGTTTACAAGATCCCCGTCCTGCCTCTCTTTACCACGATTAACAGCGCACCTGCTGTATCTCATGCATGGACCGATGTACAGATACTCCAGTTCGTGCAGCCGGTATATGTGTAGTGGGCGGTCTGGAAGTGGTTAAGGTAGGCATGTCAAATGGAAAAAGTAAAAAACATATGTTGTATTTTTGGTTGACTTAAAGGGGTTGTAAACTTTCGTGTTTTTTCACCTTAATGCATCCTATGCATTAGGGTGAAAAAACACCCGGCAGTGACCGCCCCCAGCCCCCTGTTTTACTTACCTGAGCCCTCGAACTTGACCGGACAGGGATGCGCTGCCTGTCTGCCCGGGGTTCTCGGCTCTTGATTGGATAGATCAGTGTTTCTCAACTCCAGGCCTCAAGGCGCACCAACAGGTCATGTTTTCAGGATTTCCCTCAGATGAAACGGCTGTGGTAATTACTAAGGCAATGAAACTGATCAAATCACCTGTGCAAAATAGTGGAAATCCTGAAAACATGACCTGTTGGTGCGCCTTGAGGACTGGAGTTGAGAAACACTGGGATAGATTGATAGCAGCACAGCCATTGGCTCCCACTGCTGTCAATCAAATCCAATGACATGGGCGCCGGGGGGCGGGGCCAAGTCATACATTCGGCGGCTATGGATGCCGAATGCTGGACTCAGGAGCGCGCCCGCTAGGTAACCCCCCGGGAGAGCGCTTCTCCCAGAGGACTAGCTAATGTGGGGAGGAGCCGAGAGAGCTGCTGGGGGACCCCAGAAGACCAGGTTCAGGGTCACTGTGCAAAACGAGCTGCACAGTGGAGATAAGTATGATATGTTTGTTATTTAAAGAAAAGAAAACAAACCCTTACAATCACTTTGAATCTAAGATTTACGTAATGATAAAGCTAAATACCTTTAAATACCTTTTTTGCTCAGCTAAGGCTTACTAAGCCTAATGCTTTGTTTAGTGCCCAGCATGCACTTTTATATTTATATATATATATATATATATATATATATATATATATATATATATATATATATATATATATATATATAAATATATATACTGTTCTTTCTGCCTGGAAACTTGAGAATGTCCATGGCATCCAAAAAGCTTTTACGTCAAAAGCGGTTTTTGACCAGCTAGAAAACAGCGATAGTAAATAAGAATCACTTGCAGAATTGAGCGATAGTGATTCGTGGGGAAATTTGTCATCAAGCACTGAAAGTGATGACAGCGACAGTTCTGTGACTGAGCAAATTTCAGTGTTTTTGATTTGATTACCTCATTAAATACATTTTATTATTTTTATATTATAATTTATGATTTCGTGTTTCAAACTTTATCATACCCGGGATGTCTACTAGACTCTTGTTTGGACAGATTTAAGGGTGTTATTCTTAAGAATTACAGGCCTACAATATGGAAAGGCCAAATTTCTATGCAAAACAATTGTATCTCTTTGAGACGCAAAAATCTGACATAATCATACCGCCAGGGAGGTTAAAGGCACAGGAGAATTTTTTTTCTAGGGTTTTTGTGGGTTACAACTACTTTAACCACTTCCCGCCCGGCCTATAACAGATTAACGTCCGGGAAGTGGCTCTGTTATCCTGACTGGGCGTCATATGACGCCCAGTCAGGATATGACGCAGCACGGCGATAGCGAGTGCGGCATGTCAGTCTGACACGCCGCATCTCCAATCATGATAAGAAGCCACTGACAGAGACTTCTTACTATGTGATCAGCTGTGACCAATCACAGCTGATCATCGCATGAACCAGGAAGTGCAGGTAAACGGCATTCCTCGGTTCGCGCTGACAGGGCATGACCGATCGGCAGCTCTCCCTGTCAGGGGGGGGGGGCCTGTGCTGATAATCAGCACACTGATTATCAGCACAGCCCCCATCAAATGTACCCATAAGCTGCCAATCGGTGCCCAGTCAGTGCCCCATCATTACCCCCTGCCAGTCCCCAATAAAGTGCCAATCAGTGCCCACCACAGTGCAAATCATTGCCCACCATAGTGCCAATTAGTGTCCATCACAGTGCCAATCAGTGCCCAGCATTAACAGCTGTCAGTACCTGCCCAATCAGTGCTGCCTGTATATACTGCGGTCCTAACTCAAAATTTCCAGAGCCTCAATAGTAGCAGCACATATAAGAATGGATAGATTAAGGGCAGGTATGCCTGGAGGGAGCCCACCCATCCTTAAGGGCACAGGAATTGTTCAGCTGCAGGAAAATTTTCCCTCCCCCACCAGAGGCAGAGGCTGCTGAGGCTGCTGAGCTCTGGTATCAGGGACCTTGCAGAGACCTGAAGCATCTGTGTGCATGCGCACAAAACATAATGTTATTATTCCCATTGAACACATTCCTGGAAGGCTTGAGGGTAGCGGGTGCTGCAGCAAGAGCCAGCTGAAGACTGGAGACATCATAGGTCAATATACATACAGTGGTGAAAATAGATATTTGATCCCCTGCAGATTTTGTAAGTTTGCCCACTTACAAAGAAATGAAGGGTCTATAATTTTTTTTTTAATCATAGGTGCATTTCAAATGATAGAGACAAAATATCAACCAAAATCCAGAAAAAACACATGATACAAATGTTATAAATTGAGTTGCAGTTCAGTGAGTAAAATAAGTATTTTGCAGATTTTTGGTTGATATTCTGCCATCATTTAAAATACACCTATGATAACAATTATAGACCTTTCATTTCTTTGTAAGTGGGTAAATTTACAAAATCTGCAGGGGATCAAATAATTATTTTCCCCATTGTATTTGCCAGCACATCACTAATCATCATTTGATCAAAGGACAAAGTGAAATGTTTCGGATTCACACAGGACACCTTTATGTGCACACAATGCCACAGGTCTCTGCCAAATGGCAAAATAACCAACAGAAAGTGCTGTTATGTCTGCACACACACAGATCTTGCAGTGTCCAGGTGTCGTGTACAACAGTCTCCTGGAATGTGGCATGGCAATCCCAGAGGCAGTGGGGCATCCCAAAATACAAATCCAGAAGTGCTGCGGTGCAGCACAAAAAAGGTAGCATACTGAATAAAAATCATTTAACCACTTGCTGACCAGCTCACGTACTTTTACTGCGGCAGGTCGGCTCTACTGCGTGAACCGACCTACCTGTACGTCGGTCCGTACAGGTGAGATGCTGGCCACCCGCGATCCTTGTAGAATGGGGATCTGCCTTTGTAAACAAGGTGGATCCCCGTTCTGACAGGGGACATGTCAGAGACTTCTGTTCCCAGTGATCGGGAACAGCTATCTCTGTCATATCCCTGACAGCCCATCCTCCCTACAGTTAGAACACACCCAGGGAACACATTTAACCCCTAGTGTTAACCCCTTCCCTGCCAGTGTCATTTATACACTGATCAGTGCATTTTCATAGCACTAATCAATGTAATAATTTCACTGGTCCTCAAAAAGTGTAATTTGATGTTCAGATCTGTCTGCCAAAATGTCGCAGTCACGCAAAAAAATCACAGATCGCTACCATTACCAGTAAAAAAAAAAAATAAAAGTCCATAAATCTATCACATAGATTGTAGATGCAATAACTTTTGCGCAAATCAATCAATATACGCTTATTGTGATTTTTTTAACTAAAAATATGTAGAAGAATATATATATATATATATATATATATATATATATATATATATTGGCCTATATTTATGAAGAAATTTGTTCTTTACATTTTTTTGGGGGGGGATATGTATTATAGCAAAAAGTAAAAAATATAGTTTTTTTGTTCAACATTTTTTGTTTATAGCACAAAAAATAAAAACCACAGAGGTGATCAAATACTTTCAAAGGAAAGCTCTATATGTGGGAAAAAAAGGACATAAATTTTGTTTGGGTACAGCGTTGCACGACCGCGCAATTGTCAGCTAAAGCCTGGTCATTAAGGGGGCAAATCCTTCCGGGCCTAAAATGGTTAAACATTTTTCAATCCATTAGGGAAGGGGGAGTAACCAGAAGAGGAAAAGTCCTTGTAATTGGTGCAGGCCTGCTTTAACGCGAGTTTGAGAGAATTTGGCCATCAGGTGGACAGTTTTGCATCATGGAGAACAGGGACAGCCTTAGCGAACTTATTGGCCAAATTTGGCCAATTTTGGCCTATTACCATTAGAAAATAAAGCATGTGCCACTACTAAAAATTAGGGCTGGGGGAATTAAAAATTAATTCCTCGATTAATCGTTAATCTTTTTGATCTATCAAAATTCTTTTGATCGGTGTTCATCTCTCCGCCGGCTTCCGGGTCTTCAGGGAGTGCCTCCATCTGCTAACGAAGGGAAGGGGGAGGAGTCCAGTGACGTCGATGTCCGTGACGTCACGGGACAGCCTGGACAGTGATGTTAAATATGGATGTGGTTAACTGGGATCATTCAGTGAGCTAAGTGTAGGCAAATTTGATAACCTCCGTTTTTAACATTGTTGTTCTTAGAGGCTGATAAGCTGTGATATTTTTGCCATGTGGATCGGCTTCTGCTGTTGTCGTGACGGTGGCGCTTGCTTTTGATTGACGTGTGACGTCCTAGCCATGCCCCGCTATGTCCGACTTACGTCAGTGCTACAGTTTGAATTTAAAACGTATTTGTGTGAACTGTGAAGTTACCGTATATACTCGAGTATAAGTCGTTCCGAGTATAAGTCGAGGCCCTAATTTACCACAAAAAAATGGGAAAAACTTAGTGACCCGAGTATAAGACGAGGGTGAGAAATGCACAGCTACTGTAAGTGGAAAAGAGGGTCAACAATGCCCATTTGCAGCATCACTGTGCCCATTTGCAGCCATAGGTCCCCCAAACTTCAAACTCTGTAGTTAAGGGTTCCTAGATGCCCCCGAGCTGCAGCCAAAATTTGGGGTCTCTGAACCCAAAGGGTCTCGAAATGACATTGCTGCAAATAGACACAGTTGACCGAATTTGGGGCCCCGTTTCTCGGGGCCACTTAGTGCTAAGAACCCCAAATTTGGTGTGCAAACCCACTGGAACTAGCACCATAAAATTTCCAAAGCTGGAGTTTCTAGCACTAAGTGGCTCCGAGATATGAGGCCCCAAAAATCAGTTCAGAAAATGTCAAGCACTTTTCTGCAGCAGAGAATGACATTTTCCAAACCAGTTTTGGGGCCCCGTATCTCAGGGCCACTTAGTGCTAGGAACTTCAGCTTCGGATATGTTGTGGTACTAGGTCCACTGGGTTTGCATACCAAATTTGGGGTTTCTAGCACCAAGTGGCCCTAAGATACGGGGCCCCAAAGTCGGTTTGGAAAAATGAATTTTTTTGCTGCAGAAAAGTGCTTGACTCAAGTATAAGTCGAGGGGGGCACTTTCAGCACAAAAAAATGTGCTGAAAAATTCGACTTATACTCGAGTATATACGGTAAGTCATGGATTGTGGAAACTAACTAGTGTCGTGTGATTGTATATATTGTATACCACATTTACCACTGACTAATGCAGAGTTGCATTGCAAGGAGATCAGCTAAAAGTAGTTGGATCTGTATGTGCATTATAATTAATCGAAATTAGTCGATTAATCGATTAAAGAAAATGGATTAATCTAACATGAAAATTTTAATCAGTAACAACCCTACTAAAAATACATAAAAGCTAAAAGGGCCTTCTTTTTTTAAGTGAAATTAATAAATTTGTGGTTTTCTTTTTTCCTTTTTTTTGTTCTTTTCATGCTTACTGATGTATTGCCGCTCTAAATTTGTGATTTTGTTTAATTTTTTTCAGGTTTTTTTTCCTTTCTGTGGAAAAAGTTAAATAATGAGGTTAAAGTGGTTTAAGACACAAAATCAAATGTATTGCATTGCAGCTTAACAATAACTAGATGTGGTGGCTGGATTCGTTTTTTGTTATAACCTGGTTATTTGGCTAGTAACACACCCCATGTATTAGAAAGACACAAAAACTCTGGGGGAATAAGTACATGAGGCACAGCAGACAACATCATTGTCAGCCTGGAGGGAAGGGAGGTGGTAAATGTATTTGCAGATTTATATACACTAACAAACTGAAGCCATACTCCAGCTCACACTTTATAATCAGTTACAATATATTTTCTTTGCTTTTTGAAAGGAAATAGTAGGTATTCTGGATGACTACCTGTCTATAGGTACACCAACAGGGCCCTCAGATATCTGGAGACACTGAACAAAGCGAGAGGCAGGTTATGCATTCGTAAAATGTCTACTTTTATTAGATGCATATACAGCTTTTATATGGTTCAGCTTACCAATCAAAAGAGGGGAGGGGGGAGTGGTTAGTAAATGATTTATTTGTATAGAAATATATACTTATATGGTTATACAAGTCAGTGACCTTTTAAGATACATTATCATGAGTTAACACGGGTCAACAGACCATCTGGTTATGAGTCATAAGTCATGCATCCTGTCCGATGGCCTACAGAACAGGGAACTGGAAAGGACAAACCAAACCACAATGATATATATATATATAGTATAGTGCTGTACAAGCATTTTTCTTGTGCTAAAATGGAGTCACAATGGTTTGGGCTGATCATTTTAATCACCGCTGCCAGTGTTAAAGCGCAGTTCCCCAAAAAAATGCAATTCCACTATGAGTGATGGTGACCCCCTGACATGCCACATTTGGCATGTCTTTTTTGCAATCTTCTGGGACACGTCACAGGTCCCAGAAGATTGCCCGGCCATTTACAGTGTGCAGCATGGCACAGTAAGAATGCCAGCACCTTGGAGTGGAGGGGGAGAGGAGCGGGGCTTCATACACCCGCATCTGTTAGGTACCTGGTAGTAGAGCCTGACTTGTAGGAGAAGACCTCTCATACAATGCTGGTTCAGGAGCCACTGGAGTGGGAACAGTGGTCTCCTAAGCGCAGAGGGGTAGGAGTGCCTGTTGGAGTAGAGTCTCTGATGCTGAAGAAAGGTAGAGATCCCTCAGGGATGGCTGGACTGCAGATCAGGTGGAGACTGGAGACAGCAGGCTGGAACATTGGAGATGCAGAGATCACTGGAGCTGAAGCTGAAGTGCAACAGCAATGACAAACAGCAGACACAAGCAAGATCAGACAGTCCGGGTCAGCAGGTAGGTGAGACAGGCAATAACGGCAGGCAGAGGCAGAGTCGGTAGACAAGCAGAGATCGGCAACGTTATCAGGCTGGAGCAGTAGAATAGTCAGGCAGGCCGGGTAGGGTAGGAGCGGGACGGATGGTCAGACAAGCCGGGTCAAATCAGGAACAATCAGGTGCAGGTTACAGGAATCACAGAGCTGAGACGAAGCAGCAATGTGCCAGTGGCACAGGGGAACCTTTAAGCGCTCTTTGGCGCCAAAACGGCGCTAACGCGAACGCGCGCGCATGTGCGCACAAGCGCCGCGCGCGTCCGAGCGCCGCGCTGATGCCTGGAAACAGCAGGACTTTGCTGTAATGCTCGCACAGGGGCGCGCCGGCGCATAGGCGCATGCAAACGCCCAGATCTGGCGCCGGCGGTTCCCTGACATTGCCCCCCCCCCCCCAAGGGGCAGCCTCCGGATGCCCATAAGCTTTCTCTTCTCAGGGTGGGTAGAAAAATAGGCGCAAACTAAACGCCTAGCATGCACATTACTATCTGGTTCCCAAGAGTTACTTTCTGGGCCGTAGCCTTTCCACTTAATTAGGAACTGGGTTTGTCCCTGTCTTCTTCTGCAATCGAGGATAGCCTCAACCTCAAATTCCTCATTGCCATCAATCAAAACAGGTTCAGGAGGTCTAGTTCCTCTACCAGGGAAGGGATCAGGTACAGCAGGTTTAAGTAAGGACACATGGAATACCGGGTGAATTTTGAGAGAGTCAGGTAAGGTCAATTCGTAAGAAACTTCATTGATTTTCCTCTTAACCGGAAAAGGTCCCATAAACCTAGGTGCCAACTTCTTAGAAGGACATGCTAATTTGATATTATTTGTAGAAAACCATACCTGGTCACCAAGCTGTAACTTCAACTCCCCTCTTCTTTTTTGGTCGAAGATTCTCTTGCCGTCTGCCTGAGCCTTGGACACAGCCTCCTACAACATCTGGTTGTTTTGACTGAGGAAATCCACTGTGCTCTGTACTGCCGGAACTGCAGACTCTGGAAGGAAATCGGGTAAAAAGGTTAGATGGAAGCCATAATTGGCGAAAAAGGGGGATTGACCGGTGGCAGAATGTTTAGCATTGTTGTAGGCAAATTCTGCCAAAGGCAGCAGGGATACCCAATCATCCTGTGAGAAGGATGTAAAGCATCTGATGTACTGCTCAAGGGTCTGATTGGTCCTCTCCGTCTGTCCATTAGTCTGGGGGTGATAGGCCGAGGACAAGGCCAGTTTGATTTTTAAAGTTTCACACAGGGCTCTCCAAAAGCGTGAGGTGAATTGTACCCCTCTATCAGAGATTATGTTCACAGGGACTCCATGAAGTCTAATGATTTCCTTGATGAATATATGAGCCGTTTCAATAGCTGATGGAGTTCCTCTTAATGGAAGAAAATGAGCCATCTTGGTTAAACGGTCCACTACCACAAAGATGGCAGAACACCCCTCAGAACATGGAAGCTCTACAATAAAGTCCATGGAAATCATCTTCCAGGGTCTATCGGGTACAGGTAAAGGTTTTAACAAGCCCCAAGCTCGATTCCTGGATGTCTTATTCTGGTTGCAGATAGGGCAGGAGCTGACATATTTTTTGCAAAAGTCTTTCAGATTGGGCCACCAGAATGTACGCTGCACCAATTCCAGGGTTTTGCGAACCCCAAAGTGACCTGCCAGTGGGTGATCGTGAAGAAGTGTCAAGACCTCGACCCGAACCTCCTCAGGGACAAAAATTTGGCTTCCTTTCCAGAACAATCCATCTCTGTTAATCAAAGTAATCCCTGTAGGCCTAGCCGATTCAGAGGATGCTTCCTTTATCTGGGAGAGAAGATCTGTTTGTAGGAGCAAGAAATTGTTTGCAGGTAAGATGGTGTCAGGAGTAGATAAGTCCTTTGGGTTGTCATGCATTCGTGACAACGCATCTGGTTTAATATTTTTTGAGCCTGGCCGATAAATAATATGGAAGTAAAAACTTGAGAAGAACAGGGTCCAGCGGGCTTGTCGAGGCTTTAGTCGTTTAGCAGATCGCAAGTACTCCAGATTTTTATGGTCCGTGTAGATTAGTACTGGATGCATAGCCCCCTCCAACAGGTACCTCCACTCCTCTAGTGCTGTCTTAATAGTGAGAAGCTCCCGATCACCAACATCATAGTTCTTCTCCGCAGGAGAGAGTTTTCGGGAGAAGAACCCCACAGGATGCATTACGTCTTTACTGCCTCTGCGTTGCGACAGTATCGCACCAACCGCTATCTCAGAAGCGTCTACTTCTAAAATGAATGGTAAAGATGGTTCAGGATGGCTGAGGATAGGTGCTGAGGTGAATAGCCTCTTGAGTTTCTCGAAGGCATCTTGGGCTAGTTGATTCCAGGAAAAACGGGTATTCTGTTTGGTCAACTGCGTGATGAGTGCAATTATGGCTGAGAACCCCTTGATAAACTTCCTGTAAAAGTTTGCAAACTCGATAAACCGTTGAACCCCCTTCTTGTCCAGGGGTACCGGCCAGTCCAGAACAGCGCAAACCTTCTGCGGGTCCATTTTGATGCCAGTTGAAGAGATTATCAACCCCAGGAATTGAATGCTCTGTTGTTCAAACTCTCATTTCTCTGCTTTTGCATAAAGTCTGTGTAAGCGGAGATGACCCAGCACCCGGCGAACATGTTCTCGATGTAGATCCAGAGATTCTGAAAAGATCAAGATATCGTCCAGCGATCACGAACACATCTAGGAAATCTCTGAGAACATCATTTATCAGGTGTTGGAAGGTCGCAGGGGCATTGCAGAGTCCAAAGGGCACAACAAGATATTCATAATGCCCGAATTGGGTCCAAAAGGCTGTTTTCCACTTGTGCCCGGCCCGGATGCGGATCAGATTATAGGCCCCTTTTAGATCAAGTTTCGTAAAAATGACGGCAGTCCTTAATTTCTGAAATAGTTCAGGTATCAAAGGTAGGGGATACCGATTCTTGACCGTGATTTTGTTCAGTTCTCGGTAATCTATACATGGCCGGAGGGACTCGTCCTTCTTAGCGACAAAGAATATTCCGGCACCAGCTGGGGAGGTGGAGTGGCGAATGAATCCCTTGGCCAGGTTTTCATCCATTTATGTCTTTAGTACTTCTTGTTCCTTTTCATATAAAGGAAAAATGCGTCCGAAAGGAATTTCGGATCCTGGTAGCAGCTCGATGGGGCAGTCGTAGGGACGATGAGGTGGAAGAGAGTCTGCCCCCTTTTTACTGAAAACATCGATGTATTCGTGATAATGATTAGGTATGACCTGGCAATTTTTCTGGTCGGTGTCCAGACAAAGCAGAGTGGCTGAGGAGTCCGGATCTTTCATCAAACAATGCTCTTGACAGTAGGATGACAGGAATCTTACTTCTCCGGACGCCCAATGGATGTGTGGGTTGTGGGCCTGCAGCCAGGGAATGCCCAGGATGATAGGGAACATAGGAGAGGTGATGGCATCAAGGATCAGCAGTTCCTTATGTTGGGAAAGAGTAGTAGCAGGTAATGGCAGGGTCTCTTGCGTTACTTGTCCGGATCTGATGCGAGAGCCATCAGCAAGAAATACAGAGAGTCCATGGGCTTTAGTCCGTAAAGGGATGTTGTGTTGGTTGGCAAAAGTTAAATCAATAAAGCAGCTGCATGCTCCAGAGTCAATAATGGCGTTGACTGGGATTATCTCTTCTTGGAGCTGTAACGAGAGAGGAATGGCAAGGTGGGTAGAATTCGTAGATAAAGCAGAGAGACTGGTAATTCACAGGAGATGGACACTTACTTATTTTAACTGGACAATTCTGAACATAGTGCCCGGTTCCTCCGCAATAGAGACACAGATTGAGTTGCCGACGTCAGGCACGTTCTTCGGAAAACAGAGCAGGTCACATCAGACCTAGCTGCATCGGTTCAGAGGTGTCAGGCGTGACATGAGCAGGATTCATACTGGGTGAGGGTAAGTAGCGTGCTGCAGGAACGGGAGCTCGTGCTGTCATCCAGGTTGGACGGGTCTGTTGAGCAGAGCGTTCAGATCGACGTTCTCGGAGGCGGCGATCGATCTGGATGGTTAAGGAGATCAAGACCTCAAGAGTATTTGGGACACCCACTCGAGCAAGCTCATCTTTTAGTCCTTCGAATAGACCCATGCGGAACTGGTGGCGCAGAGCCGCATCATTCCACTGTGTGTCCGCGCTCCAACGCCTGAAGTCAGTAACATAGTCCTCAGTGGGTCTGCGGCCTTGTTGGAGCGCGAACAGAGCTGATTCGGCTGTGGCAGTTAGTTGGGGGTCCTCATATAGTTGTGCTATGGCTTCAAAGAAAGACGATAAAGATTGGGTCAGAGCAGAGTCCCCTTCAAGTAAACGGTGGGCCCAGGTCTGAGGTTCTCCTTGCAGGAGGGAAATTACAAATCCCACCTTGGTGACTTCCAGAGAGAAAGTTCGGGGCTGAAGGGCAAAAAAGAGCTGGCAGGCATTGCCAAAGGCCCGAAACTTAGCCCGGTCTCCGGAGAATCTTTCAGGAATAGGGACCCTCGGTTCAGGTGGAAGCATCACAACTGAAGGGGTAGAAACAGTCTGTGTTGGAGCTGCAGCTGAAGAGGAGGCCGTAGGGTTAGACCCTGCAAATTCTGAACTTGTCCTTCCAGTCTGTTATAGTTATCCTGAAGAGATTGCACTGCTTGAGTGAGGGCCGCCAGGTGCGTACATATTTCTTTCATTGGAGAGGTGTCTCCTGCAGGCTTAGTCATGGCTGCTTCGTACTGTTAGGTACCTGGTAGTAGAGCCTGACTTGTAGGAGAAGACCTCTCATACAACGCTGGTTCAGGAGCCACTGGAGTGGGAACAGTGGTCTCCTGAGCGCAGAGGGGTAGGAGTGCCTGTTGGAGTAGAGTCTCTGATGCTGAAGAAAGGTAGAGATCCCTCAGGGATGGCTGGACTGCAGATCAGGTGGAGACTGGAGGCAGCAGGCTGGAACACTGGAGATGCAGAGATCACTGGAGCTGAAGCTGGTGGTGCAACAGCAATGACAAACAGTAGGCACAAGCAAGGTCAGACAGTCCGGGTCAGCAGGTAGGTGAGACAAGCAATAACGGCAGGCAAAGGCAGAGTCGGTAGACAAGCAGAGATCGGCAACGGTATCAGGCTGGAGCAGTAGAATAGTCAGGCAGGCCGGGTCGGGTAGGAGCGGGACGGATGGTCAGACAAGCCGGGTCAAATCAGGAACAATCAGGTGCAGGTTACAGGAATCACAGAGCTGAGATGAAGCAGCAATGTGCCAGTGGCACAGGGGAACCTTTAAGCGTTCTTTGGCGCCAAAACAGCGCTAACGCGAACGCCGCGCTGATACCTGGAAACAGCAGGACTTTGCTGTAATGCTCGCACAGGGGCGTGCCGGCGCATAGGCGCATGCACGCACAGGGGCGCGCCGGCGCATAGGCGCATGCAAACGCCCAGGTCTGGCGCCGGCGGTTCCCTGACAGCATCGCTGGACCGTGGGACAGGTGAGTGTTTGATTATTAAAAGTCAGCAGCTACACTTTTTGTAGCTGCTGACTTGTAATTTTATTTTTGGGCGGAACTCTGCTTTAAGTGGTTTGTCTCATCCATATAAACTGATACATTCTGTTGGAGTGCTTGAGCTTGTGATAAGCAACAGAATTGCTGGCCACAAGATAAAAACAGAAGAACATCTAAAAAAGAAAATGAATATAGCCATCACATCTAAGAATTGGTAAGCTGCAGTTGTTTTTGGTACAAGAACAGATCCAGGGTATTTGAAAGCCTCAAGTGCCATTAATACCCACCCCCTGAAAAATCATCAAAAACTACCTTAAAGCGGAGATCTTCTTAAAAAAAAAAAATTAAAAGTCAGCATCTACAAATACTGTAGGTGCTCACTTTTAATAATCGGACACTTACCTGCCCCAGGGTCCAGCGATGCGGGCGTACAAAGCCCCACCCTTCTCCCCATCCTCTCTGCAGCGCCGGCATTTTAACTGTGGGCGCCCGGCTGTGGCTTCACAGCTGGGCACCCACTGCGCATGTGCGAGCGGCGCCGCACATTGTGCCTGGCCAGGCATTCATCTGGGGCCTGTCACATGTCCCAGATGATTGCCCAGAGGGAGGGGGGAGAGGTGGACTGACTTTCAGCGGAAGTTCCATTTTCGGGTGGAACTCCGCTTTAACTTCACATTCTCCATTGACCCTATGCATTTCACCAAAAGGAAGTCCAAAGATTTTGACAATTTCTGGGAATCAAAAACGCTCAGTTTTGCTTGTCTCTGCTGACATGACAACAATATGAGTATAGTATAAAGCCACAGACCTGACTTCTCATCTCTGGAATAAAATGTTGTTATTTTTCTTTCTCTACACAGAGTATGTCGCTTTCCTCAGTGTGGAAGTTCTAGGACATTTTGCTTGTTTATGTAAGTGTTTTTGTAATAGCTAATTCATTTAAGCATACAGATACACAGACGGCAGTGGGCTGACCAGCCAACCCACACAGATGTACACCTCCAATCTGGCTTCCTATAACATTCATAAAATATGTCAACACGACTTGGAGTTTAGCCATGGTTTATGTTAAACTATTTTTGCTTCGAACGTAGAAGCAAAACAGTCCATGTTCTCTAAAATTTATGATAGAATAACATAAATACAAATAAATCCTTTTTTTTTTTTTCTAAAAATGGCTTGGACGTGTCAATTCAGGGCTTGTAAAATCTTGTAGCACATTCAAACAAAAGAGAAAAGGGAAATAAATATAAAGTGGTGGTATATAGATATTTAACCAATACAGTTATATAATTACCATTATAAAATCCTAATCAATACTTTTGCTATGTACAATAATTATACATTAATATCCTGCAGCATAAAATGAATATTTTTTAGTTTATCATTTTTTGTAAATTTGTATAATTGTCAATGGCGAATATAACTTACATTTTTGCATTTCATTTACCATAAGTATTCAAAGATCATCTCCAGGGGAAAATAAAAAAAGAAAACCTCCCCCTCCACCTCCTGTACCTTATCTTAAGTTTTTATTTGAAAGAATTTATCTAAAAGCCCCAGTTACTTACCTAAAACTGGTGCCATGTGAAACACCAGGTCCCAGGTCTTCTATTTTATGCTCTGTAGTGGGAGAAGGTCAGCTTTTCAGTACCTAATGACTCACTTCCTGATGGCATTAGCTGCCATAAGTATCTATCACTAGGTACTTACAGGATGATGGGGGGAGGACACAAGACAGGTAGATTTTAGCAGCAAAAAGACAAGAAAGGACAATCACTAGTCACTGGAAGGGTTCATGTACTGTATATGTGGATTCTGGTGAGTTTTTCTGAATTTTAAATGCTTTAAAAAAAAAAAGTCAACAAAAAACACCTATTAGAGGAACAAGGTTGGAACAAGTTTTTTTCTTTTTTTTTATACATGAGATGAGCTATAATATTTCCCTTATGGCAAGCTACACAAGAGCCCTCTGGAACATTCCATTTATATTAAATGTGGGTTGGTTGCATGCTTGGACCCCCTCTGACTGCCATGTAGATTGGACATTGCTTGCATTCAGGGTAAGTGGGACTTGGGAAGCATTCTTCGTGATGCCCTAATTCTGTTTTGTAATATTCACATGGTGTAAAGCTAGAAGCACATTCTTCACTCCCTTTTTGACTGGCACTGAGACATTCGCAATGCCTCTTCTCAAATGTCTGCTTAACACTGTATGGATTAGAAGTGAAGTGGTAATTTTCTGTTGACTCTAGTGGCATATTATGAACCATGGGAGAGTTCAGGATACTGAAAAGACTACTCTTCTTTTGTATCTGTACTTTTTTTTGTCTTGCTAGATACCCATCTGTACATATTGTCATATTGTTTGTTCTTGGATAGTAGTTGAATAGGGGCCCAAAAATAGTTTTAGCACAGGAGCCCTCATTCCACTACTGGTGGTGGCAAATGTAAGTTTGGTATGTTGGATATTGTATATTTTACTGTTGTACTGTGAACAGACCTAAACAAGGTGGGTCATAGGTAATACAAACAGCTTAATGAGCCATCTAAATGACCCTAGACTAGTCTGACTCTTAACTACTGCTCTACTGTATTTAGAAATGCAAATATGCACTACATGCCTTGATGCAAGAGGGCATCCTGCATTAAAAGTTTGTTTGTGAAATATTGACTTTATGTAAGTAGTATCAATGATGATTTTAAATATCACTCTATAAATGTATAAACCCTACGGAGTATATGCACCTTAGAAAGAAAAAATAAATTAAAGTCAGCAGCTACAAACACTGTAGCTGCTGACTTTTAATAAAAGGACACTTACCTGTCCAAGGGTCCAGCACCATGCTCACACAAACTGGTTCTTCGCCAGGCATTGGGTCCCAAGCACCAGAATGTTTACTGTGGGCAGCCTTGTGGCTTCACAGCTGGCTGGCCACTGCACATGCATAAGCCACACTGCGTTCTAGGACATGTGACGTGTCCCAGAAGGTTACAACTAAAAAAACTTGCAGTCACTGATATCCAATATGGTAAAAACCCCAAATTTTTATGAAGCTTATACCATAGCACTCGGTGTGCTCTTCTTTGGGCATTTTAATAAAGTAGTTGTTATGTACAGAGCACTAGTGGTCCCATTCTGTAACCTACCTATGGGTGTGGTCTTCCATTGGAAAGGAGCCATCAGTGGAACAGTGGAGCATACCCCAAGGAGGGGCAAAAAGAGCTTGTTTGATGTTAATTTCACATTGGGGTCAATACAATGAGGTAAGTATTTAATAATAGCACTAGGTAGCTGCATGCACAACCCGGACAGCATTCAAAGAAATTGGAAGATACTAAGAAATGAAATCACATTGGTGGTGGATTCACTCTTGTAAATTGACTTTATGAACTTTATTTATTTTTTGGGGAGTTTTTACTGTGATTTTTATGTGTTGATTTTTATGCGCAGAGATCCAGCGATGTCCTCAAGCTGGTCAGTTCTTCAATGGCTTCGCACTGAGCATGTGCAGGCTGTGCTGCACTTTGTAAATGGTCCTGCAGCCTTCTGGGACCTTCTGGCATGTCCCAATCAGCTGCGGGCAAAGAGTGGGTCAGATACCTTTCAAAATTAGGTACATGCTCTGCAAAAAAATGTAAAAAAATGTTTGCTCCAAATGTGGTGAAGGAGGGGGTGGTAGAGGATATAAAGCAGAACTTCCCCTTTAGGGTGAAGTTTCCCTTTTCCCTTTTTTTCCCTTTTCACAAAACACTGCAGAGCTGTCCATGGTATTCCACAATGTTTGCTTTTAAAAGATTCATACTGGCCATAAATTTGGGATGTTTTGTAACCTTTCCAACATCTTTTTAATCAAAAATGTTGAAACAACTAGGGATGAGCTTCGAGTTCGGGTCGAACATAAGTTGGACTTGAACATCGGCTGTTCGACAGTTCATTGAATTACGAACATAATGGGCCGCTCGCGCCATATTTAAGTGGCGCATCACGGCCCATAATTCACTGCGGCATCGCAGTGCATTGCTGGCTGATGATTGGCCAAGCATGCACTATGACCCACATGCTTTGGCCAATCACAGCGCGGTAAGAACGGAGAGCCATAATTGGCCAAAGGCAGGATATCTTTGGCCAATTATGCCTCAGGGGATTTAGTACACGCCCCACACTATATAAGGCCACCTGGAAGTTGGCCTCATGTAGTGTGTTCTGGCGTGCTGAGAGCTAGAGATAGAGAGAGACAGTGTCATTTCATTTGAGTTAGAGCAGGCGGGCGAGTCAGTTAGCTGCAGTCAGTGTATTTATTATATATATATATGCATCCCAGGTGTTGTATGTATATATATATATATATATATATATATATATATATATATATATATACACACACTGCATTCAGTTTAGCTAGATCTGTTCCTGTTATTCTCTTCCTAATATACTTACAGGCAGGCAGCTGCAGTATTTTCAGTCAGTGTACTGTATCCTGTACACAGTGTGCAACTAAAGCTAACTGCAGACAATTGCTGGTGTTCTCTTCCTAATAATACCACAGGCAGGCAGCTGCAGTATTTTCAGTCAGTGTACTGTATCCTGTGAATTATAAACAAATATATACCGCGCTGTCTATAAAAGAAATAAAAAAAAAAAAACTAAAGCAGCCAGCACAGCAGTGGATAAAGTTGCAAAAATGACAAATTGGGTGAAATGTGCAGCGCTTATGTGATCATATAAACCAAAACAAATAATATGAGTACAAAAAACATGAATAATAAATGATGTGCTCAAAAATACTCCAAGCAGTCCTCTATTATGACATGTGATGTCTATAAACAGAGGGACTTGGACGTGTGATGTCCAAAAAAGAAAAAAGTCAGTGACAAGCTTCAATCATGTGTGATGATAATCCTCAACCACATGTGGATATAATGTAGTGACAGTCTTTAACTTCAAATATGTATGATGTAATCACAGTTGATAGTAGATCCACCACCAAAGACACCAGAAACTGCTTACCAGAGGGATTGAACTCAAATAGGTGTACACCTAGTGAGTCAATCAAGCTTTGTGGTATAATATACCAAGGGGATCAGATGCTCTATCCAGATATGACCTCCAGATGGACCTCCAAACAGGTGTAAGGTATGGATGGACTCAGTAGATATAGGCAGTCAGCCCCACCATTAAAAGAAAGAGGAAGGCATATAGGGGAGTCTCTCGCTTGGAGACTTATTGGATCCACCAATTGCAGACCTACTCCCCTTTTGGGTTGAACATAGAATGGGACATCAATGTTTTTATCAACCAAGCATGATGCCTTTTCTCTATTTCTGGTACTTTAGGGTCCAGTTGGTACCTATTAGAATATCTTTTATGAGAGGTTTTTTATAAGTATTTTTAAATGTTTTTATGAGGGTATTTTTATTAGGGCCCTTTCACACTGGAGTGGTAAGCGGCCCTTTACCGTCGGTATTCCCCCCCCGCTAGCGGCCGAGAAAGGGTTAAAAACCACCGCAAAGCGCCTCTGCAGAGGTGCTTTGCCGGCGGTATAGCCGCGCTGTCCCATTGATTTCAATGTGCAGGAGCGGTATACACTCTGTTTCTTCACTGCTCCGAATATGCTGCTAGCAGGACTTTTTTTCCCATCCTGCTAGCGCACCACTCCAGTGTGAAAGCCCTCAGGGCTTGCCCTGAGGGCTTTCACACTGGAGAGACAGCAGCGGCACTTTCGGGTCGGTTTGCAGGCGCTATTATTAGCGCAATAGCACCTGCAAACCGCTCCAGTGTGAAAGGGCCCTTAATTTCTTATTCATTTTTCTGATAACATATATTTTAGAATGTATTTTGGATTTCTTTTTTCAATATATACTGGTTTGGTCCCTATCGCAAATATCAGCTCGATCCAACCAATAACGTGTTCTTTTTTGAGGGGTGCCATCATTTGTCACACCTTAGTATCATATATTTTTTATATATGTTACATAATTTTTATATATATATTTTTTTTCTACCCCCACATGGAATCTCAGGATTCGAACCGGCGACCCTTTTGTTGCTGGGTGGGAGTGCTGGCCACTACACCACTGCTGATGATACCTTGTGACTTAGTGTATTAATATACATGTCCTTATGACAAACGGATCGCACCGTTGCTATTTGCAACATATGTCTGAAGCGTATCAAGCATGGACTAGACAGCAAGCGCTTGGGCACCACATGCTTAATCAGACATATGTTGACCTGCCATGCAGCCCGTTGGCAACACTACCTAAAAGACCCACACCAAAGAACAAGGCGGACCTCTTCTTGCTTCTCCTCATCAGCTGGGATCTCCAACCCCACTATACCTTCAGAAACCTGCACTGAGAGGAATAAAGGTACAGAATTAGGTGTGCCACTGCCAAGTACTTGCAGGCAATCTGCTATCGGTACACCAACGTCCAATTCTAGCAGGCAGATTCCCCTACCCCAGTTGCACCACCAGCGAAAGAAGTACGCTCCCAGCCATCCACATGGCAGGGACTGTTCTAAACACGGGAAACATGCGCCACTTTACAGGCATACTATAGACACCCCCCAGGCACAATATTTAAAGGAATATTTCACTTTTATTTTTTCACTTTAAGCATCATTAAAATCACTGCTCCCGAAAAAACGGACGTTTTTAAAACTTTTTTTTGCATTGATACATGTACCCTGTGGCAGGACCCGAGTCCCCAAACCCTATTAAGGACAATAACTTGCATATTAGACTTTAAAATTTGCACTTTTGATTTCTCATACTCGAGTCCCATAGACTTTAACGGGGTTGGAAAGTTTGTGCAAACTTTCGGTCCGTTTGAATGTTCTGATGCAAACCGAACCAGGGTGTGTTCGTCTCATCCCTAATAACAACATAAGCAACCACCAACAGCACTGATTGTTTTACTGTTTCAGAAGATAAAGGTGGTAGGATAATTTGGAAGCACATTTGCAATTTTGCATTTTGCAACTGAAAGTCAACTGAAATTGGTTAAAGTGGTTGAAATTGCTAGAAAAGTACCCAAGTTTATAAGGAAGGTCATAAATGGAGACACTTCAGAGCCTGCAGTGAAGGGCTAAAAAGAGACTAAAAGTAAATGCATTCTCATTTAGAAAAAATGTCTATACTAAAGTATAACAGATGAGATGGTTACTTGAGAATTTTTTCTGTTTTCACCAGAACAACTGTAAGTGGAAATCTTCTAATTTACACACTTGTTGTAGTGTCTCCATGGCAGGAAGTTAAAGAATATGTGAACCCTCACCTTGTAAAACAACCCATTCCATTTAAAATACACATGATAGGCAAAACATGTATGTATGTGTATGTACTGTATATGAAAAAAAAATGATAAATACACTCCCCCCCCTTTTTTTTATAAGCTATCACATTACCTCTATTCTTAGCTGCATAAGATGTAGGGGGTGTGGAGCAACTGTTATGTAATGAGCCACTGCGGAAGCCTCTGTCTGAAGTCTATAGGGAGTTGTTTGTGGAAAGGCCAAGGCACTGATTAAATGTAGGGACAGTTGGATGCCATTAATACCCAATTTTCAAGGGTATGATTGGGTAGATATGTGGGACCACCCGTTTAAAACTCTGGTGTCGGCTCAGGACCGCTACACTCAAGTTAAACTGCTCCATAGAGCTTATAATACTACAGCAAGGAAAAACACCATATATGGCACTGGCTCAGAGGAATGCTGGTGCTGTACCACCTCTCCTGAGGATTTTGATCACATATTCTGGAACTGTCAGACGATACGGGAGTTTTGGAAGGGGGTCACTCGTACTCTTCAAGACCTGATTTCCCTCCCAGTCCCTCTGACTATTCTAGTTTGTATGCTAGGCCTAGTGGAAGAGGTGGCACCATGCAGGGCCCAAAGGACCCTCCTCTCACTTTCCCTATTTTATGCATGTAAGGCCATTCTGTTGTGCTGGAAGAAGCCAGAGGCCCCTTCGTTATCTTATTGGAAGGCCATTGTTAACAAAGTTCTGCCTCTATATAAAGCCACATACCTAAGTATTATTATTATTATTATTATTATTATACAAGATTTATATAGTGCCAACAGTTTACGCAGCGCTTTATGTATAGGGTGGACAACACAATTACAGTACAGTTCAATACAAAAGGTACAGGAGGGCCCTGCTCATAGAGCTTACATTCTAAAGGGAGGGGGTGGTGGTACAAAAGGTAATAGCTGCAGAGAATGATTTGATGGGGGTGGCTCGGGGACAGTTGTTATGTGGGTGTGGGATAGGCTTCCCTGAATAAATGAGCTTTCAGGGATCTCCCAAAGGTGGACAGGGTAGGGGCTGATCGGACATACTGGGGCAGGGAGTTCCAGAGGATGGGAGAGGCTCTGGAGAAGTCCTGAAGGCGAGCATGGGAGGAGGTAACAAGGGAGCTAGAGAGCAGGAGGTCCTGGGAGGAGCGGAGGGGGCGATTTGGGCGATATCTGCAGATGAGGTTGGTGATGTAGATGGGGGCGATGTTGTGAATGGCCTTGTATGTTATGGTTAGCATTTTGAATTTTACATGGTGGGGTAGGGGAAGCCAGTGAAGAGATTGGCAGAGAGGGGCGACAGTCACAGATTGATTAGTGAGGTGTATTAGTCTTGCAGCTGCATTAATAATAGACTGAAGGGGGGATAAGCTGCTTAAGGGTAGGTCATTAAGGAGAGAGTTGCAGTAGTCAAGGCGGGAAATAATCAAGGAGTGAATAAGTTGCTTTGTGGTATCATTAGTCAGGAAGGGTCGAATTCTGGAGATGTTGCGGAGCTTAAGGCAGCAGGATTTAGCCAGTGATTGGATATGGGGGCTGAAGGAGAGGTCAGAGTCATCGATTACACCCAGGACCCTGGCATGTGTGGAGGGACCAATGTCACAGGGGGTGACCGTGAAGGAGGAAATATAACCAGTGGCGTCTCCAGCTTTCATATTTAGGGGGGGCACATGGGGGGACAGGGACAAAAGTAGGGGGGCAACTATAAAATGCAATATATATATATATATATATATATATATATATATATATATATATATATATATATATGTATATATATATATATATGTATATATATCTCCTGGGGCCCTTTACTACGATCCCACAATGGCCCTTTCACATGCTCTGCAGTGAGCTCCCTTCCTACTGTATTGGGGCAGAAAACAAGAGATATATGTCACCAGCATACTAAGAAAATATAAGGGTCCAAAGCAGTGGGAGAACTATCAGGGTTGCAAAGGTTGTCTTGCCACCAGGCCCTGGTGTTCTGCCACTGTGGGGTTCCCCAGCCTCCTCTTGCTGTCCTGCCCCTGCTGTTGACAGTGCTGGTCTGGCATCTCTTGGAATTTACAGGCTGGTTCTCCTGTCCTAAGGATGGGAGAAATCAGTCTGTTTTTTCAGTAACTGAGAGTCCTGGTGGAGTCCTTCCTGCAACTCGCTCTTCTCCCTGCCAATGAGGATGCAGGGGAAGGAGCAGATCGGGCAGCCTTGGTTGTGTGAGCACTTGCATTATGCAGTGTCAGCGAGCAGAGAGAGGGGGGAGGAATCACCCGCAGGAGCTGACTGGGGACGCTCTCACTCTTAGACATTGCCTTTTTTGTAAAAAAAAAAATAAAAATTTTTATTGGGGGGGCACATGGTGGGGCACAGCATAATGTTGGGGGGGGGGGGGGGTCAGGGCCCCCTCTGGCCCCCCCTAGGGACGCCATTGAATATAACAAGTTTATAACAGTTTATAACAGTTTTAGAAAGATTAAGTTTGAGGAAGTGGTGTGACATCCATACTGATATGTAATTTAGTAAGTTTGAGATCCATGAGGAGATCGAGGGGGTGAGTTGAGGAGTGGAGAGATAGATCTGTGTGTCATCGGCATAGAGGTGGTATTGGAAGCCATGGAAGGTTATCAACTGGCCCAGGGAAGAGGTATAGAATGAGAATAGGAGAGGCCCAAGGAGCCTCTCCTATTCTCTATTCTCTAGCCTCTAAGTAGGGGTTGTCCCCAAAAGTTCAAAAAGGTATGGCAGTGTTGGCTTTCAGCCACTGATACCTTTGATTGAATCTTCACTTTGAGGTTATAGTAACAGTTCTGATGTCTTTATCTCATATGTGAACTGGAGCTACTAGCTCTGTCCAAGGGATCCTTATTGATTTCGTGTAAGATAATGCTCTGTTATAGCCTTGTGTCCAGCTGAGAGGGTTAATTGTCTTTTCCACTTATACACTTTATAGAATATTGCACTAATGGGAAAGGGGGGTCTGGGTGGGGGGGGGGGTGTTTCAGTTAAGCTCACTGACCTTGTGAGATTTATCACCGGATTATACCTTGTTTTTACAGTTTGTATGGTTTCTTATGTCAGAAAATGTTTAATAAAAATAATTTTCAAAAAAAAAGAGGTGGGGGGGGTGTCAGCAGGAGGCAGAGATAGCAAAACACAGATCTTCCCAGTGAAGAACTGTGAAGGGGTACGTGTCAGCACAAGTCTGACCATTGGAGGACAGGCAGGCTGTGCTCCCAGCACAACCAGAAAACTGACTACGCTGGGATTGATGTACTTGTACGCCTGGCATGGTCAATTTAAAATAGGAAAGCAGGGGACTGGCAGGTTCACCAGATATTTCACACAAAGGAGGAAATACAAAAAGAACAGGATACTTTTTAACACAAGTACATTGTACAACAGGCACAGAAATCAGAAATATGAACTGTTGGGGTAACTAACACTTTAAGGGACAGAGCAAAAAAAAAAAAAAAATTACATGGCCATTCTTTATCCCCAATAAACAAAACAAAAGTTTTACTTATAATTTGTATAAAATATTGTACCTAAGTAAAGTAATACAGTAACCCAAAATAAATAAATATCAAACCAAAAAAAAGATTGCCTCCATTTCACGTGGAATTCTTGTTTGTTATAAGCTGACATACAAAACAACAAAGCTGGCTGTGTATTCAGGGGTCAGTAGGGCAGAGTTAATGAAGATATATGTTTACATGGAAACACTTTCGTTACAAAATAAATCATCAGTTCCCTGCAATGCAACACATGGTCCCGGCTCTAAATTATGACCTGATTAATGATTCCAAGAGTCTGTCTAGTTTAACATTTAGAAAAACTCACTAATAAGCTAATGAGCCCTTCACTCACTACGATGTCAGGTAAGTTTCAATTATTAGGTCATTTCAATTATATATAAAGGAAAGTTAATTTATTTGTGCTGGACGATGCAAAAGCAGAGGCGCATTAAAGTTTTATATTGCTTGGTGTAAATAGCCTAAGACACTTCAAAAAACATTTGTTCATCGTAAAGGTTATTTCCCCTTACATGATAACACCAAAAAATTATGATTGGACTTTACTGGTACAAAATGGGACGCACAAGCCAACAGAAAAATTTATTTTAGTTAAAATCACATTTAAAACAGGGCATTTCCCAAAAGATTTTTTGAGGGTCCTGGAGACAAAAGACCCACACAAAGTAATTTATAGTACTTAGTTTGTGTATCAACCCCATAAGATTAGCCCAGAGTTTAGAGGCTGACACGTTTCGCTTTTATTGCTTCCTCAAGACCTTGTAGCTTTGGACGTGGGGATTGAGTGGTACATTGCTATCAAGGTGTAGAAAATGGTGGAGGGCAATAGTGGATAACCGCAACCCCCCAGGTGGACACTTACAAGGACCAGCAACAGAATACCAAATCAGAATACTTTGATATACATCTGTGCCTGGCTAATTCAGTGGTGGTTGCAAAGTCACGAACTTAATTGTATAAATGGCTTTGTAGGTCTTTTGTCTTTAGGACCCTCAAAAAAATGCTCTTTTTTGTGATTTTAATTAAAATAAAATTCTTTGTAATCTGTTGGCTTGTGCATCCCATTTGTACCAGTAAAGTCAATCATAATTTTCTGGTATTATCGTGTATAAAATATATGGATGAAGTACACCTATTGCAACCGAGTCTTTTGCATTTAATGTTATTTCCGCTTAAGAGATTCACTGCCACCTACCTGCCTGGGCTTCTGTATTTTTTTCTTGACGTTGCTCATGGACCACTCTGTTACCAAAAACCTCTCTGTTGACAGTAATCTAGTGTTCTGAACTCTTGATTTAAAGCTTTAAATATAAACTTAAATTTAAAATTGAAAGTGTATGTAACATCTAACAATAAAAAAAAAAAACAAAGAATGTCCAGCGCTCTGAATGTTACAAAGACAATTAGGAGCAGTCCAAAATGAATAATGAGAGATTTAATAGATCTAGATAATAAAAACAAATGGTAAAACAATTGATAAAAAATAGTCCCGTAATGACACAACACTATATTGCACTTGGATTAGAAATATCAAACAGACAAAGAGTCCAGTCAGCAACAAGCAGCCTGAACGGGAGATCCATCCAACTAACCTAGCCCCAGGCTGTGATCAAATAGACAGGGGATGGAGGGAAAGTAAAGCCCAAACAAGCGGACTCTGAAGACTCACACTCTCCCCGCTGACTGTGGGATACAGAGGGGATGGCTCACTGGTGTCAGGAGATGGCTTTGTGGATGTTACCTGAGGACAATCAATAGTTCCACCATACGGAGAGAAGTCTCACTGGAGCTCTGTGCTGAGGAGCGAGGACGTCGGCCCGGCTGAAGGGAGAGGGCGCAGCTTCACACAGGGGAACCGCCAGAGAGTCAGCTGATGACGCTGAGCTGCTGACTCACCAGTCTGTGTCCCCTCTAGGTGGAAAAGCCTCAGTGTGAGACAGTGTCACTCAGGGAAGCCAGTTGATGACATAAAAAAGCCAATAAAGAGTGGAATGCTGTGTAGGGGAAACGCTGGAGAGTCGGCTGGTGATGTTGAGCTGAAGTCTCACCGGTCTGTATCACCTCTAACAACAGCCTCAATGAAGGACGGTGTCACTCAGAGAAAACATGATAACCAGCCAATAGTGGAGCTGGCAATGTAGATGGAAAGCACTGCTGTGGGCAATGTAAAACTCCCCAGAGTGGATGGATGGATGGATATTCACCGTGGCATGGTTCTGAGTAGGACCTCTGTCATAAGCTTGCCTTGACGACGCGTTTCGCCCATTGGTGCTTTTTGATAAGGCTATCCCTATACATCCACGAAGCCATCTCCTGACACCAGTGAGCCATGCCCTCTGTATCCCACAGTCAGCGGGGAGAGTGTGAGTCTTCAGAGACCGCTTGTTTGGGCTTTACTTCCCCTCCATCCCCTGTCTATTTGATCACAGCTTGGGGCTAGGTTAGTTGGATGGATCTTTGATATTTCTAATCCAAGTGCAATATAGTGTTGTGTCATTACGGGACTATTTTTTATCAATTGTTTTACCATTTGTTTTTATTATCTAGATCTATTAAATCTCTCATTATCCATTTTGGACTGCTGCTAATTGTCTTTGTAACATTCAGAGCGCTGGACATTCTTTGTTTTGTTTTTTTTGCTTCAGATCTGTATCTATTAGTTACAGTTGGTCTAGCTGCACTGGTTCCTCCCCACCCGCCCCTTTCCCCCTTCCTTCCCTTGAGTCCAAGTTATGTTATTTTACACAATACATGTTATATACTACATGGTATGTTGATTACAACTATATGTCATTCATCACATGCCCCGGGTGTACACTCATTGGCACTGGGACATTATTGTTGTTGTAACATCTAACAATAAATTATCTCATTTGCTCCCCTTTGGTCTGTTAAGAGTATCATTGAAATCACAAGTGCAAAAAAAGAAAAAAAAAAAGCTATTCATCCAGCTAGAAAACACCGGATTGGGCAATTTTTTCTGGGCATTTGGCCCAAAATTCGGAGGAGTCTGGGGGCATGTACATTGGCTTTGGGTTCCCAGGAGCTTTCTTCAGGTGGGTAACCTTTCCATTCAATTAGGAACTGGGTTTGTCTCCCTTGTTTCCTGCAGTCCAGGATTGTTTCTACCTCACATTCTGTGTCCTCTCCAATAGTCACTGGTGGCAGAGGTGGCTCCGGGCTCCCTTGAGATGGATCTGGAGCAGTTGGCTTAAGCAAGGAGGTGTGAAAGACCGATGGATCCTATGAATGATCATATGCGAACTGAATCGCCTCAAGGCGCTTTGCCGCCAGTGTCCTTCTGGGTCTTCAGAAGAGATGGGTCTTGAGCTTCTTCCTGGAGGCCAGATGGTTTTCCTCTAAGCGGATGTCCGCGGGTAGAGCGTTCCATAGCCGTGGTCCTTGGACTGCGAACCTTCGTTCGCCTTTTAATTTATAACGGGTCTTGGGGATGTGGAGGAGGTTTTGGTTAGTTGACCAGAGAGGGCAACCTGGGTTGTAGTGCTTTATTTTGTCGCAGAGGTATTGCGGGGCTTTTCCTTGTGTACATTTGTGAGTGAGGAAGAGGGTCTTAAATGTAACCCGGTCATTCACAGCTAGCCAATGGAGGGTCCTCAGGGACGGGGTGATTGATTCCCAGGGTTTTTTTCCAGTTACCAGTCTGGCTGCTGTGTTCTGGACGATTTGTAGACGTGAAATTTGGTATTTTGGAAGTCCTAGGTAGAGGGAATTTGCATAGTTGAGTCGGGAATTGATGATTGTTCCAACTACTGCTGCTGTATCTCCTTCCGGGATGAATCTGATCCTATTTGTGCATCCATCATCACATTTGAGTCAAAGATGACTCCGTGGCTTTTGGATTTAGTGCTGGGGGTGATGGGTTGTCCGAGGATGGCGAGTGGTGTGGACATCGTGCCGGGGTTTTTGTTTCGGGTGGCGTGGAGGAAGAGGAATTCTGTTTTGGATCTGAGTTTAAGTGAGCTCTCTGTCATCCAATCGTCGATCAATGAGAGACAGTTTTCCAGTGCCTGGTATTGGTCTTTTTTGTTGGTGATGCGTAGGTAGAGTTGGATGTCAACCGTGTAGGAGTGATAAAGTAGGTCCTGGTTGCTGATGATTTTGAGGAGTGCGCAGAGATAGATGTTAAAGAGCACGGGCGACAGGGGTGATCCTTGAGGGACTCTGCGTGTAATTTTTCGTGCTTCCGAAGTGAAAGCTCCTAGTTTCACTTTCTGAGATTGGTTCTCTATGAAATATGCGAACCAGGGTAAGTCTGAGTCTGAAACTCCAGCTACTTCTGTGAGACGAATGAGCAGGGTTTTGTGGTCTACTGTTTTCGAAAGCTGCACTGAGGTCCAGCAGCACCAGGAGACAGGATTCTCCTTCATCTGCTGCTTAGAGGGTGTCATCCCAGATTTTGAGGAGTGCAGTTTCTGTCCCGTGGCCAGGGCAGAAACCAGATTGTAGTGGTTCCAAGAGTTTATGGGTGTCCAGATGGAGCTGTAGCTGTTGTACTACTGCTTTCTCGATAATTTTGGAGATTGTGTTATGGCTTGTGACAGGTCTGTGGTCATTTGGGTCTTTGGGATTGAGGTTAGACTTCTTTAGGAGGGGTTTGATTGTGCCTTGCTTGAGGGAGGTTTGGACGATTCCTTCTTTAAATGACTAGTTTATGAGGTATGTTATGATGGGTGCCAAGATGTCGGTACATTCTTTCAGAAGTTTTGTAGGAATAATGTTGTTTGGCGATGTGCTGTCTCTGAGGTTTCTGATGATGGTTTTGGTGGTGTCAATGGTGATTGGGACCAGAGTAAATCTTGGTGGTTTTAGAATCTTTGTGTGGTTTTTGTCTTCTTGCTCTGGCTGAGTGGGGTTACGTGCTATGTTCTGATTAATTATTTCCCAAATGGTTACGATTTTGTCAATGAAAAAATCAGATTACGCATTGCAGAATTCTTGTGTTTCGTTTGCTGGAGACTCTAAACAGGTGGGGTTCATAGTTTGGGCGACTAGTTTGAAAAGTGCTCGAGGGCGGTTTATGGCTTTTGAGATGGTTTTGGAGAAATGTTCTTTTTTTGCTATGAAGATGGCTTTGTGGTATCTTGTGGTGAGTGATTTGTAATTTGTGTGGTTTTCCATTGTTGGGTTCCTTCTCCATGCTCCTTCAGCTCTTCTGCGTTCTTGAGAGTCATTAAACCAGCCCGAATTGTTTTTGCGGGTGGGTGCTCTGCGTATTGGTGCGACTATGTCTGCTCTCTGTAATAATGCTGTGTTAAGGGAGTTGAGTGGGTCCTCAGTTGAGTAGTTTTGGGTTAACACCGCTATTTTGTTGGATAGTGTAGTTTTGAAGAGTTGCGAGTATAGTTTCTTCTGTGATCTTGTCCAGTGTATTGTCGTTGAGTGTGTTGGTATTTGGTAAGTGATGTAAGTTAGGTAAGTGATGTTTAGTTTGAATTTGATAACGTGGTGTTCAGTCCAAGGCAATGGCATGTTATCAAGTGTGTTAATATCAATATTTTGTTTGAAGATGAGGTTGAGGGTATGGCCCGAAGCATGCGTGGGAGCATTTATCAGTTGCTGAAGACCTAGTGTTTCCAGTTGGTTGATGCAAGCGGTAGCGATGGAGTCCTGGGAGGAGTTTGCCCAGAGATTAAAGTCCCCAAGTAGCAGGAGATTTTTGGTTTTTAAGGTGTATGTAGAGATGAATTTGATAAAAGGTGTAAGGAAGTGTGTCTTTGGTCCCAGTGGTCTGTAGCATAGTAGTATGTGAATGGTGTCCTGGGGTGTTTGACATTGAATTGTGAATGTTTCCATGAATGGCAGTGAGCTCTGTAAAGTTGGTTTTGTGAACGTGAGGTGAGATTTGTAGATCACTGCTAGGCCGCCTCCTCTTTGACCGACTCTGTGCCTATATGAGTCAGGCAGAGACAGTTCGTATGCCACTGGGTTTTGTTCCAGTTTGATCCAAAAAGGGGCCAAAAGGGCTCTAGCTTCCGCAAAGGGCAGGCCAATTTCAGGTTGGCAGTAGACAGCCACACTTTGCCTCCTACCTTGAAAGCAGGATTCCCCCTCCGTTTCCGATTAAAGTGTTTTTTTAAATACACTTGGGCTTTCTGTATGGACTCCCGGAGGACCTGATAATTGCTTTGTATGAAAACAAGTCTATCCTGCAAGACTACAGTAGTTTCACGCAGGGCAGCAGGGTGGAATCCATAATTGTCCCAGAATGGGGACTGGTTTGTAACTGAATGTAGCGAGTTATTATAGGCGAATTCCACCAGTGGGAGCAGGGATGCCCAGTCATCTTGGGAAAAAGCTGAAAAACAGCGGAGGTATTACTCCAGGGTTTGATTTGTGTGTTCCGTTTGACCATTACTTTGAGGGTGGTAGGCAGATGATAGGCAGAGTTATAGATTCAAGGCTGTACAAACCGCTCTTCAAAACTTGGAGATAAACTGCACCCCCGGTCTGAGACGACGTTCTTTGGGCATCCGTGAAGTCTGATGATCTCCTTGATAAAATCGTGAGCCGTTTCGGCCACAGAGGGAGTACTAATCACTGGTATGAAATGGGCCATTTTGGATCGTCACAACCAGGATGGTCATGAATCTTTCAGAGGGGGGAAGTCAACAATAAAATCCAAAGAGATCATCTCCCAGGGGCGATTAGGGATAGGCAATGGTCTCAAAAACCCCAAGCTTTGGCTTTGTCGCCTGTGCTACGTAGACATATTGTGCACTTGACATAGGCTCTACAGTCCCGACTGAGGTTAGGCCACCAAAGGGACCGCTGAATGGGCTTGTTAGTTTTTAGGGGCCCCAAAGTGCCCTGCAAGTTAGTGGTCATGGAATGTCCTGAGGTATGAAGACTTTGTCCTGGTGCCAAAGTAATCCATCCAGTCTCCTTAATGAGTCATGTTCAGATTTGGGGCAAGATGCAGAAGCTTGTTCAATGGATGCTTTTAGGTTGGGTTGAATCATTAAAAATTTTTGGGTGGATAAGATGGTGCTTGGAGGAGCACATTTGGTGGATTCGGGGAACATCCTGGACAGGGCATCGGCTTTCATGCTTTTGGAACCCGGGCGGTCTGTCAAGTGGAAAATAAATCTAGAAAAGAATAAGGCCCGTATCGCTTGTTGAGGTCTAAGGCGTTTCGCAAATCTTAGATATACCAGATTTTTGTGAAAATCATAATTGGGTGGTTAGCGCCCTCCAGCAGGTACCTTCATTTCTCGAGGGTGACTTTAATTGCCAGGAAATCTCTGTCACCCTCATCGTAGTTTCTCTTGGCCTGATTCAGCTTCCTGGAGCAAAAGGCTACTGGGTAAAGCAGGGCCTTTGAGCCCTGATGCTAAGAGAGCACAGCTTTCGTAGCTACTTCGGATGCGTCCACCTCGAGGACAAAGGGAAGATCTGGGTCCGGATGCTGCAACACGGGAGAAGAGGTGACTAGAGTCTGCAGTTGATCAAAGGCCATTTGAGAATCCTGGTTCCAGGAGAAGCGTGAGTGCAGGCGAGTGAGCTGTGTGATCGGAGCAATGATAGTTGAGAAATTTCTAATGAATTTTCTATAAAAATTAGCAAAGCCCACGAACCTCTGGACCCCTTTCCTGTCAGAAGGTGAAGGCCGTTCCAAGATTGCTGATACCTTCTGAGGATCCATGAAGATCCCCTCAGTGGAGATGAGTCCTAAGAACTGAACAGATTGTTTCTCGAACTCGCACTTCTCCGCTTTGGCATAAGCCATTGGTTCGTAAAGTCTTTAAAACTTTTCTGACGTGTTCTCGATGAAGTTCAAGTGAGGCTGAGAAAATTAGTATGTCGTCCAGATAGACGATTGAGAACAGGTCAAGGTATTCCCTGAAGATATCATTCACAAAATGTTGGAAAGTCGTGGGGGCATTACATAGCCTGAAAGGCATCACAGGGTACTAAGTGACCAAAGCATGTTCAGAAGGTGGTCTTCCACTCATCACCTTCCCTGATACGAACCAGGTTGTAGGCCCCCCATAAGTCCAACTTTTTAAAAACCTGAGCTGTTCGGAACCTTTGGAATAACTCAAGAACGAGAGGAAGTGGGTATCTGTTCTTGATGATAATTTTATTATGGTCCATATAATCAATGCTTGGTCTGAGAGAACGATCCTTCTTCTCGGCGAAGAAGATGCCGGCTCCAGCAGGTGAAGAGGAGGGGCGGCTTAATCCTTCAGCTAGGTTTTCATCTATAGATTGTCAGAGGGCCTCCAGCTCCAGGTCGGATAAAGAAAAGATTCGCCTGAAGGGTACTTCTGCTCCAGGTAGCAACTCAATCGGGTAGTCGTAGGACCAATGCGGGGGCAGGGCATCAACACCTTTCTTATCAAAAACATCAAGGAAATTAAGGTAGGCCGAAGGGACGACATGATAGGGATCTAGTGTGGGTTGAACGGAGAGACATACTGAAGGATTGACAGGCGTGGGGACGCCAGAGTGTTAGTGATAGTAGAAGATGATTTCTACCTTGGGCCCGGTCGATTTGTGGGTTGTGGGCCCACAGCCAGGGTATCCCTAGGATGGCTGGGAATATAATAGATTTGATGACGTAATTGCTGATGGCTGACATCCATGATGGCCAGGACAGGGATAGTCTCCTGAGTGACAGGTCCAGAGTTGGGAGCAGTGGCATCTGCTAAATTTATGTCAAGTCTTTGTTCCTTGAGTTTCAGGGGTATGCGCAAGTTCTTGGCGAGGTTGATGTCCAAGAAGCAACTGCAGGCTCCAGAGTCAACGATCGCCTGCAGCTTGACTTCCCTTCCAGCCACCTGCAGAGAGATGGGGAGAATTACATGAGTGAATACAGTCCCGGATAACTGGAGGTATGAGGGTCGTGGAAGGCTGGACTTACTTGGCCGAACAGGACAACTGCAAAGGAAGTGGCCCGAAGCTCCACAATAGAGACACAAGTTACCTTGTCATCTGCATGCTTTCTCTTCAGGGGTTAAAGTTGGGCGGAGTAAGCCAATTTACATGGGTTCCTTGCCAGAAGTATTGATGGCCTTGGGAACAGAGCCTGGGGTTTTTGGTCCTGGGACCTTTGGCATTATCCATGTGGGCTGAAAGGTCTGAGTGTGTTCGGATTGTTGCACCTGCAGCCATCGGTCTAGTTGGATAGAGACTTGGATGAGATTCTCTAATGACGCGGGAGCCTCAATCCTAGCCAACTCGTCATTGAGAGTCTCGGATAAGCCTTGCCGGAACTGGTATTTTAGGGCAAGATCATTCCATCCAGTATCAGCTGACCACCTGCAAAACTCCTCAATATAATCCTCCACCGGTCATCTCCCTTATACTAGAGCATGAAGGGAAGACTCGGCGGTGGCAGTCCACTGTGGATCGTCATATATGGTAGCCATAACTTCAAAGAAGCTGACAACTGAATCCATTACTAAGTTCTTTTGCTCAAGGAGGTTATGAGCTCAGGACTGTGGTTCATCTGACAAAAAATAGATAATGAAACCCACCTTGACGGTCTCAAGGGAAAAAGTCCTTGGTTGCAGGGCAAAGTTCACAGGCATTTTTTGAAGGCCCTGAATTTCCGCCAGCCACCTGAAAAGCGCTCAGGAGTGGGGACTCTGTGCACCAGAGGAGGTAATCCCACAGCAGATGCCGCTGTAGCAGGAAGACTTGCCATTGGAGCGGAGACAGTGGCGTTAGTAGCTTGTTTAGGATCCGCAGAAGTCATGGAGGCAGTGAGGGAGGGAAGGCGTCCTTCCAGCTGAAAGTAGCCATTTTGTAAGCTCTGGACTGCTTGTGTAAGAGCCGTCATCTGCTGACACATGGCCTCCAATGCAGAAGCACCTCTCTCAGCCTCAGACATCTTGGCTGGTTGATACTATCACGTACCTGGTGCTGGAGGTCAATGGAGAGAGAGGGCCCCTGAGGGTAAAAACAGGAGAGGTCAGGCCCAATGAAGCACGAATCACCTACTGGACTGTGTGCAGGAGGTTCCAGAGTACAGCTGGTGTGCTGGTATAGAATCAGCAGAGAGGTGGCGCCCATGTAGGGTAGAATGCAGAGACTGGAGCATAGTCAGAGGGAAGCCTAGGTCAAGAGCCAGGTGGGTATCAGAGCAGATGTGGTCGGATGTTCTGCGAAGACCGAACAATATGCGTTGTTCGGGGCAAATTCTAAAGCCGTCGGACCACCGTTAAAGTCTATGGGACAGTAACATGAAAAATCCAAAAGTGCTCATTTTAAAGGCTTATATGCAAGTTATTGTCATAAAAAGTGTTTGGGGACCTGGGTCCTGCCCCAGGACCCTGTATCTATGACATTTTTTTTTTTTTTTTTTAAACGGCCATTTTTTCAGGAGCAGTGATTTGGGGACGCGGGTCCTGCCCCAGGGGACATGTATCAATGCAAACATTTTTTTTTAAAACGGACGTTTTTTCAGGAGCAGTTATTTTTTTTAATGCTTGAAGTGAAACAATAAAAATGAAATATTCCTTTAAATATTGTGCCTGGTGGGTGACTATAGTATGCCTGTAAAGTGGTGCATATTGCCCGTGTTTAGAACAGTACCGCAGAAAAATTACATTTCTAGATCCATTACCAGGCTCTTTGGTCTGGTATGAATATTAAGGGGAACCCCAAACCAAAATTTGAAAAAGAATTGCGTGGGGGTCCCCCGAAAATCCATACCAGGCCCTTGGGGTCTGGTATGGATTTTAAGGGGAACCCTGCGGCCAAAATTAAAGGGACTTTCCCATGGAATGACAATGAAGCGTCACACGGTGGGAGCCTCCCATGGAGGCAAATCAGTGGCAGATTTTTTTTGTTTCGTCGGCGGAGCGATATAGGAAGATGAATGGACATCGTGGGACATTTTTATGTTTTAATTTTAATAAAGGACTTGTCCCAAGCTGTGTCTTGTTTTTTTTTTTTAACATTTTGACACTTTTTTTGTGAAATGGTAGGGGTACATTTGTACCCCGTTACCATTTCACACGGGGGGGAGGCCGAGATCTGGGAGTCCCCTTGTTAAAGGGGCTTCCAGATTTCGATAAGACCCCCACAACCACTGGGCAAGGGTTGTGAGGATGAGGCCCATGTCCCCATCAACATGGGGACAAGGTACTTTGGGGGGCTACCCCAAAGCACCCTCCCCATGTTGAGGGCATGTGGCCTGGTACGGTTCAGGAGAGGGGGGCGCTTTCTCATCCCCCCTCTTTTCCTGCTGCCTGCCAAGTTGCGTGCTTGGATAAGGGTCTGGTATGGATTTTGGGGGGACCCCTACGCCATTTAAAAAAAAAAATTGGTGCAGGGTTCCCCTTAATTTCCATATCGGACCCCGAAGGGCCTGGTATGGATTTTAGGGGGACCCCCACGCAATTTTTTCTTTAAATTTTGGTTCGGGGTTCCCCTAATATTCATACCAGACCCAAAGGACCTCGTAATGGACTGGGGGGGGATCCCATGCTCTTTTTTCAATGAGTTTTATCTATATTGCCGAGACCTGACAATTCATTACAGCCACGATCAGTTTTAGATGACAATTTTTCCTTTAGAAATATCATTTTGCTGTGGTACTGTTCTAAACACGGGAAAAATGCGCCACTTTACAGGCATACTATAGACACCTCCCAGGCACAATATTTAAAGGAATATTTCATTTTTATTGTTTCACTTTAAGCATTAAAAAAAAATCACTGCTCCTGAAAAAATGGCCGTTTAAAAAAAAAAAAAATTCATAGATACAGGTCCCCTGGGGCAGGACCCAGGTCCCCAAACACTTTTTATGACAACAACTTGCATATAAGCCTTTAAAATTAGCACTTTTGATTTTTCATGTTCGTGTCCCATAGACTTTAACGGTGTTCTTGTGTTCTGCCAAATGTTTTGCCTGTTCGGTATGTTCTGCTGCGAACCAAACAGGAGGGTATTCGGCTCATCCTTAGTGGGTATCAGAGCAGACATGGTCAGATGGATAGCCGAGGTCCAACACAGGAAGCAAGCAGGAGACAGGTCAAGGACAAACCGGGTCGGTAACAGGATACACAAGAACAGGCATATCGCAGAGATAACGAGGAGCCAAAGATCAACCAGTAACTGAAATCACTGGAAGGTTTGTTTATATAGGCCCATGTGAAGTGCCGGTAAGATGCTGGGTTCTAGAGTCCTTCTCCTACTATTGGTGTCCTAAGAGATGCTGGGTCCTTGAGCCCTGACAACTGTCCATAAAACAGTATAAAATAATATATGTTTACATTAGTCTTGCTAGAGGGCACTTTTGTTTATTGTTGTTATGCACGTTCAGGAGCCTAGGGCAAGCAGTTGACTAGAAAGCAACTGTTAGATCTAAGGAGGCCTCTCGGCTCTTGCTTTCAGCCCTAAAAGCCATCTTTATACACAGCAAAGCTTTAATATTTCATAACTAAGGCTGCACAATTAGTAGAACTACAGTATCTTTTTTACTGCAAACACTGAAATTGCAAGGTAATGATTGTGTATATATGCTTACTTGCAAATCTGTGTTTTAGATTATACATATTTCATATTCTTTCTTGCCTAGACTGTTCCACAGCAGTAGAGGGAGGTAATGAAGGTGGTCCTACCATCTTAGGGAAGTGATGTAGTCATTCCCTTAATAGGAAGTTCCCTGTAGGAACTATTCTCATTCTATGTCAGGAACTGGGCAAGTATAAGGGAGGTCTGGGAAGGACCGCGCTGTTCTGTGCAGTGATGGTCTCTTCCTCTTATAGAAATGTAGGAGCAAAAATGATATGTGAAGAGGGAGGTGTGAAAAGCCCATGGCCCCTGGGCTGTGCAGTCGGAATAGCTAAAATAAAGAGCTCATAGAGCTTGCTTAGTCTCTGAAGAGCGGTCCACATTCAAAATTGTTTCTTAAAGAGGATTTGACAGGTGGTGCCTCTTCACTAACCCACTGAACCCAGCACTTGAAAGGGTTGCGACAGGGGGTATAATTCCTGCCACAGCCGCGAGGCAAACCATAGTGGCCACGACATGTGTACACCCCCAGCCACTGCCTCTGTAGCTACAGGGGGGGGCACTGGGGGCAGTGAAAATGCAGCTCAACCGTGGAGTTTTACTGCCCCTCAACTGCTAGTGTGAACAAGCCCATAGGGAATCCCATGTCCTACTTTGTGCCTGCACAGAAGCTGGGAAACCTTCAGGAAAAGCCTCAAGAGACATAGTTGTGCATGTGTGCATTCACTATTTTTAACTTACAAAACAATTTTTTCTCTAAAAAAAAAACTTTATGCTTTAATGAGGTTCCTCACCCTAAAGAAGAAGTTCCTCTTTATGCCCTCTCCTCCCCCGTCCTCTTCTGTTTTTGGCACTTTTTTGGAAGGGGGGAATAGGTACCTGGTTTTGACAGTTGGACTTCAAGTTGGATCAATGCAGAGATCCACAGGAAGTTCTCTTTCCCCCATCCACACCCTTCTGGGACACATATACCCAACACTGATGTAGTGCAATATAAAACAAACATATACTCATAGCATACAAATCACCACCAAAAAAATAATAAAGTCCATTTACAAAAGAGAATCCACCACCAATGTGATTTATATTCTTAGCATCTTCCAATTCCTTTAAAGGCTGTCTGTGTTGTGCATGCAGCCACCTTGTGCTATTATTAAATGCTTACCTCACTGTATTGACCCCAATGTGAAACCAATGTCAAACAAGCTCTTTTTGCCCCTCCTTGGGCTAAAGGATTCACTGCTCCACTGATGGCTCATTTCCTCTTCTGGTAGACCACACTCATAGGTAGGTTACATGCAAAAACAGAAGGGGACCACTAGTGCTCTCTGCATAATATCTACTTTATTAAAATGGCCAAAGAAATACATATGGTATAGGCTTAAATAAAACATGGGTTTTGGGACACATCACAGGCCCCAGAAGGCTGCGAAACCATTTATAAAATGCAGTGTGGCTCATGCATGTGCAGGGCGCAGGTGGCTATGAAGCTGCAAGGATTTACAGCCGGGTGCCCACAGTAAACATGCCGGTGCTTGGGACCCGATGACTGGCGAAGAACAGGTTCAAGTGAGCATGGTGCTGGACCCCTGGACAGATAAGTGTCCTTTTATTAAAAGTCAGCTGCTACAGTGTTTGTAGCTGCTAACTTTCAATTTTCTTCAAACAGGGCAAAGAACCTACTCCCTTGCTGTAGGGCTGTGCCTGCACTGTGAGGGTTAACCGCTCGTTTAGGACTAGGAGACAAGGAAAAGGTGTGTGCAGCCAAACGAACATAGGGAATCAAGCAGCATAGCGGTAATTACCACCATTGCGGGCTGATTTTCCCCCAAAAAATCACTTGTTACACACGCCAGGATGTTCAGGCACCTTAACATATGAGTGGTACTTTTTATTTTTAAATGTTTTTAAAAAATGTTTTGGAACGATATTTTGCGCAATGAGGATTCTTTTGGTTTATCTGCATGAGGAACTGCACTGCATGAGATGCCAGCAGCGGATCTCTACAGGGGTCTCCCCACATGCTTAAAGGACCATACTAGCGATAGTTGCCTTAATAGATATAGAAGAGAGGAGGCTTGATTAACATGTATATAGTGTGTACCGTAGAGATAGTGATTGCACTTCTACCCCTGAATGAACTACAATAAAAATATGTCCCAAACAAAGAGGGACCAAGAAAAGATGGGGCTTGCTGAAGAGCAATACACAATGTGAATCTATTATCAAAATGTATTGTTTAATCGGTACAAAAATAAAACATGTGGATAAAAGAGTATACACCAATGCTAAACTACTCTTGGTACAGATTGCTGACTGGCCTCAGTGAGTCAGTCAAAGCAACAACAAACTGGGGGGACAAGACAACATACAACGAATAATAACAAACAACGGCGTCCGGACGCAAAGGAAATTGATGTCAGCCTAGCCATCCACCAAAGTGGAGTGTCCAGCTATTGCTGAGTGTAGCAGATAGATTGACACCAATCCCCCAGGGGGCTCGAGCCAGCAATGGGAAGGGAGGGCGAGGGAGGAAAAGAAATGGGACACAATATATCCTGTATGGACTCAAATGGGGGGATAGTCCTGTGTGATATCTGTTTGCAGCACTGAGCAGGTTAGAACCATTGATCATAAATGAGCAGTGACACAGTCCATTAGTACATGTGAAGCACTGTACATGTATCCTGGTGGAGAGATGTTTAATCAGCAATGAGCACGGTTGGTAACAGTTGGTCAACTCCAGGGGGTGAGTTTACATCTATGTGGGGCACCCAAGTCTGAGAACATTGAAGAACAGATATATCAACTTTGAGCATGAGCACTTTATATCACTATATTACTGGGACTTTTCTATATCTGTGTATATCATTTTTACTAGACCTAGCGCAGTGGACTGTTTTCTATATTTTCTATTGCCATTTTGACAATTTTTTACTGCAGCTGGACTGGTATTTTGCTTATTACGTTTCATATCCATTGGCGCTTGGTTCTTTTATTTTTACATAGGTGTGTGCAGCCTATTGCATTAGGATGTGCACCCCAAAGCTCAAAAACAGAGCAACAGAGGTAGTGGCTAAATGTATGAACATGCCACAGCATTGTAGAAATTATTGAGAACAAAGCAATATTTTTTTAGAATTTTGATTTTTTTCCCCCACTTTTTAATTTTTTTTTCTGTTTTATTTACTTTTATTTATTTATTTATTTTTACATTTTTAAGTGCCCTGTTGGGGGGCTTTGGTGAAATATCAGGGGTCTAAATAGACCTCTGATGTCTCACATTTAAGACTGAGCCTCAGCTGCACAAATGAATGAACAGGAAGCACTTACAGGCTTCCTATTCATTCCCAAACTGAAGCATAGTAAACACAGTTTACTATATCTCAGTGATGAATAGGCACAGAAGTGATCGGTACCGATCACTCACGGTGTTGATTCTGAACAGGAATGGGCCAGTGAATGACATATTTACCAGCCCCTTCCCCCCTGATCCCCCTGCAGCTCAGCTGGAGGGAGGTAGATGAGGAGAAGCCAGCAGTAAATATGAAGCTCTTACAGGCTTCCTATTCATTCACAAACTGAAGCATAGTAAACGTAGTTTACTATGCGTCAACAATTAATGGACACAGGAGAGATCAGTACTGATCTCTCACTGTGTTTATTCAGAAAAGGAAGGGGCCTGTAACGACACATTTACCAGTCCCTTTCCTCTAATCCCCCTTCAGCCCAGCTGGAGGGAAGAAGATGAGAAGCTGGCAGTGCTGCAGGAGGAAAATGTGCGGGGGTGCCAATACCTCTTAAAGACACGACCACACACTGAAAAACGTGGTGTGGTTTATCACACATGGAAATGCATGGTGCCAATGCACCGTATGGTTTTTGTGTGGCTGGGTTTTGAAAAAGTTGCAGGGACCTGTTCATGCAGGAAATGCAGGCACAGCAGCCAATTCAAATAAATGGGCTGCTATGCTCATGCTATGCTCACACAAACGTGGCACACAGAGCCACTTTGATGTGAACCTAGGGTAAGGTAAAAACTTTTTGACTTTAAAATCACTTTAAGGCTGTATATACTGTATTTCAATTCTTGAATAAACCCAGTAGAGGCTAGTTTTCTTTATGGACCAGCAAACCTAAAATACATGTTTATAGGGAAAGAGCAGTGATCTAAAAATCATAATCTTCCTCCTGATGATTTAAAACATTGCACACATAACTTCGTTTAATAAAAGTTACTATTCTTTGTGTCCATAAAGTACGAGAATTATTGGAATCCAGAACCAGACGGTAAGCAATCTGTGTTTAACACTTTTACAACATTCCAATATTCCTTATGAGAGACCCAAAGGCCCATTAGCTCAAAACAAATTAAATACAACAATTTATATTTGAAATCTTTAGTACACTGAGATGTTCTGTTTATTTTTTCGGTCCCATGAAATGTCATTTAGAAAAGCAATTTTTCAGGCTATGATAAGTCAATATTGGTATTGATAAAACAATATTAAAATCTCTGTGACAACTTTGGTTAATTCTGTAAATATTTCTTTCATTGCAAACATGACTTTCTTTTCTTGTTGCTAATACAAATGAGTTGTCGCAATCAACAGATAAGCAAGATGAAGAAGTGTGCAAGGAAGGCAAAAGAAAATATAAACCATCTGATTAGTATAATGCTTCATAATATAAACAGTTGTATTTCCTTCAAATAACAATGTTTGACAACTAGCAGGTTTATTTGATAAGGCAGCTAGAAGTGCAATGACTATGAGCAAAGTGCTATGATCCATAGCAACCAGCTGGAATTCACCCCGAGCTAATCTGACCGGGTAAACTAACACTTGATTGGTTGCTTTAAGTTGTGGCAGTCAAATCAATTTTCCCAAGACTGTCGCAACCCAACATTGTTGCAACATTTTACTAATTATCTTTATTTAAAAATTGTACATGTCCTATTAATCAGGTAAATCTAAAATTTTACACATTTATATCTCCTCCTTACCACTTGAAGGCAGCAGCAAAATAACTTTTCTTATAGCTATCTTATTAAAAAGACCTGAATATTAGATATACAACTAAGCTCGCCATTAGGGATGAGCCGAACACCCCCCGGTTCGGTTCGCACCAGAACCCGCGAACGGACCGCAAGTTCGCACGAACGTTAGAACCCCATTGACGTCTATGGGACTCGAACGTTCGAAATCAAAAGTGCTCATTTTAAAGGCTAATTTGCATGGTATTGTCCTAAAAAGGGTTTGGGGACCCGGGTCCTACCCCAGGGGACATGTATCAATGCAAAAAAAACTTTTAAAAATGGCCGTTTTTTCGGGAGCAGTGATTTTAATGATGCTTAAAGTAAAAAAAAAAAAGTGAAATATTCCTTTAAATATCGTACCTGGGGGGTGTCTATAGTATGCCTGTAAAGTGACGCGTGTTTCCCATGTTTAGAACAGTCCCTGCACCAAATGTCATTTTTAAAGGAAAAAATCTCATTTAAAACTGCTTGCGGGTTTAATGTCATGTCGGGTCATGGCAATATGGATGAAAATCAGTGAGACAAACGGCATGGGTACCCCCCAGTCCATTACCAGGCCCTTTGGGTCTTGTATGGATATTAAGGGGAACCCCGCACCCAAATTAAAATAAGGAAAGGTCCCTATATACTCTGAACAGCAGTATTCAGGCGGTGCAAACAAGACAGGGACTGTAGGTTTGTTGTTAAGTAGAATCTGTTTGTAATTTTGAACATTTTTAATGTGTTTAGCTCCAGCCAAAAAATCTTTTCTAAGCTTTTTGGAAAACATAGGGAAGGGTTATCACCCCTGTGACATTTGTTTTGCGTCTTTCCTCCTCTTCAGAAGATTTCACCTCACTTTTTTGTCCCAATGAAAAATGTTTTTGGAAAATTTGGGTTTTTTTGTGGAACAAGGATTGGAAAGCATCAGTGGAAAGGAGAAATTGTTTTCCCATATTAACTCTTACAGGAGAGAATTTCCCTTCCTTAGGGGTAGATTTCATCTCACTTCCTGTTGTCTCCTTCCGTTTGCAAGTAGGAGTCGTTTGTAAGTTAGATGTTTGAAAGTAGGGTCCTGCCCTATATACTCAGCAGAAATTTGGGCCTTAGGTGTTGCTGTGGCCAAAACACTGTAAGCCCTCACAGGGCCCTGCTGTGAAATATTAGATCAAGAATTGTAATTACATGCCCCTGTTGAACAGGAGCTGAAAAATTAGGCCTTAGGCACTGGTGCTGGTGCCACAACACTGCAACCCCTCACAGACACTCTAGTTGGAACGCAGGAACGAGCCCTGCTGCAAAGTATTGCATCAAAAATTGTAATTACACGCCCCTGTTAGACAGGGGCAGAAAAATTGGGTCTTAGGCACTGGTGCTGGTGCCACAACACTGCAACCCCTCACAGACACTCTAGTTGAAACGCAGGAACAAGCCCTGCTGCAAAGTATTGCATCAAAAATTGTAATTACACGCCCCTGTTAGACAGGGGCTGAAAAATTGGGTCTTAGGCACTGGTGCTGGTGCCACAACACTGCAACCCCTCACAGACACTCTAGTTGGAATGCAGGAACGAGCCCTGCTGCAAAGTATTACATCAAAAATTGTAATTACACGCCCCTGTTAAACAGGGGCTGAAAAATTGTGCCTTAGGCACTGGTGGTGGCGCCCAGAACCAAAAATGTTCTTACAAGCTATCAGCGTGATGATTGAGGAGGAAGAGGATAATTACTCAGGGATAGTCACTCAGCATCAGCATAGGCAGTCTTTGAAGGGATCTGAGATTTCAAAAAAAATTATTCGGTTACATCTGCATCAGGTGCTTGGTAGCTGGTGGTGATCCAAGACTGATTCATTTTTATGAAGGTCAGCCGATCGACCGAGTCGGTGGACAGACGCACCCTGTGATCGGTTACCACGCCTCCAGCAGCACTGAATGTGCGTTCCGAAAGAACGCTGGATGCAGGACAGGCCAGTAGCTCAATTGCATACTGTGCAAGCTCTGGCCAGTGATCCATCCTCAAGACCCAGTAACCCAGAGGATTTTCGGTGGGAAAGGTGTCCAAGTCTGATCTTGCCCCTAGGTATTCCTGCACCATGTAAAACAGACGCTGGCGATGGTTGCTGGAACCGATCATACCTTGGGGCTGCGGACCAAAAAATTGTCTGAACGCATCGGTCAGACGGCCACCTTCTCCACCGCTCCTTCTTTGACTGACCGAAGCCTCAGCAACACGTTGTCCAGAAACAGGAGTTTGTAACCTCCCAGTCTCTGGGAACGCGTTGCACAGACCTTTCTGCAAGGCCTCCCGAAGATGTTTCATCCTCTGCTCCCTCTGCGATGGCAAGATAAGGTCCGCAACCTTACCCTTGTAACGTGGATCAAGGAGGGTTGCCAGCCAGTATTGGTCCTTCTCCTTGATACCACGAATACGAGGATCCTTACGCAGGCTTTGCAGGATCAGGGAGGCCATGCAGCGTAGGTTTGCTGAGGCATTCGGTCCGGAGTCCTCTGGGTCACTAAGGACAACAACGTCCGCAGCCACCTCCTCCCAGCCACGTACAAGTCCATGTGTTCCTTGGGACTGATCCCTTAAAGACTGCTGATGCTGAGTGCCAGGCTCCACCTCCATACTGACACAATCTTCCTCCTCCTCCTCCTCCTCCTCCTCGTCCTCTTCCTGTGTGATCGGCGGGCACGCAGGAACACTGTCTGGATAAAGGGGGCCTTGAGAGCTAAGGAAGTCCTCCTCTTCCTGCCTCTGTTCTGCCTCAAGTGCCCTGTCCATTATTCCACGCAGCGTGTGCTCCAACAGGTGGACAAGGGGGACAGTGTCACTGATGCATGCACTGTCAGTGCTCACCATCCTCGTGGCCTCCTCGAATGGTGACAGGACAGTGCATGCATCCCTGATCATGGCCCACTGGCGTGGGGAAAAAAAACCAAGGTCCCCTGACCCTGTCCTGGTGCCATAGTCGCACAGGTACTCATTGATGGCCCTCTGCTGCGTGTGCAGCCGCTGCAGCATGGCCAACGTCGAGTTCCACCTGGTGGGCATGTCACAGATTAGGCGGTTCTTGGGCAGGTTAAACTCCTTTTGGAGGTCCGTCAGCCGAGCACTGGCATTATATGACCGGCGGAAATGCACACAGACTTTCCTGGCCTGCCTCAGGACATCCTGTAAGCCCGGGTACCTGCCCAAGAACCGCTGCACCACCAAGTTAAGGACGTGAGCCAAACAGGGCACATGGGTCAGTTGTCCCTGTCGGAGGGCAGAGAGGAGGTTGGTGCCATTGTCGCAAACCACCATTCCTGCCTTAAGTTGGCGTGGCGTCAACCACCTCTGAACCTGCCCCTGCAGAGCTGACAGAACCTCTGCCCCAGTGTGGCTCCTGTCCCCCAAGCACACCAGCTCAAGCACCGCATGGCATCTTTTGGCCTGCGTACTTGCGTAGCCCCTTGAACGCCTACGGAGCACCGCTGGTTCCGAGGAAGAGGCCATGGAGGAAGAAGAAGAGGAGGGGGTGGAGGAGAGAGGTGTGTCACAATCAGCATTTTGGAGGCGTGGTGGCGGAACAACCTCCAACACTACTGCACCTTGTCCTGCATCCTTCCCAGCTGCCAGCAGAGTCACCCAATGCGCCGTGAAACTTAAGTAACGTCCCTGTCCATGCCTGCTGGACCATGAGTCAGCGGTAATATGCACCTTACCGCTGACCGCCCTGTCCAGCGAGGCATGGACATTGCCTTCCACATGCCGGTAGAGAGCCGGAATCGCCTTCCGTGAGAAAAAGTGGCGTTTGGGTACCTGCCACTGAGGAACCGCACATTCCACAAACTCACGGAAGGGGGCAGAGTCTACCAACTGAAAAGGCAGCAGTTGAAGTGCTAGCAATTTTGCCAAGCTAGCATTCAACCGCTGGGCATGTGGATGGCTGGGAGCAAACTTCTTTCGGCGGTGCAGCAGCTGGGGCAGGGAAATTTGCCTGGTACAATCTGACGTCGGTGTACCAAAAGCAGATTGCCCATAAGTACTTGGCTGTGACACACCTAATTCTACACCTTCATTCCTCTCACTGCAGGTCGCAGAGAGGACTGAAGGTCTAGTGGGGTTGGAAATCTCAGCTGATGAGGAGCAAGGAGAGATCGTCTTTGTTCTTTGGTGTGGGTCTTTTAGATACGCTTGCCAACGAACTGCATGGCAGGTCAACATATGTCTGGTCAAGCATGTGGTACCCAAGCGGGAGATGTTTTGGCCACGCGAGATACGCTTGAGACATATGTTGCAAATAGCAGCGGTGCGATCTGATGCACTCGTCTCAAAAAAGGCCCACACCAAAGAACTTTTTGAATAACGCGCAGAGACTGCAGCGCCCTGCACATGTGGAGCTTTGGGGTGTGATGCAGTCAATGTGCTGCCCTTAGGCTGGCCCCTGGAGGGCATCCTGCCTAGTTGGTGATGTGCCACCTCCTCCTCCTCCTCCTCCTCCTCTCTCCTATCAGGCACCCACGTTGAGTCAGTGACCTCATCATCCCCTCCCTCCTCATCACTGGAGCAAACCTGGCAGTATGCTGCAGCAGGGGGAGCATGACTGCCAGATTGCTGTCCTTCTTGGGCACCCCCTCTGTCCGTGCTCATGTTACTGCCTTCATTGAGCTCAGTATCATCATCAGAGCCTTCCAAACGCTGGGCATCCTCCTGGAGCATGTACCCAACACTGTGGTCAAACAGTTCGAGGGAATCCTCATGAGGACATGGTGGAGCTAGGGAAGGAGTCACTGATGACATTGAGCTGAGGGAAGAGGCCGCTGCTTTGCCAGACAAAGCACCCTGGGCATGGGTGAGAGAGGATGAGGAGGATGAGGACGGCTTGGTCATCCACTCGACCAAGTCTTCCGCATGTTGCGGCTCAACACGGCCAGCTGCCGAAAAAAAGGCCAAGCGTGTCCCATGGCCACGTGCTGATGAGGATGCACCGTCTCCACGACCAGCACTAGACACAGAGCCTGCTTGCCCTCTCTTATTGGCTTGTGACTGTCTGCCTCTCCTTCTTGGCCTTCCAGACATACTAATGGCCTGTAGCTGCACTAAGCTGGGATAGAACACCTGTAATTTTCTTCAGGTAGCTTTATATACTGTAACCAGACAAGCCTGCCTGTCAGTAGGAAGATAACAGGAACGGATCTAGCTGAACACTGTGAGCAGGACGTACTGCACTAAATGTATATAGCAGGAACGGATCTAGCTGAACACTGTGAGCAGGACGCACTGCACTGAATGTAAATACCAGGAACGGATCTAGCTGAACACTGTGAGCAGGACGCACTGCACTGAATGTAAATAGCAAGAACGGATCTAGCTGAACACTGTGAGCAGGACGCACTGCACTGAATGTAAATAGTCTAGCTGCCTGACCGTGGTACTAATAGGATCAAAAAGAACACCTGTAATTTTCTTAAGGTAGCTTTATATACTGTAACCAGACAAGCCTGCCTGTCAGTAGGAAGATAACAGGAACGGATCTAGCTGAACACTGTGAGCAGGACACACTGTACTAAATGTAAATAGTCTAGCTGCCTGACCGTGGTACTAATAGGATCAAAAAGAACACCTGTAATTTTCTTCAGGTAGCTTTATATACTGTAACCAGACAAGCCTGCCTGTCAGTAGGAAGATAACAGGAACGGATCTAGCTGAACACTGTGAGCAGGACGTACTGCACTAAATGTATATAGCAGGAACGGATCTAGCTGAACACTGTGAGCAGGACGCACTGCACTGAATGTAAATAGCAGGAACGGATCTAGCTGAACACTGTGAGCAGGACGCACTGCACTGAATGTAAATAGCAGGAACGGATCTAGCTGAACACTGTGAGCAGGACGCACTGCACTGAATGTAAATAGCAGGAACGGATCTAGCTGAACACTGTGAGCAGGACGCACTGCACTGAATGTAAACAGCAGGAACGGATGTAGCTAAACACTGTGAGCAGGACGCACTGCACTGAATGTAAATAGCAGGAACGGATCTAGCTGAACACTGTGAGCAGGACGCACTGCACTGAATGTAAATAGCAGGAACGGATGTAGCTGAACACTGTGAGCAGGACGCACTGCACTAAATGTAAATACCAGGAACGGATCTAGCTGAACACTGTGAGCAGGACGCACTGCACTGAATGTAAATAGCAGGAACGGATCTAGCTGAACACTGTGAGCAGGACGCACTGCACTGAATGTAAATAGCAGGAACGGATCTAGCTGAACACTGTGAGCAGGACGCACTGCACTGAATGTAAATAGCAGGAACGGATCTAGCTGAACACTGTGAGCAGGACGCACTGCACTGAATGTAAATAGCAGGAACGGATCTAGCTGAACACTGTGAGCAGGACGCACTGCACTGAATGTAAATAGCAGGAACGGATCTAGCTGAACACTGTGAGCAGGACGCACTGCACTGAATGTAAATAGCAGGAACGGATCTAGCTGAACACTGTGAGCAGGACGCACTGCACTGAATGTAAATAGCAGGAACGGATCTAGCTGAACACTGTGAGCAGGACACACTGCACTAAATGTAAATAGTCTAGATAGAAGATAACAGGAACGGATCTAGCTAAACTGAATACAGTGTATATATATATATGCAACACCTGGGATGCATATATATACACAATACACTGTAAGTGCAGCTAACTGACTGACTGTTCTGCCTAATCTATCTAACTCAAATCAAATGACACTGTCTCTCTCTCTCTCTATCTCTCAGCACACCGGAACACACACTACACAGGGCCGCCGTGCAGGCGGCCTTATATAGTGTGGGGTGTGTACTAAATCCCCTGAGCCATAATTGGCCAAAGCCACCCTGGCTTTGGCCAATTACAGCTCTCTCTACTGACGGCGCTGTGATTGGCCAAGCATGCGGGTCATAGTGCATGCTTGGCCAATCATCAGCCAGCAATGCACTGCGATGCCGCAGTGAATTATGGGCCGTGACGCGCCACACGAATTTGGCGCGAACGGCCCATATCGTTCGCAATTCGACGGACGGTCGAACAGCCGATGTTCGAGTCGAACATGGGTTCGACTCGAACACGAAGCTCATCCCTACTCGCCATACACAGAGCAAATTTCGGCCAGTTCCTGGTGGACTGGACGAAATTTGCTCAGTGAGTGGCCATAGCAGCCATCTCCTGCCCAACATCCCTTAATTGAAAAAAAGAGCCTGGCAGAAAATTGTTGGCTGAACAGCATCTGCATTCAATCAGGCACTGTTTGGGTAATTATATACCGTACATTTATATGTGTCATCAAGGCTTTTCACCTACACATGGTGAGGGGCTCCAGGGTTTATGACTGTTATAAAGAAAATAACTTTTTCTTGAAATCATAATAAGTCCTCCTATGGGTCTTGGAGCCCAGAGGCTTTGTAGAACTTTGGGTGGGAAAAAGCATCTATTTCTAAGCCAGACATTATTAGTCTGAGCTTTGCACAGGCATTTATTAAGCGAACTGACCGATGCTAAGGGGTTCCACCTGTCTATGTGAGCCTGCTGCTGGGTGAAAAGGCTGACTGCTAGTGGGACCCTTAAAAGGTACAAGTTCTGCTTGTTTGTTTTGGGGAACCTAGTAGGGGACTAGCTAAACAAGCTTTAACAAAGGAGTTTCGAAAGACCTACTTTGATCTATAACTTCACAATGCCAAGGATTTACTCAAGAAATTCTAGCCAGGCATGAGGTTACCATCTAAGCACAGCATGTGCTGACATAGAAATATGAACCTAGAAAGCTTGCAAGGTACCAGATGCGTGATTTTACAAGTTGTTGTAATCAGTGGTGCTCAATTCTGCTCAGATTGTAGAGTGACTGGCTTGCAACTATTACTTCAGAGCCTTGCTGTTTAAGATAAACAAGAGTGTGGATGAGCTGGGGTCCCCTGTGAAACGACAGACTGCTAGCGAGGACTGGTGATGGATAGCATACAGTATTGTGTGTGGTGATAGTTTATGCCCCAATGATGTCACATCTGACAAAATGCGTAGGAAGAAGCTGAAGCTGAACGCGCTGATGTCACCACACACAGTGTCGCTAGCTGATCGTGTTCCCAAAGGGAAAAAAGAGTTGCTGTTACATACACATTTGAGTTTTTAATTTTTTTTTATGCAATATTTATTCATCTTTTTAAGAAATATCAAACATACCTGATTATTTCAGACAGGTTATCAAATTGGTTTTAAACTGCTTCACACTATTGGAAGTGTTCCTTCTTTTGTCTTTCACATGGTATTTTTATGAGGCTAATGATTGTGTAAAACCAGTGGGTCTGTATACCAGACAAGTGGGTTTATAAAAATATTGGTGGTGTCGATCTCACTATAAAGCATTACTAGAAGATTGCGCTTTTCCTGTTTTTTTCTTTTTACACGTGCACTTGGTTGTTGAACTGAGCAGGGACCTGCTCTGGATTGAACTATATTCATATTTATTTATATACTCATTCATATTAATTGTGTGGCACATTTATTGCTTGAACTGTGCTTTTTATTGTTTGCTCTGTGTTTTCATTGTTTTCACAGTAATATTCACACTGATTATTAGGGGCATTTTTACAATTGCTTCATGACTTTACTCTGTCTAGATACTGATTAGTTCAACATATATAATTATTTATTTGGTAGTGAGGACTACCTTCAGGATCTGCCTTCCAAACCAGCAACCCCGGAAACAGGAACCATTAACTTCAGGTAACATGGGATTGGGTGAGACACCCATACTGTAAGTATCAGATACAAACAGTCTCCTAGCCCAAAAGCAGTCTCTTCCTTACAGATTGGGAGCTAGCAGCGCTCCTCTCTTTCTTCTACTTTCACAATTCATTTTTATAGCTACTGCTCTATGTCCCTGGGTGGCCGATATGCTGGTACAGTTGGCAATGTCATTTTGATACTATGCGCCTTAAAAAATGTGCTGTTCTCTGTGTACTAACTTAGTACTGTGATTCTATTTGTACACTAGATGGTGCCTTTAACACTGCTCACTAAAGACTGCAGCTCAGCTGATACAAGTTCCCATTCTGGTTGGTCACATTTAGGGCCTGGTTACAACTCCTCCCCTCTTCCTCCCCCTTTTTAGACCGAGGCATCTCCACAGACTGATCCACTCACAATTGGAGAGCATGACGCCACCCCCTCAATGTGGGGGGGCTGTGCTATGCATTCCACACACTGCAATTCCATGGCAGCATGTACCGCACATGCGCGATCGTGCCAAACTGCGCATGCGTGTTCGCGTAGAGGAACTGCGCATGCACGGGCGACCTGCACCATATTTAAATCCCTGGAGCAGTGCAGTTTAATAGCACTGCTGGAAGAGATGGATGCCAGACGTGGATGAGCAGCATTAACTACAGGTACAGTGAGTACTCCAGCCTCCTTTGAGATGCTGGAGTAGAAATACAGGTACATACTGGCTGTTGAGCACTTTATAAGCTATTCAAGTATATGGGTATTTCCTAGGGAGCAGTTTTTCAAGTGAACCTGAGTGTGCTACAAACAGACCAAGAAAGGCTATATTTGAGGCTTGGATAGCATCCCTCAACAATCATCAGATTGAATACTGGTAAACACTGTTTGTTATATTCCTTCCATTTGTTTTGTGGCTAGGTCATAACATTCATACGGACAGCTGCAGTGTTCAGTACACATCTTTATATAGCCGTGATATGATTTACCAATCTGTTTCTCTTTTCTCTGCTTTCTCTCTTGCTCTCTGCTTTCTTTCTCATTTTTTCTTTCCTTTTCCTCTTTTCTTCTATCTCCCTTTTCTTCCTTCTTTTGTTCTCTCTCTCTTTTTCTTTCTCTTTCTTTTTTCTTTCTTGTCTCTCACCCCCCCCTTGCTTTCTTTGCCTTAATACATGCAGTTTTACAACTCCTCCGCTGCACTTCATGTACCACCTTGATTTATGACCAACCAGTTCATGGAGGGCTCTCATAAGATGCTCGTTGTTTCCGTGGGGCAGTGTCGATAGGCTTCCAGTGACGCCATATTCTGCGGTGTCTCACCGACTTTTTTTGTTTGCATAGTGCAGTATACTCCTTCAAATCAGCTTCTACTACAATTTTGTTACGTTTTTGTTCTTTGGTTAAAAACACGACATAACAAAAAACAAATCATTACGTGTTGGTATGATCAAATTTTATGTGCAATAATAAATGCTTTTTTATTCTATAATTGTGTTGTTGTTGCCTTTAAAGTCCCAAGCAAGGGGGTTTCCTTTTTTCCTATACAATAGGGATGTGGCAACAACACACCAATCTCTGGCATGGTGAAGATTTATCTATATAGATAATGGATTTACAGTGAAGAACTGTAACTTATGGGTATCTTTATTTCTATGTTACAACATTTTTTTGTGAATGAGTAGGGGGTATTTTGCACCCCATATTTATTCATGTGTATCTGGGAGCCCCATTGTTATTAAAGCATGTTATTAAGGCTTGTTTCAGATTCCAATTAGGAACCCTGCCTGCAGGCCCTCACAACCACTGGCCAGGTTCGGGGAGATGAGGCCCTAAACAACATGGGTACCCCTCATGTTGAGGGGGATGTTGCCTGGTAGTGTTTAGGAAGCTGTATTCCCAGATTAAGGGTCTAGTATGGATTTTTAGGGGGACCTCACACATGTTTTATTTTTTTTTGCATGGCATTGGAGGGGTCTGGATGCGGTTTTTTAACTCTTTGCTGTTTAGATCAGTCACTTATGGTGCTGAGATCTTTGTTTGTAGAACTATCTATAGTTCCTTTTTATATAGCTTTATACCAACTGTTTCATGTTGAAAAAGATAATGTATGCTAATTGAACTATAACTTTCTGGTGTTCTTCCAGCCAAGGAAAGGACAGTTTTTGCTTTACTGGGTGGGCAATTCTGTTGGAATACATTGTTCATGTATTTTGTGCAACAACTACATTAACCAGTAGATGGCAGTGTTTAAAATTTTGTAGATGTATCCATGCCTATACTCTGTCTTTTTCCTGAATACATTTCTTGTTTCCTGTCTGCAGTTAAGCAGCAAAGCCCATGTGGACTGTGCACTGTTTGTTCTGTAGGGCTATATACAGAATTTCTAACAAATACTCATACATTGTCCTCCCTTTTGGCTCTCATGGGGCCCCAGCCTCATTCCAAAGAATGGTGGACCACATTCTTAAGCCCCACAAAGCATATGGCTCTGAATGATGTCATCATTTTTAGTCTTGAATGGGATTCCCACCTAGAGAAGGTCCAGGCAGTTTTAGATTCCATTGATAAGGCCAAGCTAACCTCTCCCCACAGAATCAAAAGAAATGTATTTTATTGGCTGGACATACACTTTATGGAGTAACTACAGGACTGATGTCGAATAGGGATGAGCCGAACGTGTGCGAACGTGAGAACACCGTTAAATTCTATGGGACACGAACGTGTAAAATCAAAAGTGCTAATTTTGAAGTCTTATATGCAAGTTATTGCCAAAAAAGTGTTTGGGGACTCGGGTCCTGCCCTAGGGGACATGTATCAATGCAAAAAAAGTCTTTAAAACGTCAGTTTTTTCAGGAGCAGTGTTTTTAGGAATGTTTAAAGTGAAACAATAAAAATGAAAAATTCCTTTAAATATTATGCCTGTGGGGTCCCCTTAGTCTGCCTGTAAAACAGCGCATTTTACCATGTTTAAAACAGTAAGGCAGCAAAATGGCATTTCTAAAGGAAAAAATGTCAATTAAAATTGCTTACGGTTGTAATGTTTTGCCAGATCTCGGAGATATACATAAAAAATCATTGAAAAAAACAGCGTGGGTTTCCCCCCCCAGTCCATACCAGGCCCTTCGGGTCTGGTATGGGTATTAAGGGGAACTCCACGCCAACACTTTTTTTTTAATGGCGTGCCCCCCCCCCAAAAAATCCATACCAGAACCAAAGGGCCTGGTATGGACGGGGTAACCCATGCTGTTTTTTTTCTCAATTCTGTCATATGGCTCCCCTTAACCACTTCAATGCACTATATACTCTGCTAAAAAATTGGACCTTAGGTGTTGGTGGTGCCAGAACACGGTAACCCCCTCACAGTTACTCTTGTTGGGTGCAGGAACTGGCCCTGCTGTTAAATATAATTTCGAAAATTGTAATTACATGCTCCTGTTAAACAGGGACACAAACATTGGGCCCTAGGTGTTGGTGATACCAGAGCACGGTAACCCCTCACAGTTACTCTTGTTGGGCACAGGAAAGGGCCCTGCTGTTAAATATTATTTCAAAAATTGTAATTACATGCCCCTGTTAAGTAGGAGCAGAAAAATTTAGCCTTGGGTGGTGGTGGTGCACTAAACCAAAAATTTTGTTGGAAGCTAGCATCATCATGATTGAGAATAAATAAGATAGGCAGCTTTGGCAGTCTTCAAGGGATCCCAGATCCATAGCAAATTCAATAAGTTACATCAGCATCAGGCGCTTGATAGCTGCTGATCCAGGATTGATTAGTTTTTATAAATGTGAGCCTATCAACGGAATTTGTGGACAGGCCAATTCTTTGATCCGTTAAAAATCCTCCAGCAGCACTGAATGTGTGTTCAGAAAGCACGGTGGATGGAGGACAGGCCAGTAGCTCAATTGCATATTGAGCAAGTTCTGGCTAGTGGTCAAACCTCAAGACCCAATAACTCAGTGGATGCTCTGTTGGAAAGGTCTCCAAGTCTGCTCTTGCCCCCAGATATTCCTGCACATATAATGCAGATGCTGGCGATGGTTGCTGGAACCTATCAGACCTTATCGCTGAGGACTGAAAAAATAGTTAAAAGGCATCAGCCAGCCGGCCACCTTCTCCACCGCTCTTCATCTGACCAAACAAAGCCTCAGAAACACATTGTCCAGCACCAGGAAATGGTAACCTCCCAGGGTCTGGAAATGCGTTACACAAACTTTTCTTCAAGGCCTCCTGAAGATGTTTCATCCTCTGCTCCCTCTGCAAAGGCATGATGAGTTCTGCAACTTTCAGTTCTGCCAGGAGATTCCAACCGCCACTCCGGTTTCCTTACTGGTAGCCTTGTTATCCCAGTATCAGGTGGAGGGACAGTTGAGATCCTGCAGCCATTATTAGGGGACCACAATAGATGGTACAAACAGCTTAACAAGGAACTACCAGCAAATAACTCACGGTTAGTAGAGGTCGAAGACAGGAACCAGGTGGGAGAAAAGGACAATCCTAAACGATCCAAGTCAACGGACCAAGTCAGAAGTACACAGGGGTCAACCAGAAGGCAGCGTGGGGAACAGGCAGGGTCAGCAACAAGATCAGCGTAAATAAAAGGGGTAATCCAAGAAGCGGTGTCAGGAACAAGCAAGTCAGCAACCAGCAACACATAACATACATCAACGAGCAGGAACTAGGGCGAAGACAGGAAGAGGAAGTGATAATTTATAGGGTCACTAGATCAGGTGACTGCCTACAGCTGGTCACAGGGTGGAGCCAGCATCCAAACTCAAGGAGCAGAACATAACAAGGATTCTACCTTAAAAAGGAAGTTCCCTGGTGGCTCAGGCAATAGGAAGCCGTTCAAAGAATCCCAGGATCGAATCCCGGACACGGAGTGACAGTACCCCCCACACAAAGATACCCCCCGACCTATTTGGGTTTGGATGGGTGCCTATCATGGAAGGACTTGACCAGCCGTGGGGCATGAACATCATGAGCTGGCACCCAAGTCCTTTCTGCAATGGAGTAGCCCTTCCAGTCCACTAGATACTGCAATTGTCTACCCCTACATTGGGAATCTAGAATTTTACTAACTTCATATTCCTGATGGTCATCCACTGACCAGAGAGGGATGTCTAGAGGATAGAGGGAACCTATTTTTGAAAAAGGGTTTAAGCAAGGATACATGAAATGTACTGGGAATTGGAAGGTGAGGGGGCAAGCCAAGTTTATAAGCTACTGGATTGACTTGCTGAAGGATATGAAAAGGCCCTGTAAATCTAGGAACTAATTTGGGAGAAGGTTGCCACAGCTTAATGTTCTTGGTGGACAACCATACCAGCTGATTAAGACAAAAGCGGGGTGCAGGTTTTCTGCAACGGTCCGCAAACCCCTTGTATCTGCGTATAGACTGCAGCAGAACCTTTCTTATGTTCCTCCAGTGCTTCATTAATCTTGACACCACGTTGGCTGCCACAGGTACCTCTACCAGAGGGGACTGGACGGGAAGCACCCTGGGTTGATACCCAAAGGCAGCTTGGAAAGGGGAACATCTAAGAGAAGAGTGCCATTGCGAATTGTGTGCTAATTCAGCTAGAGGTAACATCTCACTCCAGTTGTCACATTCAGCATTAATATTAGCTCGTAGGTAGATCACCAAATCTTGATTGACCCTTTCTGTCTGGCCATTAGATTGGGGGTGGTATCCCGAGGACAGGGAATTCTTGATCCCCAGATGTTTGCAAACCTCCCTCCAGAACGAGGATATGAATTGAGGGCCTCTGTCAGTAACAATATCGACAGGAATGCCGTGTAAACAGGTGATATTCTCAATAAAGGATAGAGCCAAGCTGAGGGCAGAAGGTAGTGCGGGAATAGGAATGAAGTGGGTTAACTTAGAAAATCGGTCTACTACCACCCAAATGATGGTATTCCCACGGGAGGTGGGCAAGTCCATGATAAAATCCATGCTGATATGAATCCAGGGAGCATGAGGAACAGGTAACGGTTGTAGTAGACCTTGTGGAAAAGAACGATGCATTTTGATGGCCACACAAACCGAACAAGCTCTAACAAAGGCTATAACATCCTTCTTTAGAGTAGGCCACCAAACCAGGGACTTCAAGCGTAGGAAGGTTTGATTGATACCAGGGTGTCCGGATACCTTCTTCCCATGGGCCCATTGTAACACTTCTTTCCGTAGTTCTAGGGGAACCAACAAGGTATTGGGTGGAACTGACAAATTAGAAGGTGCCGAGGATTGTGCGGCCAACAAGTTCCTTTTGTAGAGCAGTATCCAGTGCAATAATTTGTTCAGGAGGATCAATATGACCAGGAGTTATTTGCAGATTCACACAAGGGAATTGCAGAGACAGGGCATCGGCCTTGGTGTTCTTGGTGCCAGGAATGTATGTTACTACAAAGTTGAACCGGGAGAAAAAAGTGCCCAGTGGGCTTGTCTGGAATTCAGTCTTTGAGCTTTCTCCAGGTAGGTCAGTCTGAACCACAACCAGAATTTCCGTACCTTCTAAAAGGTGTCTCCATTCGGAGAATGCTAGCTTTATAGCCAAAAGCTCTTTATTCCCTTATTTATTGTCACAGTTTTGTCATAGTTTTGTTCCTGTGACAGAGAATTTCTTGGAGAACAAGAAGGCGACCGGATGAAGTTTGTTGGAAATAGGTTCTCATTGAGATAACACTGCTCCAGCGTCTACTTCGGAGGCATGAACCTCCAAGAAAAATTGAGCAGATGGCTGAGGATGGCGGAGTATAGGAGCGAAGCAGAAGGCAGACTTTAGATGATTGTGGCCTCCGAAAGCTCTGGAGGTGTTCAAAGAGCAGTTGGTCCTTTTCTTAATAAGAGCGGTGATGGGAGCCAGAATCTTGGAAAAATTCTTGACAAATTTCCTATAATAGTTACAGAACCCAATGTAACGCTGAATTTCTTTTAAAGTGGTAGGTCTAGGCCATAGTAAGATGTCATTTAGCTTCTTGGAATCCATCTGGAATTCTTCGAATGAAATTATGTAACCCAGGAAGGGTAATTCAGGTAGTTCAAAGGAGCACTTGGAAACTTTGGCATACAACCTATGATCTCTTAAACGTTGGAGAACAGTGCGTACATGGCAACAATGATGCCGTATATCCTTAGAGTAAATGAGTATATCGTCCAAGTATAGGACAACAAAAGTGTCGAAAAGGTCTCTGAAAATGTCGTTTACGAATACTTGGAATACAGCGGGGGCATTGCAAAGGCCAAATGGCATCACGCTACACTCATAATGCCCCCTACGAGTATTGAAAGCTGTCTTCCATTCGTCTCTTGCTTTGATTCTAATCAGATTATAGGCATAAGGAAGGTCCAGTTTGGTAATGATCTCTGATCCTTGAACACGGTCAAATAGCTCAGTAATTAAAAGGAGAGGATACTGATTGTTTACAGTGATACGATTGAGAGCCCTGAAGTCAACGCAGTGCCTAAGTCCTCCATCTTTTTTTCTCCACAAAAAAGAACCCTGCCCCCGTGGGAGAGGTGGAAGGGTGAATGAAACCCTTCCTTAGGCTGTCTTTGATGTACCTTTCCATCGCCTTAGTCTCCGCGAGGCTGAGAGGATAGGTTCTCCCCTTAGGTAGGGGAGCCCCGAGTATCAAATCTATAGCGCAGTCATAAGGGCGGTGGGAAGGGAGAACCTCTGCTTCCTTTTCATAAAAATCAGCAAAGGCCTCAGGTAATTCAGGGGCAGTAGTCACCAAATGAATGGACACATCATCACGTACTTACTACCTTTTGGAAACAGTTGACATGGCAGGATGTGCTCCAAGCAGAAATTTGACCAGAGGACCAGTCAATAGACAGGTTGTGTTTACGTAACCAAGGATAACCAAGAATTACTGCGTACTTAGGAGACAGAATGATGTCAAACGATAACACTTCAAAATGCAGAGCACCTAACAGGACGGAAAGAGGCTTGGATTCGTGAGTGATAAGTCCCTCACAAAGATGGTCTTCGCCAAGAGTAGTTACACAGAGTGGTGGATCTTTAGGAACAGTGGGAATCTAAAGACTCTTAACCAGCGCTGCATCGAGAAATACCCCACCAGCGCCGGAATCAATAAAGGCAACTGTGGAAAAGCACTTATCATTCCAGGACAAGGATATAGTGACTACTAGTCTCTCTTGACGAGGATCCAAAACAGCATGGCCTAATGGGCCTCCTCGAGGACTCAGCTGCAGCTACTTTGCCAAGAACGTCAAATATTTCCTCAAAGGTTTTCATAAACGTGGGGTAGTCGGTAAGTATAGGGGAATCTTTCTCAAGAAGAGGTGACACCCAGGACAAAGCTCTACCCTTTAGCAAGGAAATAATAAATGTCACCTTGGCTTGAGCAGAGGCAAACACAGAAGGTTGATTTCTAAAATGCAACCGGCAATGGTTGAGAAATCCCCTGCAATCCAAGGAGTTCCCATCATACTTATCAGGGAAAGGTATCTTAGGAGCGTGCCATAAACCATGATTCAGACCGAGACAGAAGTACAGTTAAATCACACTTGTTTAATAATAAAAGTAAAAAGAACAAACGTAGTCAAAACATAGCCAAAGTTCAGTAACCGGAATGGATAGTCAGACAAGCCAGAAAGTCAGGAAGCCAGGGAGCAGCATAGTGGAACAGCGTAGTGGAACAGCAAGCAGGATCTGGAGCCAGAAGGAATGTCAGCCAAGCAAGTCTTTAACAGGAACGCAGGAGAAAGTCTCTGTGATTAAGTAGGTGAGTCATTGTGGAGAGATAGGAGCTGGCAATTAGTGGGCAGCTGAGCAACCAGCTCAGAGAAGGAAGGGCTAAGCCCAGCCCTGATAGAGCGGGAGAACCTTGGGGGTTAGACATGACAACAGGTTCCCCAGCCCCAGACTCATGGTTATTAGATGTAGCAGGACTAGCACCATGTGCAGTATACAAAGAGGATAACCTAGTCGTGATAGCATCCAATTTCTCCTCCAATGACTGTACACGATTGGCCTGCTCACCCAACAGCTGTTCCTGAAGAGAGACTGCCTGCACCAGCTCGCTGAGGTCCATCTGGCCCTAGTATAATTTCAGGTCTGCCAGGAGATTCCAACTGTCACTCCGGTTTCCTGACCGGTAGTCTTGTTATCCCAGTATCAGGTGCAGGGACGGTTGAGGTCCTGGAGCCAGTATTAGGGGACCACAATAGATGGTGTAAACAACCTAACAAGGAACCAACAGCAAATAACTCACGGTTAGTAGAGGCCGAAGACAGGAACCAGGTGGGAGAAAGGACAATTCTAAACGATCCAAGTCAGCGGACCAAGGCAGAAGTACACAGGGGTCAACCAGAAGGCGGCGTCGGGAACAGGCAGGGCCGACAACAAGATCAGCATAAATCCAAGGGGTAATCCAAGAAGCGAAGTCAGGAACAAGCAAGTCAGCAACCAGAAAGACACCTATACTAGGGCAAAGACAGGGAGGGGAAGTGATAATTTATAGGGTCACTAGATCAGGTGACTGCCTACAATTGATCACAGGGTGGAGCCAGCATCCAAACTGAAGAAGCAGAACATAAATCCCGGACACGGTCTGACAGCAACTTTACCCTTGTAATGTGGATCAAGAAGGGTTGATAGCCAGTAATGATCCCTCTCCTTAATACCACACATCCTAGGGTCATTTTGCAGAATCAGAGAGGTCATGCAGCATAAGTTTGCAGAGGCATTGGATTCTGTGTCACTAAGGATCACATTATCCGTAATTACCTCCTCCCAGCCACGTACAACTCCTTGGGTTTCTGGGGACTGAAAACCATCCTTTGAAGACTGCTGTGTGTTATCCTTGACATCCATGCTGACACAATCCTCCTCCTTTTCTTCCTGTGTGTTTGGCGGACCCGCAGGAATGCTACCTGGATAAAGGGGGCCTTGAGGGGAAAGGAAGTCCTCCTCTTCCTCCCGCTGTTCTGCCTCAAGTGCTCTGTCCATGATTCCACGAAGCGTGTGCTCCAGAAGGAAGACTAGAGGGACAGTGTCACTGATGCATGCATTGTCGCTGCTCACCATCCTTGTGGCCTCCTCAAATGTTGACAGGACAGTGCATGCATCATTGATCAGTAGGCACTGGCGTGGCGAAAAGAAGCCAAGCTTCCCTGACCCTGTCCTGGTGCCATACTCGCACCCTGCTGTGTGTGCAGCTGCTGCACATACAGCAGGGTGGGCATGTCACAAATGAGGTGGTTGATGGGCAGTTTATATTCCCTTTGAATGTCAGCCAGCCGAGCACTGGCATTGTATGACCAGCGGAAATGACCACAGACTTTTCTGGCCTGCCTCAGGAGATCTTGTAAGCCTGGGTACCTGGTCAAGAAAAGCTGCACCACCAAATTCAGGACGTGTGCCAAACATTGAACATGGGTCAAGTGTCCCTGTAGGAGGGTGGAGAGAAGGTTGGTGCCATTGTCACATATAACCATTTCTAGCTGAAGGTGGCGTGGCATCAACCACCTCTGAGCTTGCCTCTGCAGAGCTGACAGAATCTCTGCCCCAGTGTGGCTCCTGTCCCCTAGGTAGACCAATTCAAGCACCGTATTACATCTTTTTGCCTGACTGCTTGCATAGCCTCTTGATCGTTTAGGGAGCACTGCTGGTTCAGAGGACAATTTTGCAGAAGAGGAATTAGAGGAAGAAGAAGAGGTGAGAGGGGAGCATACAGATGTTGTGGCATAATCACCACTAGCGGACTAGCTTTTTGGAGGCGTGGTGGTGGAACAAGATCCACTGAACCCTGTCCTGCATCCTTTCCAGCTGCCAGCAGAGTTACCCAGTGTGCCGTGAAGGAAAGGTAACATCTCTGCCCATGTCTGCTGGACCATGAGTCAGCGGTAATATGAACGTTACTGCTGACCGCACTGTCCAATGAGGCGAAAACATTGCCTTCCACATGGCAGTAGAGAGCCGGAATAGCCTTATGTGAAAAGAAATGGCGTTTTGGAACCTGCCACTGTGGTACAGCACATTCCATAAATTCACGAAAGGGGGCTGAGTCTACCAGCTGAAAAGGCAACAGTTGCAGTGCTAGCAATTAGTGCTAGCTGGGACCGAATTTCTTTTTACGGTTCAGCATCTGGGGTAGGAAAATTTGCCTGCTAAAATCAACTGGTGGTGTACTGCTAGCAGATTGGCTGTAAGTACTCATGACACCTATTGCTATACCTTCATTCCTTTCAGTGCAGGTTTTTGAGAGGACTGGAGGTATAGTAGATTTTGAGATCCCAGATGAGAAGCAAGGAGAAGTCTGCCTTGTTCTATAATGTGGGTCTTTCTGGTGCTGCAGCCAACAGACTGCAGGGCAGGTCGTCATATGTCTTATCAAGCATGTGGTTCCCAAGCGGCTGCTGTTCTGGCCACGCTTGATCCGCTTCAGACGTAGGTTGCAAACAGCAGTGGTGCGATCTGCTGCACACGTGTTGAAAAAGGCCCACACCAAGGAACTTTTAAAAGTCAGCGGGGAGTCAGCAGTGCCCTGCACCTCCGGAGCTCTGTGGTGTGATGCAATAGGGTGTCTGCCCTTAAGCTGACCCCTGGAAGACATCCTGCCTTGCAGGAGTTATGCCTCCCCCTCCTCCTCATTTTCCTCCTCTCTTCTCTCAGGCACCCAATTACGGTCAGTGACCAATGGCTCCCGCGTGCATGCGCGGGAGTGACATCACGTGACTTCGGTAAGTCACAGAGCCGGAGTACACAGCCCCGGAAGGAAGAGGGGTGAAAATGGATGATTCCTCCAACGGGGACATCATGGACATGGTGGGCTTCCTTTGCAGGTAAGTGGCACATAATGGGCTTGTATGCGATGCATACTAGCCCACTATGCTTTTACTTTGCGGGAGATAAAGAGGAAGTAAAACCCATCAGGGTTTACTTCCTCTTTAAGTGAGTATGGCATAAAACTTGGTCCCTGCAAGACTTTGCCTTGTAAAAAGCTGCCCTCTTAAAATATAATACCTTCTGTGCAGCCAAACAGACCTACTTTATTACTCTCATAATGCCCTCACATCCAGTCCTCATCAATTCTTTTCTACTGTTAACTTTCTACATTGGCCCCCAGTGCTCCACAGAAACTGCCTCTCTAAAACTCATTACCCATAAATACATGTATACGTATGGGATCTTTCAGGTGTCCAAAGTATTATACCATCATTACAAAATCAAAGTCATAAAAGGGTTCTTCAAAAAGTTTTCTGTTAAATATTTAAAAGTGTGGAAACTTTAAAAAAAAATAAAATAAAAATATATATATATATATTTTTTAAATATTTGCATGTAATATATATATATATATATATATATATATATATATATATATATATATATATATATATATATATATATATATATATATATATTACATGCAAATATTTTAGGCAAGTGTGGAAAAAAATACTGTAAATGAAGAATGCTTTCAGAAATAGAAGTGTTAATAGTTTATTTTCATCAATTAACAAAATGGAAAGTAAATGAATTGAAGAGAAATCTAAATCAATATTTGGTGTGACCACCCTTTGCCTTCAAAACAGCATCAATTCTTCTAGGTACACTTGCACACAGTTTTTGAAGGAACTTTGCTTGTAGGTTGTTCCAAACATCTTATGCGTACACACGAGCGGACTTTATGGCAGACTTTGTCCGGCGGACTTTTCTACAGACTTTACGACGGACTTTCCGAATGAACGGACTTGCCTACACACGATCAACCAAAGTCTGACGTATTCGTACGTGATGACGTACGACCGGACTAAAACAAGGAAGTTTATAGCCAGTAGTCAATAGCTGCCCTAGCGTCGGTTTTTGTCTGTCGGACTAGCATACAGACGAGCGGACTTTATGACCGGACTCGAATCCGTCTAAAAGATTTGAAACATGTTTCATTTCTAGGTCCGTCGAACTTTTGGGGAAAAAAAGTCCGCTTGAGCCCACACACAATCGAATTGTCTGATGGACTCCAGTCCGCCAGACCAAGTATGCCGTAAAGTCCGGTCGTGTGTACGCAGCATTAGAGAACTAGCCACAGATTTTCTGTGGATGTAGGCCGCCTCAAATCCTTCTGTCTCTTTATGCAAACCAGACAGACTCAATGTTGAGATTAGGGCTCTGTAGGTGGCCAAACCATCACTTCCAGAATTTCTTGTTCTTCTTTTTAATGAAGACATTGACAGTAAGTTTCTGACCTGCTGCAGAATAAAGAGATGCCTCCCTGATGGTATGGCATGATGGATAAGTATCTGCCTGTGTTGTGTTTTTTGTATATATATATATATATATATATATATATATATATATATATATATATATATATATATATATATATATATAGTATATATAGAAACGATGAAACAATCTAACAGTGGAGATTTTATCCACCAGAAAAGGTTTTTATCCCAGGGTAGACTGCAGGGGATATAATATGGCAAAAAAATGAACCTGTCTAATAGGGTTATACTCCTTAGTTTATTCATTCATTAGGTATCTGATAATAATAATCTAAAGTAGGGGAGACCTGCCCCATTCTTACCTGGGCACCCACCCCTCTGTAAGTGCTTTTCTGCACTGGCCGTGAACAAGTGTAGTCCACCTATTAAGATGCTATTTAGAAATTCTTACTCGGTGTTGCGAGGGGGTCTTCCCTACTCTTGCACCCAAATACCAGGATACCTATTAATAGCACCCTCATAGGGTGACTGCTAAAGGTGAATTGTGTCCCAAAAGTTGTCAATTAGTCTTAACGGAGGCCAGGAAACAAAGCTTTTTTTTTCAACATTTGCTAAAGTGATTTACATTTAGAAATCTTCCTTAATATATATGGCTGAACTCAGCTTTAGAAAATGGCATATGGGTGCCTTTCACATCTCCTTGTATGTTCAGCTTATGATACTAGTATAGTCTAGAAGTATGTAATAGAGAGGACTTTTTTTCTGGTCCCGCTGCAGCCAGTGCTATGGTCTTTTTCACCTCCACCCTGAAATGTGAGTGTGCCCTTGATGTCATCACGTACAATGCAGGACCAGTGATACCTGCTGGTACTGAACTATATGTGATGATGTATGCATGAAGGGAGGCAATATGACTGAAGAAGAGGATTGACTTTGTGTGTACTATAACAACCAAGGGTGTTCTGTACACAATGTTCAGCCTGTAATAGTCAAAAATCACCGACTGTACACCTTCGCTCCCAACACTGGCAGTTAGTTAGCACTTAGAACAACACCCTGACAGACAGTCAAGGCAACAAGTGAACACCTGACTTTACAATGAGGAGCTGCAACATTAAACATGCTGCATGCTGGCAGCTTTACTCAGTCTAGACCAAACAACCTAGACATGACCCAGGTGCTGCCCCATTTTTTTTCTAGTGAAACCAGAGACAAACTAGGGACATCAAAGCACATCCTGTATCCTGTATAAAGCCATTGCAGAAATATCAATATCAGAGATGTTGTCATTGTCAAGCCAATATTTTAACCAAAGTCACTGTGATTTCCTATTATTGGACTGAAGCCACAGCATCCGCTGAGGAAAAAAAAGGCGCTGCCAACACTATAGTCTATGGAGGAACCATCTCTTGTTCTGACATAATTAATCTTAATAAGCTCTGGCACCTGTTCTGCATTAATTGGTCTCCTAGATATTCAAACCTCTCCTAGAGTGTGAGAAGTTGTCCGAATATATTGTTGTGCAAGCTGGCCTCTAAGTTTTTCTGTTCCTGGACCCCTTGTACTACTGTGTTCCTATATCCCTGAAATCCTGTCACCTGCTCAATCAGTTCTGACCTTGACTAGTACTTGACAGCAATTTTGTTCCTCACTTGGCACATAGCAGCCTTGGGTTTTTTCCCCCGACCAAGCATGTTGTTGGTCAGTGTGTCTTATTATGGCATGACTCTCGGCATTTGCACTGGTTTGCTTTCACCTTGTGGCCTCTGGTGGAGTGAGTCAAGGAACTACAACCTGAAGGGCACCAATTTTCAATCATTCCTTCTATCTGGGGATCTGTAGGAGACAACGTACCTTCTCAGAACTCTACTCCCTCACTATTGGCAATACAGTTTTGATAAAACACATTACTGTTGCAGTCTTTTAAAAACTCAGTGTGCTAAAACCTGCATTTTTATAGGGAAACATTAGCTAACACTACGATTAGGTCAAAGAGCCGACAATTCAATTCAAACTAAGTGTGCAAATAATTAATTTTTTTAAGCAAAAATAAATGTCTGTTTTGAAAAAAAATGTTAGGTCTAAATTCACAGTCAGCTATTCACATTTAGCCTAAAGAAACTAGATTTTTTTGTGTTTGGATTTTTTGATCTGTGATGAGGACACTAATAAAGTGATCAGTGTTAAAAATACTGTACTAATATTAGTCACTGTGCTAATGACACTAGTTGGGAAGGGGTTAACATTTAGGGGCAATCAAAGGGTTAACTGTGTGCCTGCAATGTTTACTGTGTGTGCTGTGTTGTTTTTCACTAAGCAATGTGCCAGTTTTTACGCCTTGCTTTGCCTACACAGAGCTCTCTTCTGTCATTCGCTCAGTTGATCAGCATGTGCTGGCCATGAATCAGTGACCAGGACCATTGATTGACTTGTGCTGCAGTGGATTACGTACATGTACATCATCCAGTGCAGGGATCTGCTCCGCCACAGTATAGGCGGTCCCCCAGTGGTTAAGAAATTGGACTTATAAAGGTGTTCTAGGGTCTCATCATGCATTTGCATTTTATGAGGTCAGCAGTGTAATACCAATACAAACAATTGTTATATTTGACATTTGGGACCTTGTTGCCCAAAGCAGACTGAAATACTCCCAGGACGTTGCTAAGAGAGGCCTAGTCATTACTGCTCACCTCCGCCATCACAGGAGCTCTCAAATGCTGATCTCAAAGCTACTGCTTGGGGGTAGAGAAAGAGCATGTGAGGAGTTAGAATCAGAGATAGTGGGGGTGGTGAGGGCGAGCAGTGATGACTAGGCCTCATTTAGCAATATTCTAGTAATGTGTTGGGAGTATTTCAGTCAGCTTTGGCAGGTATGTAAATGGCCTACACCTATAGCAAGAGCATTATTCAACTTTAGTCACAGCCGCACAGTTTGTTTTTATCTACAAACACCTCATACCTGCATCGGCAGTTTTTTTGTTATGGTGAACGATCCTTTCAAATTACTAATACAGTGGAACCTCAGGTTACAAGCATAATCCGTTCCAGGAGTTTGCTCGTAATCCAAAGTACTTGCATATCAAAGCGAGTTTTCCCATTGAAGTCAATGGAAACGAAAATAATTTGTTCTGCATTGACTTCAATGGGATGCAATACCGCATGCGGCCAGAGGAGGGGGGGTGCCGGAGAGCCTTGGAAATGGCAGAAAAGGCCAGAGGACACTTTGGCGGACCTCAATAAACCTGGGAAAGACTTCTTACCCGAGATTTGCCGCGGTCAGCCGAAGTGTCCTTGGGGCTTTCCGTGCATTTCCGAATGGCGCCGATTGGTGACGTTCGACTCTGCTCGGCTCTGGCGCCCCCCACCTCAGGCCAAAAGTGGTACTGCACACCGCTAGAGTCTGAATCGTGCTCGTTTTGCAAGTCAACACTTGCAAACGCTCGTTAACCGCGTTACTCGCAATCTGAGGTTCCACTGTAATTTATTTTCACATTGACCAGGGAAGATTTTTCCCAGTAGTGTAAGTTTTGGTTTTAAAATTCATAAATAACCAATGAATCAAAATGTTTTAATTCACTTATCTCCATCAACTTTTAACACTTAGAATACTTATTCACACTGTTACATTTATGCCATTTATAAGGGAGTTCTTAGATTAACCACCTGCAACTCAAGCAGGCATACTTGTGAAAGTTGCTCAGATCCTCTAGCGGACACTTTTTTTCTTATTTTACTATAGACTGCCCTTTCTTCTCCATGGGTCTACCATGACCTCTTTTCATGCTTGGCTGTTGACGTCTTTAAAGTGTGATGTCTACCTGCTGTGTTGTTATAAACCTATTTGAATTTGAATCTTTTTAATTATCAACCTGTCTGACTAAAACTAGTGGTAGCCCACTCAGATTTGAAATTTAATTTTATCTTTCTGTGATGTTGCCATAACCTCTCAACCAATATTTCTTTATTTAAAAAATGTCTTCTTTTTCCACTGTTGCCCTCTTTTAATGTCCAAGATACTGATGGCACTAATGCTGCTAATTAACCAATAAAATGTTCTAAGTGATCCACATTTCTCACTTTTTTACATTTTAATTGGAGACCTTTCTAGATTTATATTCAGGTCAAGAAAGGAGTGGGATGTGGAGAATTTTCATTGATTTTCAATGAACAAAATAAAATGTAACCATATACAGTATCACACAAAAGTGAATACACCCCTCACATTTTTGTAAATATTTTATTATATCTTTTCATGTCATCACACTGAAGAAATTACACTTTGCTACAATGTAAAGTAGTGAGTGTACAGCTTGAATGACAGTGTAAATTTGTTGTCCCCTCAAAATAACTCAACACACAGCCATTAATGTCTAAACCGCTGGCAACAAAAGTGAGTACACCCCTAAGTGAAAATGTCCAAATTGGGCCCAATTAGCCATTTTCCCTCCCCGGTGTCATGTGACTCATTAGTGTTACAAGGTCTCAGGTGTGAATGGAGAGCAGGTGTGTTAAATTTGGTGTTATCGCTCTCACTCTCTAATACTGGTCACTGGAAGTTCAACATGGCACCTCATGGCAAAGAACTCTCTGAGAATCTGAAAAAAAGAATTGTTGCTCTACATAAAGATGGCCTAGGCTATAAGAAGATTGCCAGGACGCTGAAACTGAGCTGTGGCACGGTGGCCAAGACCATGCAGCAGTTTAACAGGACAGATTCCACTCAGAACAGGCCTCGCCATTGTCAACCCAAAAAGTTGAGTGTACATGCTCAGTGTCATATCCAGAGGTTGTCTTTGGGAAATAGACATATGAGTGCCGCCAGCATTGCTGCAGAGGTTGAATGCGCGGGTAGTCAGCCTGTCAGTGCTCAGACCATACGCCGCACACTGCATTAAATTGGTCTGCATGGCTAACATCCCAGAAGGAAGCCTCTTCTAAAGATGATGCACAAGCAAACCCTGTTGAGCATCTGTGGGGCATCCTCAAACGGAAGGTGGAGCAGAGCAAGGTCTCTAACATCCACCATCTCCGTGATGTCATCATGGAAGAGTAGAAGAGGACTCCAATTGCAACCTGTGAAGCTCTGGTGAACTCCATGCCCAAGAGCGTTAAGCCAGTGCTTGAAAGTAATGGTGGCCACACAAAATATTGATACTTTGGGCCCAATTTGGACATTTTCACTTATAGGTGTATTCACTTTTGTTGCCAGCGGTTTAGACATTAATGGCTGTAAATTGAGTTATTTTGAGGGAACAGCAAATTTACACTGTTATACAAGCTGTACACTCACTACTTTACAATTATAGCAAAGTGTAATTTCTTCCGTGTTGTCACATCAAAAGATATAATAAAATATTTACAAAAATGTGAAGGGTGTACTCACTTTTGTGAGAAACTGTAAGTGCCTAAATGGGAACATGTACAATTGTTGCATGTGGAGATTAATGTATATTTGTTACTTTCTAAAGCATCACCGTATTTTTCCTCTGTTACAATCTGAGATATCTGACTGCTAGGCGGACTCCCCCTGTCACAAGAACAACAAGATCCCTGAAAAAAACAAAAAAACCCAAAACAGATATTTTTTTCAAATCGTATGAGCTCTTGGAGGGTGGAGGAAGCACTGGTGGGCATTGAAAACATTAAAATATTTGGCTATTTAAACAAATCAATATAAGCGAACAGTTATAAAAGTATAGTTGTTTCAATAAATGTAAAGAATTGCTAATTTTCCAGAGAAGGTGAAGTTGTAGAATAGCTTATATGGAAGATCCAAATTCCATCAGATATAATAGACTTTCATCAGCTTCACTTTTAGGTTGCTCACACCCAGAAAATAATGTGACATTCTTATTAGAATGGCCAGAGATTCCAAATGAAATCCAAAAGAAAAATGTGTGTCCATGCCAAATCTTCTTTTGTAATTGAAACAGTGCAGAATATATTCCATTCATGCAGATGCTGGCAACCAGTGAGATGTAAACAGCGGCGGTGCATCCATAAGGGCACACGGGCGCCCCCCCCCCTCTCCAGCCACCCCCTCTATGACCAATGGATAGATTCATGCTGGCCGCCGCTGCCACCCCCTATTCAGGTGCCCGGTCCCTTTTCGGGGGCTGGGCCCCTGAATGGTCCTACAGTGGCGGGGGGTGTTTTTGAAGCACCTGATTAGAGCCATAGGCTCTAATAGGCGTCAAAAAAGGTGTTTTAGAACAGCGACTGTCCTAACACTGAACCGCCTCTCAGCTAATCAGGTGCTCGGGTCTGTTACCTGTCACCCGATTGGCTGAAATGACAGGCGCTGTGATTGGACACCTGACAGGAGGAGAGGACAGGAAGAGACACATGAAAACACAGCTCAGAGGACACCGCTCAGAGGACACAGCTCACTGCCATCACCCGCTGCCCCAGCGAGACAGGGTAAGTGCCAGGCAGACGGCGAACGGGTGGGGGGGTCACAGTGGTGGAATTGGATGGCACAGTGGCAGCAGTCGATGGGCCGAGTGGCAGCATTTGATGGGCACAGTGGCAGCATTCAATGGCACAGTGGCAGCATTTGATGGGCACAGTGGCAGCTTTTGGGCACAGTGGTAGAGTTTGATGGGCACAGTGGCTGCCTTTGATGGGCACAGTGGTAGCATTTGGTGGGACAGTGGCAGCATTTGATGGGCACAGTGGCAGCATTTGATGGCACAGTGGCAGCATTTGATGGGCACAGTGGCTGCATTTGATGGGCACAGTGGCTGTATTTGATGGGCACAGTGGCAGCCTTTAAAGGGCACAGTGGCTGCAATTGATGGGCACAGTGGCTGAGTTTTTTTTTTAGCATTTTTCCGTTTGTTTGCACCCCCCAAAATTTTGAGCACCAGCTGGCATTGGTTGTAAAGCAGTTGTAACCATGTAGGAGACCAAGAGTGTGGCTCCATACTTCCTAAGAGTTTTCCAATTACTAAGTTTTTTTTGTTCTTTTTTAGTGACAGTACAAACCTGAAGCCAATACCATTATATGGCAACAAGTGCTTGATGTTTTATTTTTTTGTACTTCAAGCAGGGCTGTTGTCACGTACCTGGTAGATTGTGAGCCTGGAGTGCAGGAAAAGACCTCCCTTACAGCTCCCACTCCCGTTCCCCTGGAATGGAGACAGAGGGCCAGGAGTGAAGAGTGGTATGGGTGCCTGGCAGGATCAACAATTGCTGAAAGTCCAGTAGTGATGGCACCCTCTGGAGTCAGTAGTCTGGGGTGTAGACTGAGGATAGAGACTGGAATGCAGGACTGGAACCAGGAACAACAGCAGGTAATAGCAGACTGGAGGCTGGACTGGAATCAGGAACAACAGCAGGTAATAGCAGACTGGAAGCTGGACTGGAACCAGGAACAACAGCAGGTAATAGCAGACTGGAAGCTGAACTGGAACCAGGAACAACAGCAGGTAATAGCCTGGACACTGGACTGGAACAACAGCAGAAGATAGCCTGGAACACTGGACTGGAACCAGGAACAACAGCAGGTAATAGCCTGGAATGCTGGACTGGAATACAGCAGAAGGTAGCCTGGAACGCTGGACTGGAACCAGGAACAACAGCAGGTAATAGCCTGGAACGCTAGACTGGAACACAGCAGAAGATAGCCTGGAACGCTGGGCTGGAACACAGCAGAAGGTAGCCTGGAACGCTGGACTGGAACCAGGAACAACAGCAGGTAATAGCAGACTGAAAGCTGAACTGGAACCAGGAACAACAGCAGGTAATAGCAGACTGGAAGCTAAAGAACACAGCGGAGGGTCAACAAGCCGGTGGTCAGTAACGTTCGGACAGCAGAGGTACCAGGGGTAATGCAGAGGGATGGTCAGCCAAGCCAAGAGGGTCTGGTGCAGGCAGATAGCAGGATCGTCAAACAGGAAGCCGGGTCAGATAACAGGATACACAGATCAGATCAGGTAACACTCACAGAACGCTGTAGAGCAGACAGCGGAGATGATGTGTGATAGACCGGTTTAAATAGAATGCCTAATAGCGGGAGTGCGCGCGCCCATGCGTGACTGCACCCGTGAACGCGTGCGCATGCGCAGTGGAACCCGTGGCCGTGTTCCCGGACGCCTGGATCGCCGGTTACTGGCAGGATCTTCATGACATTGCCCCCCCCCCCAAGGGGCAGCCTCCGGATACCCCTTTGAGAAAATTTCTCTGGATGGGATCTTTTAAAAGATTGTAACAGATCTTCAGCATGAATATTATCTTCTGGTTCCCAGGAATTCTCTTCTGGGCCAAACCCCCTCCACTTTATCAAAAATTGATTCTGGTTAGCTCTTTTCCTATAGTCCATAATAGCCTCCACCTCGAATTCCTCCTCCCCATCTACCAAGATTGGATCAGGAGGATCCGTACTTCGGCCCGGGAATGGGTTGGAGACAGAGGGTCTGAGCAAAGACACGTGAAAAACTGGATGTACTTTTAGTGAGTCCGGGAGTTCAAGTTCATATGCAACTTCATTAATTCTCCGTTTAACGGAAAACGGCCCAAGAAACTTGGGGCCCAATTTTTTGGACGGGCAAGCTAACCTGAGGTTTACTGTGGACAACCATACCTGATCCCCAGGTGCAAGTAATAGCTCACCTCGCCTCTTTTTTGTGGAAGGTTGCTTTGTTATATTCCTGGGTCCTGGTCATGGTCTCCTGTAAAACTTGGTTGTTGGAAGAAAAGAAATCCAATTTCTCCTGAACTGCGGGTACTGTACATTCTGGAAGAGAGTTAGGCAAAAATGAAGGGTGGAAACCGTAATTTGCAAAAAACGGAGTCTGTTTGATAGCAGAGTGAATAGAGTTGTTATAGGCGAATTCGGCCAATGGAAGAACAGAAATCCAATCATCCTGGGCAAAAGAAGAAAAACATCGCAAATATTGTTCAAGGGTCTGATTTGTTCTTTCTGTTTGCCCATTCGTCTGAGGATGATAAGCTGAAGAAAATGAAAGTTCAATGTTTAAAGTTTTACATAGAGACCTCCAGAATCGGGAGGTAAACTGTACCCCCCGATCTGAAACTATATTGACTGGTACCCCATGAAGCCTGATGACTTCTTTGATGAAAGCTTGTGCCGTCTCTGTGGCTGACGGGGTGCCTTTCATTGGGACAAAGTGAGCCATCTTCGACAACCGGTCCACTATGACAAAGATTGAAGTGAAGCCCTCAGCCGGGGGTAATTCTACAATAAAGTCTATAGAGAGCATTTTCCAGGGTCTATCTGGGACAGGCAAGGGCTTTAGGAGTCCTCATGCCTTTGTTCTGTGCCCTTTGTTTCTGATACAGGTGGTACAGGACTCTACAAACCTATTACAATCCTCACGTAGCTGAGGCCACCAAAAGGTACGCTGTACCAAATCCGTGGTCTTAGCCGCGCCAAAGTGTCCAGCCAATGCATGATCATGGCAGAGTTCTAATACTGCAACTCGTAATGTCTCAGGTATAAAGATCCTATTCTCATGCCACAGTAACCCATCCTTAACTTGGAGTTCCGCTCTAATGGAAGATTCCAATCCTGCGGAAGCCTGCTTAATTTGGGAAAGCAGGTTTCCCTGAAGCAATAGAAAGTTCCCTGGAGCCAGAATGGTGTCTGGAGGAGAAATCTCTTGGGGTTTATGAAACATCCTGGATAGGGCGTCAGGTTTGGTATTTTTGGAACCAGGGCGATAAGTGACATGGAAGGAGAACCTGGAGAAAAAGAGAGCCCACCTGGCCTGACGTGGCTTCAACCTCTTTGCAGATCTCAAATAATCCAGGTTCTTGTGATCCGTAAAGATTAGAACTGGGTGAGCGGCGCCCTCCAACAGATAGCGCCACTCCTCTAATGCTGACTTGATTGCCAACAACTCTCTGTCACCTACATCATAATTCCTCTCTGCTGTGGACAATTTACGAGAAAAGAAGGCCACAGGGTGCAGCAGGGCCTTAGTTCCCTGTCTTTGGGATAGCACTGCCCCTACGGCGATTTCAGATGCATCCACCTCTAATATGAATGGCAGAGAGGAATCTGCATGTTTGAGTACAGAGGCGGAGGTAAAAAGACCCTTGAGAGTCTCAAAAGCTTTTTGGGCTTCAACTGACCAATGGAAGCGTGTACCTTGTTTTGTTAGTTGGGTGATAGGTGTAATGATAGCTGAAAACCCCTTAATAAATTTACGGTAAACGTTAGCGAATCCAACAAACCGCTGGATTCCTTTTTTGTCTGTCGGGACTGGCCAATCTAGAACTGCAGTGACCTTTTGAGGATCCATCTTGATGCCCTTACTAGAAATGACTAACCCCAGAAATGGAATACTTTCCTGTTCGAATTCACATTTTTCAGCCTTTGCATATAGACCATGTTGTCGAAGCCGGCTCAACACACTTCTGACGTGCCTGCGATGGGATTCAAGGGAACAAGAGAAAATGAATATGTCGTCTAAATAGACGATAACAAACAGATCAAGAAAGTCACGTAACACATCATTGATAAAGTACTGAAATGTGGCAGGGGCATTGCAAAGGCCGAACGGCATCACGAGGTATTCAAAATGTCCATAGTGGGTACGAAAAGCGGTCTTCCATTCCTCTCCGTCCCTAATACGAACTAAATTGTAGGCCCCGCGGAGATCAAGTTTGGTAAATATAGTGGCCGACCCTAACCTTTGGAACAACTCTGGCACCAGGGGAAGAGGGTACCGATTTTTCACAGTAATCTTGTTTAGTTCACGGTAATCCACACAAGGTCTGAGGGTCTTATCCTTTTTCTGCACAAAGAAGATGCCGGCACCTGCGGGGGACGTGGATGGACGAATGAAGCCTCTTTTAAGGTTCTCATCAATGTATTCTTTCAAGGCCCCTTGTTCCACCTCAGTTAGAGGAACGATTCTTCCAAACTGAATTTCAGCACCGGGGAGTAATTCGATTGGACAGTCATAGGCCTGGTGAGGAGGTAACACCTCGGCCCTCTGTTTGCTAAATACGTCCAGAAAGTCATGATATGCAGCAGGGATGGACAAATGTAGACCAGGGTCTGTATCCAGGCAGAGCAGAGCAGAGTCTTCCTGGGCATTCTGGGTTCTGCAGAACTGCTGACAATAGGAAGAAGGGAAGGTAACCTCACCCGTGATCCAATTAATGTCCGGATTATGTGCCTGTAACCGTGGCATACCGAGGATTATGGGAAACAGAGGTGAAGTGATAATATCCAGGCGTAGCTGTTCTTGATGTACGTTAGAAATGGAGACGGGTATTGGGATGGTCTCCTGGGTGACAGGTCCAGATTTGATAGCGGTTCCATCAGCTAAGTGGATGGAGAACCCGTGGGCTTTGGGTAACAGAGGTATCTGATGTTGGGTGGCAAAAAGAGAGTCCATGAAACAACTGCAGGCTCCGCAATCAATAATAGCGGTTATTTGCAGAGTCCTTCCTGGAAGCTGTAGCAGAAGAGAAAGAGCAAGGTGAGTGGTACTTCTAGCCAGAGGTGCAACATAGTCTGTGGACAAAGATAAGCACTTACGGCCCTGAACTTATGGCGATCTCCGGAGAAACGTTCGGGTGTAGGAACCTTTGGTTCTGGGGGAAGCATCACCACCGTTGAGGAAGGCCCAACTGAAGGAGCAGGAGCAGAGGAAGCCCCCATGGGGCTGGACAAAGTTAATACTCGTTCCTCCAAACCTGGTATATCCTTGCTGCAGGTTCTTGACTGCTTCAGTCAATCCTGCCAGGTGTGCACAAAGTTCCTCCATAGGAGAGGTTCCCTGCTCAGGCTCAGACATGGCTGTCTGCTACTGTCACGTACCTGGTAGGTTGTGAGCCTGGAGTGCAGGAAAAGACCTCCCTTACAGCTCCCACTCCCGTTCCCCTGGAATGGAGACAGAGGGCCAGGAGTGAAGAGTGGTATGGGTGCCTGGCAGGATCAACAATTGCTGAAAGTCCAGTAGTGATGGCACCCTCTGGAGTCAGTAGTCTGGGGTGTAGATTGAGGATAGAGACTGGAATGCAGGACTGGAACCAGGAACAACAGCAGGTAATAGCAGACTGGAGGCTGGACTGGAACCAGGAACAACAGCAGGTAACAGCAGACTGGAAGCTGGACTGGAACCAGGAACAACAGCAGGTAATAGCAGACTGGAAGCTGAACTGGAACCAGGAACAACAGCAGGTAATAGCCTGGACGCTGGACTGGAACAACAGCAGAAGATAGCCTGGAACACTGGACTGGAACCAGGAACAACAGCAGGTAATAGCCTGGAACGCTGGACTGGAATACAACAGAAGGTAGCCTGGAACGCTGGACTGGAACCAGGAACAACAGCAGGTAATAGCCTGGAACGCTAGACTGGAACACAGCAGAAGATAGCCTGGAACGCTGGGCTGGAACACAGCAGAAGGTAGCCTGGAACGCTGGACTGGAACCAGGAACAACAGCAGGTAATAGCAGACTGAAAGCTGAACTGGAACCAGGAACAACAGCAGGTAATAGCAGACTGGAAGCTGATGAACACAGCGGAGGGTCAACAAGCCGGTGGTCAGTAACGTTTGGACAGCAGAGGTACCAGGGGTAATGCAGAGGGATGGTCAGGCAAGCCAAGAGGGTCTGGTGCAGGCAGATAGCAGGATCGTCAAACAGGAAGCCGGGTCAGATAACAGGATACACAGATCAGATCAGGTAACACTCACAGAACGCTGTAGAGCAGACAGCGGAGATGGTGTGTGATAGACCGGTTTAAATAGCCCGCCTGATAGCGGGAGTGCGCGCGCGCGTGCCCATGCGTGACCGCACCCGTGAACGCACGCGCATGCGCAGTGGAACCCATGGCCGTGTTCCCGGGCGCCTGGATCGCCGGTTACTGGCAGGATCTTCATGACAGCTGTACAGTATATAGACATCTTGTTGCCAAGGGCTCATGTGAATGTTCATTTCCTTTTATATAAGCTTTGCCCCCATCTCACATTTTTGCAAAAATATAATAAGAATGCTAACTGAAGCAGCTTTCTGCCTCATCTATATGTACGATGCAGTGGTAATACTGTAAAGTCAACCAAAAAATCAAAGAAGAGAGGTGACCTCATGTTGCTGGACCTACACATCTTATGACTTCTCTCAATAAACCCCTTTTCACACAGTCATTTTGCTGGATTTACCTACAAATATCTAGAGTTGGACAGACAAGGGAAAAATATTAAGAAAAAATAATCGTTCTAAAATTGTGTGGCCTTCTGCTACCTCCGGTAACTCTTCTCCCTAGGCATATGCCTACAAATGCCTTATCTAAAATACAGACAATTCAAGACCTAGATGTCTCCCAATCTTAAAGGACGTTATTACTAATTGTATTTCCACTTTAGTGGTGTATGCATCCAAGGATGAATTAACCTCTGGAGAAAAGGCTGGAAAATCAATTGTGTCTAAGACCTGCAGCAATGAGGCTTAAGAAGTAGTCACCTTGGATGTATAGGAAGATTTGTAGAAGGCAGCGAAGGATTCATTAGTAGTCTTGGAGTAAGACACCAAACTACAATCTATTGCGAACATACAAGGAACAATATATTTTGTTTTCTGTTTCAATCTTTTTATTCAGTTTTCAGAAAACCTTATAATATAATACAAAAGCGTGCAAAATGGCTCTGTCAACATAAACAGTAAACAAAAAGTTATCAATGATGGCGTGTTTAAAGGGTAAGGAGTTATGACAGGAATCCATGGAAGTCCATCAATGGGTACCAGGAACTGCATCAAAGTGATCAACTATGAGGGGACCTGTATAGCGAAACATGTTTGGTTAGAGTCCAAAAAGAGGCCAAACAAGCAATGGGCCTTACATCAGTCCAACATTGTATGTTTGGCGGAGGGGTTAGGCAGGACTACACCCACCAACCTGACCACCAAGGCAGGCTATAGACATAATAATGGAACTATAGCAAACATATTGACCACTATGTCATCTAAAACTAGACTTATTTATCCTACCCTAAAAAAATTATATACTTATGCCACGTACACACGATCAGAAATTCGGCCAGCAAAAGACCGATAAGAGCTTTTGGTCGGAAAATGCGACTGTGTGTATGCTCCATTGGACTTTTGCTAACCAAATTTCCGCCAGCAAAAGATTGAGAGCATGTTCTCAATTTTTCCGACAGAAAAAGTTTCTATTGGAAATTCTGACACGCAAAAAAACACGCATGCTCAGAATCAAGTACAAGACAGAGCGGCTCAGTCTGGTAAAAGGACCATTCGTAATGGGGATGGCACATTCGTCACACTGCAAATTTTAAAATCTTTCAATGCAGCACATTCTCTTCTTCTTTATAATGCTAGAAGAATGAAGTTGTTTTGCTGCTCATATTCACACATAGTTCTCACAAACTGATTTCTTTATTATTTCCCGTGATCTCCTGAACAATCTTTTTTGTTTTTCAAGCCAGATCTCCCTAATAATGTTTAGAATTAATTTTTATAGTCATTTTTTTTAATCAAGATCTGTTGTTTTTTGTTTTTTTTTAATTATTTTATAGTGATCTCCATTTTTTTTCTGTATGTTACATTTCCACAACACCATTATAATCTTGTATTTGTAAATCTCAAGGAGGTTGGTTGGTGTCCCTTGTTAGTTTGACATTGTATTTTTTAAATGTACCTGCCTACTCACAAACTGTCCTTTTTGAAGTATTTCTGAAAAAAAAATATCCATTTATTCTGGGTCATAACAAAATAAAGAGGAAGGCAACACTGGAGAAACTGGTGAAATCTGCAAAGCCTTTGTACCCCAGGGCAGACATCAATAATTTTACAGTCAAAATTGGTGGCCTGAGGAGTCCTTATAATAGTGAGTACAATCCGGTCCAGGACTACAAGAGATCAGGAACAGCAGCTGATGACATATCTGTCCCCAGGCTGTGGTCTTACCACAGCCTGCATCTTTTGCAAGACCAGACTGAACCCAGGCCATCACTCTCTGGTCTTCCTTAGACGCTTCCATCCAGGCTGTGGCTGTGGTGTTGGAGGTGTGGCAGGAGGTGGAGGAGGAGGACCATGGTTCAAGTCACAATTGTGGCTTTGACTTTTGAGTTGGCCCCTCAACCCTTTTTAGGGCCCCATTTAGGGCTTGTAACATTACTTGTAACATTACTTCCTCACATAAGAGGCTTTGGCCCTCCTCCATTTCCAGCATTTTGCAGGCTGTAATGTACGCAAAGTCCTCTTGAACACTGTGGGGGGTTCTGAGGGCCGCAGCAGCCTTCAGAAATAGGCAAATTGCTGCCTCCTTCACATTACTCCTCTTCCTGGCACTTTTTGGTGGTGAGGCGGAGGGGAGGGACCTGCGATTCTGGCAGGCTTCTGGGCCTGGCCACCTCCCGGCTGCCACTTTCCACGGCCTGGTTGAGGCTTTCCTGTGTATGAAAAAGGGACATCGTGTTCGTTTTTGGTTCATCAATCACACACAATTTTCATCTCATGACTGTTACAAATTTAATGTTAATAAATAGAAAAGACTATCATTCTGACCCCAGCATTTTTCATTCTTGTCCCAATCATTTGTGGCCACTACTGTCTATTGATATGTAAAACACTTTGTGAAATCAGAAATTAGTTATCAAAACTAACATATATTTCTCATCATTAATTTAACAAAAGAAATATTTTGAAGAATGCTATACCTGTCTCAAGCTGGGCTCCTCTACATGTTGCTGCCTGGAAGGCCCAGGTTGGACGTCAGAAGCCTCAGCTGGGGGGGAAGGAAGTGTGGTAGGAAGACTGGAGAGTGCTGGCCTGGGTTCATTCTGGCCTGCCAGAAAATGCAGTCTGTCATACCACAGCCTGGGAACATAAATGTCATCTGCTGCAGCACCTGATCTCAGGGAATTCCGGACCTTCTTGAGCTCCCTATTATAAGTGCTCCTCATGCCACCAATTAGGGCCTTCAAATAGGGGATGTCTGCCATGGGGATCACCGGCTTCACAATTTCCCTGTACATTTTAATGAATATGGGCATAAAGTCCTCGTCATTGAATAGATCCATTTTCTCTGCAAGACCCAACACATGACAAACCCTAATGTCAGGCTAAACTCTCCTAATCTTGACCAAATATAGGCCTCAATTTATAAGCAGTATAGGCCACTGATGCACCAACTTAAAATTGTACCTTCATTATAACAATCGGCGCTTCCACTACACCTTCTTCTGCTCACAGATCAAACGTACGACGCACGTGTGTTACGCTTTATCTACACTGTGCATGCATGAAACTCCGCCTGCGTCGCCCGCCCCTGATGTTCTTTCTAGAATATTCCCCGTCCTGTCTCTTTCGTCGCAGTGGGAGAGGAACATGGTGAAGACACAGCAGGTGCTTAGTAGCAGTAACGAGGAGGAAAGTCCAGAGCAAGAAACATCCCAATCCAGGAGGAGGAGATTTAAGGCCTCAAATATGTCCTTTGAAGAGATGGTGGAGATGGTGGACATATTGAAGAGGGCCGACTATGATGGGAAGTATGGACCGTACCTAAACCCAAATGTGAGAAAGGCCAAGATCATGACTAAAGTTGTGAAGAGTCTGCACCAGAATTTTGAGGTATGATGATCCAAGGAGCAATTGAGGAAACGCTATCCGGATCTCAAATTAAGGGAGCAGGATCAGTATAGAAGGATCAAGAAAGTGCTTCTAAAAAGTAAGTACTTGTCGTGTGTTCCTATTCTTATTATTACTTGCATGCTGCTCCATGTGCTTTTCTTTACTGTTGTACAGTTTAAAATGGCTACTTTCATGTTTGTGGGCACAGTAATCGGTCGTAGTAAACATCGTTCGTTTGCCAACTAAATACAATGTTTTTGCCAGATACAGGGTTAACTACATTTGGTCATGATAATTTGTATAAAAAAAAGTTTATGACATTGTTGTCTAGATGTCTTTGAAACTAGAATTAATTGCAAACGTGATTCAGTGGAATGTAAGGAGAGGACACCCAGCAGCTGTTTACACATCTGGACTCTGGAGCACTAGTGTGGGACACCAGAGCACATTTTTTAGGGTGACCCACACAGGTGCTCCAGTGGATACTTGGGGTGGCTCCATGTGTGAAACTTGTCCAAAAAAGGTAAGTATTCTAGCTTGGTTAAAGGAATTAATCATGTCTTCAACTTGGAACTCTGCCCAAACAGACAATTATACACCACTTCCAAGCAATGTTTCACATTCATATTTCTGTCCACAAATATCTGTGTGCTAAGTATACCTTTTGTTTCATTCTCATAGGGGAAAAAGACTCCCTCCGTCAGAGGACACCAGCAAAACCACACCTCAGGAAGAAGGGGAGCAGAGTATTGTGGTACCTCAGGATGTGGAGGAAGGAGAGGTGAAAGAAGTGCTCGAATTTGGCACCACAACAGGTCAGTGTCGGACACCACAGATTCAAGTAATAGATGTATGCCTGCATATTTTTTATACATGGTGTGTATTTTTTTTAGGTGATGTTCAGGTTGTGGAACCAAAATCCAGTCATTTCACCAGTGACAGTGCACAATGGCTGATCCAGGAAATCATGTTTTGTAGTTGTGATTTAGACCTTATCAAAGAAAAAACCAAGGAGATTGAACAAAGACTGAAGAACATGATTTATGTACTAGGGAGAATCTAAATCCTAAAAAGATTCCTGGATTTTTTTTTTCTTAAAATTTTCTCTAAAGTTTTAATACAGTTTAAAAGCCAAATTTGGAAGATGCACACAGTGTGTCAACATGTGCTATCTGCCATCAGGGGATTTCAATGTATGCGTGCAACCCTTTCCTCCCAACTCTAGTAGGTGAGAGGAAGTGGTTGCACCCCCAAAATACATCCATTGATCCCCTATGATGGGAGATAGCACATGTTGACATTTGGTATGGGATCAGAACGGAAATCCCCATTTTGACTCACAATTTGTGTGCATTTTCAAAATTTCGCTTTTACAGGGGTGACATCACCCCATCTGATGAAGGCAAGATCAAGACCTTTTTCACAATATAAAATGTCTGATATTGCCTTCTTTTTTGCAATGTTGAACTTTGTAAGTTCCAGAGTTGTGTAGGTTATGTTTGGAAACATGCCTGTTTCTGTATTTTTGAAAATTTTTCAAGGTAAAACTTTGAAAAAAAAGTGTAATTTTTTTACCGCCAAAAGTTTTATAAAATGCACATGTGAATGTGCATGGAGTAAGAGGCTTTCTACTCAACAATGTGTGGCTTCTTCTTTCAATGCTCAATAACACTTTTTGTATTATGTTGGTGTTTACTGTTACAATGGGTGTTATTTAAATAATGTGAAAACCACTTGGCACTACAAGTGCACTAGGAGAACCTAGGAGACAGATAAAGCAAACACAAGCAGTAAATCCAAATCAAGATTTTATCATATCAATTTTTAGTTTAGTTAAAAAATATTTTCAAATTAGCTGGCATAGCAATGGCCCCCCTACCCGTAAAATCTTCCACATATTTTTCACGCACTTCACAGGCGCTTTGAGGGGGGGGCAAGCCAGGACGGACAGCTTCCAGGGCCATCAGTGTTGGTTCCCGAAGTTAAGCCTCAGGCCCACATAATTTGGAGCATTTATTTTTAAAAAGTTATGCAGGATGCAGCAGCATAAAACAATGTGGTTCAGTTTGTACTCCGCCAGGTTGACAAACATTCTTGGCCAACATCAGTATAACATTTATTTTAATGCGTATTTAAAGACAAAAAAATACGGTCCACTTATCAGATTCCTCCTCCCTCTGATGGCCCGTTGTCCAAATTTTAGGGGGGGGAGGGTTCTAAATGAGTTTGTGAGCCCAAAAAAAGCCTCTGACACTCTGCATGAATTTAACCACTTGACCACTGGGCACTTAAACCCGCTTAATAACCAGACCAATTTTCAGCTTTCAGTGCTCTCACATTTTGAATGACAATTACTCAGTCATACCTACACTACCGTTCAAAAGTTTGGGGTCACATTGAAATGTCCTTATTTTTGAAGGAAAAGCACTGTACTTTTAAATGAAGCTAACTTTAAACTAGTCCTAACTTTAAACAAATATACTCTATACATTGCTAATGTGGTAAATGACTATTCTAACTGCAAATGTCTAGTTTTTGGTGCAATATCTACATAGGTGTATAGAGGCCCATTTCCAGCAACTATCACTCCAGTGTTCTAATGGTACAATGTGTTTGCTCATTGGCTCAGAAGGCTAATTGATGATTAGCAAACCCCTGTGCAATCATGTTCACACATCTAAAAACAGTCTAGCTCCTTCCAGAAGCTACAAAACTGACCTTCCTGTGAGCAGATTGAGTTTCTGGAGCATCACATTTGTGGGGTCAATTAAACGCTCAAAATGGCCAGAAAAAGAGAACTTTCATCTGAAACTCGACAGTCTATTCTTGTTCTTAGAAATGAAGGCTATTCCATGCGAGAAATTGCAAAGAAATTGAAGATTTCCTACAACGGTGTGTACTACTCCCTTCAGAGGACAGCACAAACAGGCTCTAACCAGAGTAGAAAAAGAAGTGGGAGGCCGTGTTGCACAACTAAGCAAGAAGATAAGCACATTAGAGTCTCTAGTTTGAGAAACAGACGCCTCACAGGTCCCCAACTGGCATCTTCATTAAATAGTACCCGCAAAACACCAGTGTCAACATCTACAGTGAAGAGGCGGCTGCGGGATTTTGGGCTTCAGGGCAGAGTGGCAAAGAAAAAGCCATATCTGAGACTGGCCAATAAAAGAAAAAGATTAAGATGGGCAAAAGAACACAGACATTGGACAGAGGAAGACTGGAAAAAAGTGATGTGGACGGATGAATCCAAGTTTGAGGTGTTTGGATCACAAAGAAGAACGTTTGTGAGACGCAGAACAAATGAAAAGATGCTGGAAGAATGCCTGACGCCATCTGTTAAGCATGGTGGAGGTAATGTGATGGTCTGGGGTTGCTTTGGTGCTGGTAAGGTGGGAGCTTTGTACAGGGTAAAAGGGATTCTGAATAAGGAAGGCTATCACTCCATTTTGCAACGCCATGCCATACCCAGTGGACAGCGCTTGATTGGAGCCATTTTCATCCTACAACAGGACAATGACCCTAAACACACCTCCAAATAGGGATGAGCTTCGTGTTCGAATCGAACGCATGTTCGACTCGAACATCGGCTGTTCGACCGTCCGTCGAATTGCGAACGTTATGGGCCGTTCGCGCCAAATTCGTGTGGCGCGTCACGGCCCATAATTCACTGCGGCATCGCAGTGCATTGCTGGCTGATGATTGGCCAAGCATGCACTATGACCCGCATGCTTGGCCAATCAAAGCGCCGTCAGTAGAGAGAGCTGTAATTGGCCAAAGCCAGGGTGGCTTTGGCCAATTATGGCTCAGGGGATTTAGTACACGCCCCACACTATATAAGGCCGCCTGCACGGCGGCCCTGTGTAGTGTGTTCCGGTGTGCTGATAGAGAGAGAGACAGACAGTGTCATTTGATTTGAGTTAGCTAGATTAGGTTAGATCTGTTCCTGCTATTTACATTTAATGCAGTGCGTCCTGCTCACAGTGTTCAGCTAGATCCGTTCCTGCTATTTACATTTAGTGCAGTGCGTCCTGCTCACAGTGTTCAGCTAGATCCGTTCCTGCTATTTACATTTAGTGCAGTCAGTGCGTCCTGCTCACAGTGTTCAGCTAGATCCGTTCCTGCTATTTACATTTAGTGCAGTGCGTCCTGCTCACAGTGTTCAGCTAGATCTGTTCCTGCTATTTACATTTAGTGCAGTTCGTCCTGCTCACAGTGTTCAGCTAGATCCGTTCCTGCTATTTACATTGAGTGCAGTGCGTCCTGCTCACAGTGTTCAGCTAGATCTGTTCCTGCTATTTACATTTAGTGCAGTCAGTGCGTCCTGCTCACAGTGTTCAGCTAGATCTGTTCCTGCTATTTACATTTAGTGCAGTGCGTCCTGCTCACAGTGTTCAGCTAGATCTGTTCCTGCTATTTACATTTAGTGCAGTGCGTCCTGCTCACAGTGTTCAGCTAGATCTGTTCCTGCTATTTACATTTAGTGCAGTGCGTCCTGCTCACAGTGTTCAGCTAGATCTGTTCCTGCTATTTACATTTAGTGCAGTGCGTCCTGCTCACAGTGTTCAGCTAGATCCGTTCCTGCTATTTACATTTAGTGCAGTCAGTGCGTCCTGCTCACAGTGTTCAGCTAGATCCGTTCCTGCTATTTACATTTAGTGCAGTCAGTGCGTCCTGCTCACAGTGTTCAGCTAGATCCGTTCCTGCTATTTACATTTAGTGCAGTCAGTGCGTCCTGCTCACAGTGTTCAGCTAGATCCGTTCCTGCTATTTACATTTAGTGCAGTCAGTGCGTCCTGCTCACAGTGTTCAGCTAGATCCGTTCCTGCTATTTACATTTAGTGCAGTGCGTCCTGCTCACAGTGTTCAGCTAGATCCGTTCCTGCTATTTACATTTAGTGCAGTGCGTCCTGCTCACAGTGTTCAGCTAGATCTGTTCCTGCTATTTACATTTAGTGCAGTGCGTCCTGCTCACAGTGTTCAGCTAGATCTGTTCCTGCTATTTACATTTAGTGCAGTGCGTCCTGCTCACAGTGTTCAGCTAGATCTGTTCCTGCTATTTACATTTAGTGCAGTGCGTCCTGCTCACAGTGTTCAGCTAGATCCGTTCCTGCTATTTACATTTAGTGCAGTGCGTCCTGCTCACAGTGTTCAGCTAGATCTGTTCCTGCTATTTACATTTAGTGCAGTGCGTCCTGCTCACAGTGTTCAGCTAGATCCGTTCCTGCTATTTACATTTAGTGCAGTGCGTCCTGCTCACAGTGTTCAGCTAGATCTGTTCCTGCTATTTACATTTAGTGCAGTTCGTCCTGCTCACAGTGTTCAGCTAGATCCGTTCCTGCTATTTACATTGAGTGCAGTGCGTCCTGCTCACAGTGTTCAGCTAGATCCGTTCCTGCTATTTACATTTAGTGCAGTGCGTCCTGCTCACAGTGTTCAGCTAGATCCGTTCCTGCTATTTACATTTAGTGCAGTCAGTGCGTCCTGCTCACAGTGTTCAGCTAGATCTGTTCCTGCCAATTGCATTTAGTGCAGTCAGTGCGTCCTGCTCACAGTTTTCAGCTAGATCTGTTCCTGCTATTTACATTTAGTGCAGTGCGTCCTGCTCACAGTGTTCAGCTAGATCCGTTCCTGCTATTTACATTTAGTGCAGTCAGTGCGTCCTGCTCACAGTGTTCAGCTAGATCCGTTCCTGCTATTTACATTTAGTGCAGTGCGTCCTGCTCACAGTGTTCAGCTAGATCCGTTCCTGCTATTTACATTTAGTGCAGTGCGTCCTGCTCACAGTGTTCAGCTAGATCTGTTCCTGCTATTTACATTTAGTGCAGTGCGTCCTGCTCACAGTGTTCAGCTAGATCTGTTCCTGCTATTTACATTTAGTGCAGTGCGTCCTGCTCACAGTGTTCAGCTAGATCTGTTCCTGCTATTTACATTTAGTGCAGTGCGTCCTGCTCACAGTGTTCAGCTAGATCCGTTCCTGCTATTTACATTTAGTGCAGTGCGTCCTGCTCACAGTGTTCAGCTAGATCTGTTCCTGCTATTTACATTTAGTGCAGTGCGTCCTGCTCACAGTGTTCAGCTAGATCCGTTCCTGCTATTTACATTTAGTGCAGTGCGTCCTGCTCACAGTGTTCAGCTAGATCTGTTCCTGCTATTTACATTTAGTGCAGTTCGTCCTGCTCACAGTGTTCAGCTAGATCCGTTCCTGCTATTTACATTGAGTGCAGTGCGTCCTGCTCACAGTGTTCAGCTAGATCCGTTCCTGCTATTTACATTTAGTGCAGTGCGTCCTGCTCACAGTGTTCAGCTAGATCCGTTCCTGCTATTTACATTTAGTGCAGTCAGTGCGTCCTGCTCACAGTGTTCAGCTAGATCTGTTCCTGCCAATTGCATTTAGTGCAGTCAGTGCGTCCTGCTCACAGTTTTCAGCTAGATCTGTTCCTGCTATTTACATTTAGTGCAGTGCGTCCTGCTCACAGTGTTCAGCTAGATCCGTTCCTGCTATTTACATTTAGTGCAGTGCGTCCTGCTCACAGTGTTCAGCTAGATCTGTTCCTGCTATTTACATTTAGTGCAGTTCGTCCTGCTCACAGTGTTCAGCTAGATCCGTTCCTGCTATTTACATTGAGTGCAGTGCGTCCTGCTCACAGTGTTCAGCTAGATCTGTTCCTGCTATTTACATTTAGTGCAGTGCGTCCTGCTCACAGTGTTCAGCTAGATCTGTTCCTGCTATTTACATTTAGTGCAGTGCGTCCTGCTCACAGTGTTCAGCTAGATCCGTTCCTGCTATTTACATTTAGTGCAGTGCGTCCTGCTCACAGTGTTCAGCTAGATCCGTTCCTGCTATTTACATTTAGTGCAGTCAGTGCGTCCTGCTCACAGTGTTCAGCTAGATCCGTTCCTGCTATTTACATTTAGTGCAGTCAGTGCGTCCTGCTCACAGTGTTCAGCTAGATCCGTTCCTGCTATTTACATTTAGTGCAGTCAGTGCGTCCTGCTCACAGTGTTCAGCTAGATCCGTTCCTGCTATTTACATTTAGTGCAGTCAGTGCGTCCTGCTCACAGTGTTCAGCTAGATCCGTTCCTGCTATTTACATTTAGTGCAGTCAGTGCGTCCTGCTCACAGTGTTCAGCTAGATCCGTTCCTGTTATCTTCCTACTGACAGGCAGGCTTGTCTGGTTACAGTATATAAAGCTACCTGAAGAAAATTACAGGTGTTCTATCCCAGCTTAGTGCAGCTACAGGCCATTAGTATGTCTGGAAGGCCAAGAAGGAGAGGCAGACAGTCACAAGCCAATAAGAGAGGGCAAGCAGGCTCTGTGTCTAGTGCTGGTCGTGGAGACGGTGCATCCTCATCAGCCCGTGGCCATGGGACACGCTTGGCCTTTTTTTCGGCAGCTGGCCATGTTGAGCCGCAACATGCAGAAAACTTGGTCGAGTGGATGACCAAGCCGTCCTCATCCTCCTCATCCTCTCTCACCCATGCCCAGGGTGCTTTGTCTGGCAAAGCAGCGGCCTCTTCCCTCAGCTCAATGTCATCAGTGACTCCTTCCCTAGCTCCACCATGTCCTCCTGAGGATTCCCTCGAACTGTTTGACCACAGTGTTGGGTACATGCTCCAGGAGGATGCCCAGCGTTTGGAAGGCTCTGATGATGATACTGAGCTCGATGAAGGCAGTAACATGAGCACGGACAGAGGGGGTGCCCAAGAAGGACAGCAATCTGGCAGTCATGCTCCCCCTGCTGCAGCATACTGCCAGGTTTGCTCCAGTGATGAGGAGGGAGGGGATGATGAGGTCACTGACTCAACGTGGGTGCCTGATAGGAGAGAGGAGGAGGAGGAGGAGGAGGAGGCGGCACATCACCAACGAGGCAGGATGCCCTCCAGGGGCCAGCCTAAGGGCAGCACATTGACTGCATCACACCCCAAAGCTCCACATGTGCAGGGCGCTGCAGTCTCTGCGCGTTATTCAAAAAGTTCTTTGGTGTGGGCCTTTTTTGAGACGAGTGCATCAGATCGCACCGTTGCTATTTGCAACATATGTCTCAAGCGTATCTCGCGTGGCCAAAACATCTCCCGCTTGGGTACCACATGCTTGACCAGACATATGTTGACCTGCCATGCAGTTCGTTGGCAAGCATATCTAAAAGACCCACACCAAAGAACAAAGAGGATCTCTCCTTGCTCCTCATCAGCTGAGATTTCCAACCCCACTAGACCTTCAGTCCTCTCTGAGACCTGCAGTGAGAGGAATGAAGGTGTAGAATTAGGTGTGTCACAGCCAAGTACTTGTGGGCAATCTGCTTTTGGTACACCGACGTCAGATTGTACCAGGCAAATTTCCCTGCCCCAGCTGCTGCACCGCCGAAAGAAGTTTGCTCCCAGCCATCCACATGCCCAGCGGTTGAATGCTAGCTTGGCAAAATTGCTAGCACTTCAACTGCTGCCTTTTCAGTTGGTAGACTCTGCCCCCTTCCGTGAGTTTGTGGAATGTGCGGTTCCTCAGTGGCAGGTTCCCAAACGCCACTTTTTCTCACGGAAGGCGATTCCGGCTCTCTACCGGCATGTGGAAGGCAATGTCCATGCCTCGCTGGACAGGGCGGTCAGCGGTAAGGTGCATATTACCGCTGACTCATGGTCCAGCAGGCATGGACAGGGACGTTACTTAAGTTTCACGGCGCATTGGGTGACTCTGCTGGCAGCTGGGAAGGATGCAGGACAAGGTGCAGTAGTGTTGGAGGTTGTTCCGCCACCACGCCTCCAAAATGCTGATTGTGACACACCTCTCTCCTCCACCCCTCCTCTTCTTCTTCCTCCATGGCCTCTTCCTCGGAACCAGCGGTGCTCCGTAGGCGTTCAAGGGGCTACGCAAGTACGCAGGCCAAAAGATGCCATGCGGTGCTTGAGCTGGTGTGCTTGGGGGACAGGAGCCACACTGGGGCAGAGGTTCTGTCAGCTCTGCAGGGGCAGGTTCAGAGGTGGTTGACGCCACGCCAACTTAAGGCAGGAATGGTGGTTTGCGACAATGGCACCAACCTCCTCTCTGCCCTCCGACAGGGACAACTGACCCATGTGCCCTGTTTGGCTCACGTCCTTAACTTGGTGGTGCAGCGGTTCTTGGGCAGGTACCCGGGCTTACAGGATGTCCTGAGGCAGGCCAGGAAAGTCTGTGTGCATTTCCGCCGGTCATATAATGCCAGTGCTCGGCTGACGGACCTCCAAAAGGAGTTTAACCTGCCCAAGAACCGCCTAATCTGTGACATGCCCACCAGGTGGAACTCGACATTGGCCATGCTGCAGCGGCTGCACACGCAGCAGAGGGCCATCAATGAGTACCTGTGCGACTATGGCACCAGGACAGGGTCAGGGGACCTTGGTTTTTTTTCCCCACGCCAGTGGGCCATGATCAGGGATGCATGCACTGTCCTGTCACCATTCGAGGAGGCCACGAGGATGGTGAGCACTGACAGTGCATGCATCAGTGACACTGTCCCCCTTGTCCACCTGTTGAAGCACACGCTGTGTGGAATAATGGACAGGGCACTTGAGGCAGAACAGAGGCAGGAAGAGGAGGACTTCCTTAGCTCTCAAGGCCCCCTTTATCCAGACAGTGTTCCTGCGTGCCCGCCGATCACACAGGAAGAGGACGAGGAGGAGGAGGAGGAGGAGGAGGAGGAAGATTGTGTCAGTATGGAGGTGGAGCCTGGCACTCAGCATCAGCAGTCTTTAAGGGATCAGTCCCAAGGAACACATGGACTTGTACGTGGCTGGGAGGAGGTGGCTGCGGACGTTGTTGTCCTTAGTGACCCAGAGGACTCCGGACCGAATGCCTCAGCAAACCTACGCTGCATGGCCTCCCTGATCCTGCAAAGCCTGCGTAAGGATCCTCGTATTCGTGGTATCAAGGAGAAGGACCAATACTGGCTGGCAACCCTCCTTGATCCACGTTACAAGGGTAAGGTTGCGGACCTTATCTTGCCATCGCAGAGGGAGCAGAGGATGAAACATCTTCGGGAGGCCTTGCAGAAAGGTCTGTGCAACGCGTTCCCAGAGACTGGGAGGTTACAAACTCCTGTTTCTGGACAACGTGTTGCTGAGGCTTCGGTCAGTCAAAGAAGGAGCGGTGGAGAAGGTGGCCGTCTGACCGATGCGTTCAGACAATTTTTTGGTCCGCAGCCCCAAGGTATGATCGGTTCCAGCAACCATCGCCAGCGTCTGTTTTACATGGTGCAGGAATACCTAGGGGCAAGATCAGACTTGGACACCTTTCCCACCGAAAATCCTCTGGGTTACTGGGTCTTGAGGATGGATCACTGGCCAGAGCTTGCACAGTATGCAATTGAGCTACTGGCCTGTCCTGCATCCAGCGTTCTTTCGGAACGCACATTCAGTGCTGCTGGAGGCGTGGTAACCGATCACAGGGTGCATCTGTCCACTGACTCGGTCGATCGGCTGACCTTCATAAAAATGAATCAGTCTTGGATCACCACCAGCTACCAAGCACCTGATGCTGATGTAACTGAATAATTTTTTTCAGATCCCTTCAAAGACTGCCTATGCTGATGCTGAGTGACTATCCCTGAGTAATTATCCTCTTCCTCCTCAATCATCACGCTGATAGCTTGTAAGAACATTTTTGGTTCTGGGCGCCACCACCAGTGCCTAAGGCACAATTTTTCAGCCCCTGTCTAACAGGGGCGTGTAATTACAATTTTTGATGCAATACTTTGCAGCAGGGCTTGTTCCTGCGTTCCAACTAGAGTGTCTGTGAGGGGTTGCAGTGTTGTGGCACCAGCACCAGTGCCTAAGACCCAATTTTTCTGCCCCTGTCTAACAGGGGCGTGTAATTACAATTTTTGATGCAATACTTTGCAGCAGGGCTCGTTCCTGCGTTCCAACTAGAGTGTCTGTGAGGGGTTGCAGTGTTGTGGCACCAGCACCAGTGCCTAAGACCCAATTTTTCTGCCCCTGTCTAACAGGGGCGTGTAATTACAATTTTTGATGCAATACTTTGCAGCAGGGCTCGTTCCTGCGTTCCAACTAGAGTGTCTGTGAGGGGTTGCAGTGTTGTGGCACCAGCACCAGTGCCTAAGGCCCAATTTTTCTGCCCCTGTCTAACAGGGGCGTGTAATTACAATTTTTGATGCAATACTTTGCAGCAGGGCTCGTTCCTGCGTTCCAACTAGAGTGTCTGTGAGGGGTTGCAGTGTTGTGGCACCAGCACCAGTGCCTAAGGCCTAATTTTTCAGCTCCTGTTCAACAGGGGCATGTAATTACAATTCTTGATCTAATATTTCACAGCAGGGCCCTGTGAGGGCTTACAGTGTTTTGGCCACAGCAACACCTAAGGCCCAAATTTCTGCTGAGTATATAGGGCAGGACCCTACTTTCAAACATCTAACTTACAAACGACTCCTACTTGCAAACGGAAGGAGACAACAGGAAGTGAGATGAAATCTACCCCTAAGGAAGGGAAATTCTCTCCTGTAAGAGTTAATATGGGAAAACAATTTCTCCTTTCCACTGATGCTTTCCAATCCTTGTTCCACAAAAAAACCCAAATTTTCAAAAAACATTTTTCATTGGGACAAAAAAGTGAGGTGAAATCTTCTGAAGAGGAGGAAAGACGCAAAACAAATGTCACAGGGGTGATAACCCTTCCCTATGTTTTCCAAAAAGCTTAGAAAAGATTTTTTGGCTGGAGCTAAACACATTAAAAATGTTCAAAATTACAAACAGATTCTACTTAACAACAAACCTACAGTCCCTGTCTTGTTTGCACCGCCTGTATACTGCTGTTCAGAGTATATAGGGACCTTTCCTTATTTTAATTTGGGTGCGGGGTTCCCCTTAATATCCATACAAGACCCAAAGGGCCTGGTAATGGACTGGCGGGTACCCATGCCGTTTGTCTCACTGATTTTCATCCATATTGCCATGACCCGACATGACATTAAACCCGCAAGCAGTTTTAAATGAGATTTTTTCCTTTAAAAATGACATTTGGTGCAGGGACTGTTCTAAACATGGGAAACACGCGTCACTTTACAGGCATACTATAGACACCCCCCAGGTACGATATTTAAAGGAATATTTCACTTTTTTTTTTTTTACTTTAAGCATCATTAAAATCACTGCTCCCGAAAAAACGGCCGTTTTTAAAAGTTTTTTTTGCATTGATACATGTCCCCTGGGGTAGGACCCGGGTCCCCACACCCTTTTTAGGACAATACCATGCAAATTAGCCTTTAAAATGAGCACTTTTGATTTCGAACGTTCGAGTCCCATAGACGTCAATGGGGTTCTAACGTTCGTGCGAACTTGCGGTCCGTTCGCGGGTTCTGGTGCGAACCGAACCGGGGGGTGTTCGGCTCATCCCTACCTCCAAATTGTGCAAGAACTATTTACAGCAGAAGCAGGCAGCTGGTATTCTATCGGTAATGGAGTGGCCAGCACAGTCACCAGATCTGAACCCCATTGAGCTGTTGTGGGAGCAGCTTGACCGTATGGTACGCCAGAAGTGCCCATCCAACCAATCCAACTTGTGGGAGCTGCTTCTAGAAGCGTGGGGTGCAATTTCTCAAGCTTACCTCAATAAATTAACAGCTAGAATGCCAAAGGTGTGCAATGCTGTAATTGCTGCAAAAGGAGGATTCTTTGATGAAAGCAAAGTTTGATGTAAAAACAATGTTATTTCAAATACAAATCATTATTTCTAACCTTGTCAATGTCTTGACTCTATTTTCTATTCATTTCACAACGTGTGGTGGTGAATAAGTGTGACTTTTCATGGAAAACACAAAATTGTTTGGGTGACCCCAAACTTTTGAACGGTAGTGTATATAAAATTTTTGTCCTTTTTTTCATACAAATAGAGCTTTCTTTTGATGGTATTTAATCACCGCTGGGTTCTTTATTTTTTGCGCTATAAAAGAAAAAAGACCGAAAATTCTGTAAAAAAATGCATTTTCCTTCGTTTCGGTTATAAAATTTTGCACATTGGTAATTTTTCTTCATATATTTTGGCCAAAATTTACCATTACATATCTTTGGTAAAAATAACTCAAATTGGTGTATATTATTTGGTCTTTGTGAAAGTTATAGAGTCCAAAAGCTATGGTGCCAATTGATCACACCTGAAGTACTGACGGCCTATCTAATTTCTTGAGACCCTAACATACCAGAAAAGTACAAATACTCCCCAAATGACCCCTTCTTGGAAAGAAGACATTCCAACGTATTTAGAAAGATGCATGGGGAGTTTTTTTAAGTTGTCATTTTTTCCTACAATTCTTTGCAAAATCAAGATTTTTTTTTCTGTGTGAAATTGTCATTTTAGCAGGTTATTTCTCACACACAGCATATGCATACCACAAATTACACCCCAAAACACATTCTGCCATTACTCCTGAGTATGGTGATACCAAATGTGTGAGACTTTTACACATGTGTGAGACTTTTACACAATGTGGCCACATATAGAGGCCCAACATGCACTGAGCACCTTCAGGCGTTCTGGAGCACCCAGGTCAATTCTGACATTTCTCACCTACATGTAAAAATCATCATTTATTTGCTAGAAAATTACATAGAACCCCAAAACATTATATATGTTTTTTTAGCAAAGACCCAAGAGAATACAATGGCAGTCGTTGCAACTTTTTATCTTGCACGGTAGCAATTTTCCAAACGTGTTTTTTTTTGGGAAAAAAAATGTTTTGCGCTTTAAAAAACCCAAAACAGTAAAGTTAGCCCAATGTTTTTGCATAATGTGAAAGATGAAGTTACGCCGAGTAAATAGATACCTAACATGTCACCCTTCAAAATTGCACACGCTCGTGGAATGGCGCCAAACTTCGCTACCTTAAAATTCCCCTAGGCGACGCTTTAACATTTTTTTTTTTACTGGTTACATTTTTTGAGTTACAGAGGAGGTCTAAGCCCAAAATTATTGCTCTTGCTCTAACATTCACAGCGATACCTCACATGTGTCGTTTGAACACCGTTTTCATATGTGGGCGGGACTTATGTATGCGTTTACTTCTGCATGCGAGCACACAGGGACAGGGGCACTTTAAATTTTTTTTTTTTTTTATTGTTCATTTTACTTTATTTATTTTAGTTTGACACTTTTTTCCAAAAAAAAAACAGTTTTTGATCACTTTTATTCCTAGTACAAGAATGTAAACATCCCTTGTAATAGGAATATGGCATGACAGGTCCCATTTACAGTGAGATATGGGTTCAATAAGACCCCACATTTCACCTCTAGGCTGGGAAGCCTGAGATTAAAAAAAACAAAACAAAAAAAACGATCCTGGCTTCGATAGTAGCAGTGAGTCGGTAGAAGCACCAGAAGGCGGTGGGAGGGGGGGGGCGTCCCTTCTCGCCTCCCGTAAGAATGATCAAGCGGTGGAACAGCCTCTATGATCATTGTTATGGTGTAGGGAATCGCCGGCTGAAAAAGCTGATATCTAAATGATGCATGTAGCTGCAGGCATCTTTCAGATATCCCCGCACAAAGTCAAAGACGTCATATGACGACCTGCGGGCGGGAAGTGGTTAAAACGCATTTTTTTTTAACACAAAGTTGTCAATTTATACAATATTTCTAACACATAGCATGTACATACCAAAAATGACACCCCAAAATAGATTCTCCTACTCCTCCTGAGTAAGGCAATACCACGTGTGTGAGACTGCCACAGCCTGGCCACATGCAGAGGCCGAGTACAGCCGAGTATGAGAATATTGCAGAGTATTGTGGGGTATTGCAGAGTATTGTGGGGTATTGCAGGGTATTGCAGAGTATTGCGGAGTATTGCAGGGTATTGCAGAGTATTGCAGGGTATTGCAGAGCATGGAGGGATGGCTGAGCATGGATGGATAGATGGGTGGATGTGACTGTAATTGTCACAGAACAGCGCTGTGGACACAACATATCCAGCCCACAGCGCTGTTGCCATCCGATCCCTCCCCCTCTGTACCGATCGGTACACAGAGGGGAGAGAGGAACCGGCGTCATGACATGACACTGGTTTGTTTACATGTGATCGCTCCGTCATTTGACGGAGCGATCATATGGTAAACGGCCGTGGTCAGCGGCCGCTTACTGTGATCCGTGATGCGCCGGGTCCGGTCACAGATGTTCTCGGGTGCGATGCGGTTGGTAACTGGTTAAGGACAACAATAACATTTGTACACGTTATAGGGGGTGTTTAGGGTAAAGCAGTACAATGGAGATGACAAAATACATTGTTTAAGTGACTAGGCTAGGTGTATATGGGTCCAGGATAGCATGCTGGGGAGGTTAGCGAAGGCAAATATGCATGTAGGCCAAAAAAGGAGCATTAAAAGATTCAAGCATGCATGAGGACAAAGGGGACATTCACAGCATATTACAATCAGGGTAATTATGGAATGATGAAAGAAATACAAAACATTAGAATACATTAAATACATATAATGTAATGTTAAAGAATAAAACTTACCCTAATATAGTCCTTCTGCAGGATCTGAATGATGGCAGAACAGGTCTCTGGAATAATGATCCCCATAGCCTGGGGGGAGATGCCTGTAGAGAACTTGAAGTCTTGTAGACTTCTCCCCGTCGCCAAGTACCGCAAGGTGGTGACTAGCCTCTGCTCCGGAGTGATGGCTTGCCTCATGCAGGAATCCTGCCTGCTAATATAAGGGGTGAGCAAAGCCAACAAACAGTGAAAAATGGGGTCCGTCATCCGGAGAAAATTCCTGAAATCATCAGGATTATTCTCCTGGATCTCACGCAGCAAAGGCATATGAGAGAATTGGTCACGCTGGAGTAACCAATTCTTGGTCCATGAACTCCTCCCCACCCTGTTCATGGACTGGGCTTGGGTCAAAGTAAGAACCCCAACACCAAGCCCCCGCACAGCACAAACTCTACGACGAATACGTAACCGCAACATGGCTTCAAAACGGTCGGCTGGTCAGAACAAACTAAATAAATGAAGAACAGCAAGGCCTGTGAAGAGCGAGCTGAAAATCAGAAACAAGCAGACAAGAATGCACTGAAAAACAGATACGAACTGACTACACGCACTGAAAAACAGACACAAACCCACAAGTACAAACTGAACAGCAGTAAAACGATCTGAAAAAGCAGGAGTCTGAAAAACGAGAATCGTCTCTCACCAAGCTTCTACTAACACGAGATTAGCAGAAGGAGCCCAAAGGGTGGCGCACTGCCTATTGAATTTCGGAATTTGGTGTGACTGTGTGTATGCAAGACAGCTTGAGCAAAATCCCGTCTGAATTCCGTCGGAAAAATCATCAGAGCTTTTTTCGACCAAAATTCTGATCCTGTGTACACGGCATTAGAGGAATCAAATGTATCAGTAACATATCCTTTTAAGATATAATGTCACATATGAAATCTAGACAGAAACCCTAAAGTCGAGACAAAGGGTCCGACTAGAGGATCTATATTGCACCTGAGTAAAGAGATAGAAAAGAGCGGATTAGGAAAAGGAAAGGAAGAGAATCAGAAAAGAGAGCAAAGAGGCGAGGTCACACCTGTCCAGGAGTCCAACCTGGAACCGATTCAATGTCATCACCTGTAGGTAAAAAAGCCAAGGGGTCCACACCTTTTCAAACAGGGGTTGTTTGTCTCATAGGGCACTGACCATTTTTTCGTTGAGCATGATCCGGGTTTGTTTTCGCTTCATTAAAGCTTACATTTTGTTTTCAATAAAAAAACAGACATGCTGTTTTTCTTTTCCAATACTTTCAGCAAATGTGTAGTGCAAATTATTTAGTAAAAAGTAAAGTAAGGTCCCCATCATTCCGTATAGGGTTGACATAAAGGAGTTGTTTTCCAGAAGGCAAATAGACTGTTCACTTTGCAAGGGTGTTTTCCCTTAGCTTGGTGAATGAGGTGATGCTCTGCTGACCTCCATCATCCAATCTTGTACAAGCAAAAATATAGGTTTTTTTGTCATGCACGTGATTGGGTATTCTTTGCAATGTGAATTTTCACTGTGTTAAGTAAGCCAGGGGAAAAATATCATGCAAAGTAAAAATTCCCCTGCAAAGTAAATGCTGCCATCTGCTACCACAACCTCCTGAAAAAAGTATTAAATATCCACAATGAACTCACCAAATCAAAAGACCTGAAAAGAATACCAGGTTTCTTGGAATTCTTCAAAATCTTAACTAAATTCCAAGCTTTTAGACCAGGGGTGTCAAACTCAATTTCATCATGGGCCACACCAGCATTATGTTTGCCCTCAAAGGGCAGGTTGTGTCTGTAATTTTATATTAATGTATTTAATCTTTAATATATTAAATAATTCCCTCCACATTTAATTATTACTGGTTTTAGTAATAACCTAAGACTTAAGCTGTGAAGGGCAGGTGCAGGCTGGCACAGAGCCCACTCACACTCCTGTAGCAGATGATGCAAGTCTAAAAAGAAGGGTTGCACACAGCTGGTATCATCCACATGAAACTTTATTAGAGACTGCTCAGACAGTACATGGTTCTGCCATGGTGTTCTGTCTGAGCAGTCTCCAATAACGTTTCTTGTGGATGATACCAGCAGTATGCGACCCATCTTTTCAACTGGTATAGAATTGTATTATTAATTATCATAATAATTATAAGCAGATGTTCAGAGCACCTTAACCCCCCCTTTTACATCAGATGTCAAGAGCCCCCCATCATCAGAAGTCAAGAGTCCCCCATCCTCCCTTTCATCACAGTGCACACCCCTTACTTTGTGCTGCTGCCAAGAAGAAACTGGGGGCGGAGCTGGGAAGCAGGGAGTGCAGAGTCTGGAGGAGGACCAGCGGAGGGCTGGAGTCAGCTGCCTGAGTCTGCTGAATGTTGAGACTAGGGGAGGCGGAGACGAGGGGATGCTCCGGCTGCATAGAGAGGATCGGGATCTGTAGGAGCAGTTCTGTCCTCCTCTCTGCTACCAACTCCTGAGATAAGGTGGGGGTGAAGATGGGGGGGGAGTTGTGCTACAGCTTCAGGAGAGGTGTGAGGGCCATATCCGGTATGCGTTCCTTGTGTTGAAACATGTGATTTAGGCATATAATTTGAAGTCTTACTAAAAAACATCTAGAGAATCGCCTTAATCTCAATCCTCTCATTTGGGAAGCAGGGTAATTTTTTATGGCTTAAAAGATCTATATATATATATACACACACAGTATCTGCAGCCCTCAAAAATTCCACTCGCCTGTTCGCATTTTGCGAGTGGATTTTGAGGGCTGGCAAAGAAGGGCTGCCTGGGAGCTAGGGGGGAGCACCAGCGCTCGCGGTGGGGAAGAGAGGAGAGCAGGCGGCTGGATCATCAGGTGGTCATCCCCCTGGTCCCGAGACTTTGATAGACAGATCACCTGGGACGTGTATCAAAGTTCCCCGGCCGGGGGGGGGGGGCTGTATGTGATGCCGAGCGGTGGGAACACACTGCCATTGACATGAAAGCTGCTCCATTGATGTTCCTCTGCGCTCTGATCATCCGGCCGGCAATCCTCTTCCTATCCTCTGTTTCCAGGCATGGTGGACAAAGGGAGGCTGCATGGTGGATAAAGGGAGGCTGCATGTTGGACACAGTTAGGCTGCATTGTAGACACAGGTAGGCTGTATTCGTGGACACAGGCAGGCTGTATTGGTGGACACAGGCATGGTGGACACAGGTAGGCTGCATGATAGACACAGGTAGGCAGCATTATGGACACAGGTAGGCTACATGGTGGACATAAGTAGGCTGCATGGCAGACACAGGTAGGCTGCATTGGTGGACACAGGCAGGATGCATTGGTGGACACGGGCAGGCTGCATTGGCGGACACGGGCAGGCTGCATTGGCGGACACGGGCAGGCTGAATTGGTGGATACAGGTGAGGCTGCATTGGTGGACACAGGTGAGACTGCTTTGATGGACACAGGTAAGGCTGCACTGATGGGCACGGTTAAAGTTGTTGTTAATATTTATTTTTATAACTTAATTCTGCACAAAACATTTAAGTGTCATTTCATGAGATGATTTATGAGGGCGTGTTTAGGGGCAGAATTAGGGGCTGGTAGGGGTTGGGTGGGGCAACTGGTGGAGAGTAACCCTTGAGGCCTGGCTAGTAGCTCAGGACTTAAAATTTTGAGCTCTGGTATATATATATATATATATATATATATATATATATATATATATATATATACAGTCAGGTCCATAAATATTGGGACATCAACACAATTCTAATCTTTTTGGATCTATACACCACCACAATGGATTTGAAATGAAACAAACACGATGTGCTTTAACTGCAGACTTTCAGCTTTAATTTAAGGGTATTTACATCCAAATCAGGTGAACGGTGTAGGAATTTCAACAGTTTGTATATGTGCCTCCCACTTTTTAGGGGACCAAAAGTAATGGGACAGATTAACAATCATCCATCAAACTTTCACTTTTTAATACTTGGTTGCAAATTCTTTGCAGTCAATAACAGCCTGAAGTCTGGAACGCATAGACATCACCAGACGCTGGGTTTCATCCCTGGTGATGCTCTGCCAGGCCTCTACTGTAACTGTCTTCACTTCCTGCTTGTTCTTGGGGCATTTGTCTTCAGCAAGTGAAATGCATGCTCAGTCAGATTCAGGTCAGGTGATTGACTTGGCCATTGCATAACATTCCTTTCCCTTAACAAAACTCTTTGGTTGCTTTCGCAGTATGCTTCGGGTCATTGTCCATCTGCACCGTGAAGCACCGACCAATGAGTTCTGAAGCATTTGGCTAAATATGAGCAGATAATATTGCCTGAAACACTTCAGAATTCATCTTGCTGCTTTTGTCAGCAGTCACATCATCAATAAATACAAGAGAACCAGTTCCATTGGCAGCCATACATTCCCACGCCATGACACTACCACCACCATGCTTCACTGATGAGGTGGTATGCTTTGGATCATGAGCAGTTCCTTTCCATCTCCATACTCTTCTCTTCCCATCATTGTGGTACAAGTTGATCTTGGTCTCATTTATCCATAGGATGTTGTTCCAGAACTGTGAAGGCTTTTTTAGATGTTGTTTGGCAAACTCTAATCTGGCCTTCCTGTTTTTGAGGCTCACCAATGGTTTACATCTTGTGGTGAACCCTCTGTATTCATTCTGGTGAAGTCTTCTCTTGATTGTTGACTTTGACACACATACACCTACCTCCTGGAGAGTGTTCTTGATCTGGCCAACTGTTGTGAAGGGTGTTTTCTTCACCAGGGAAAGAATTCTTCGGTCACCCACCATAGTTGTTTTCCGTGGTCTTTCGGGTCTTTTGGTGTTGCTGAGCTTACTGGTGCGTTCTTTCTTTTTAAGGATGTTCCAAACAGTTTATTTGGGCACACCTATTGTGTTTACTATCTCTCTGATGGGTTTGTTTTGTTTTTTCAGCCTTATGATGGCTTGCTTCACTGATAGCGACAGCTCTTTGGATCTCATATTGAGAGTTGACAGCAACAGATTCCAAATGCAAATAACACACTTGAAATGAACTCTGAACCTTTTATCTGCTCCTTGTAATTGGGGTAATGAGGGAATAACACACACCTGGACCCCAGTGGCAACCTGTGAAGCTGTCAAGTACATGGTTCGTGTCACGGTATCAAGCAGACAACGTTCGTGACAACAAGCCGGATCAAGATCAGAGGTCAGCATAGGCAACAGGTCAAAACACACAGAAGCTGCAGACCAAAACAGCAAAGAGTCCTTGGTGCACTCAGTTTAAAAAGCCATTTTGGCGCCAGCGTTAGTGACAGGTGCACATGCGCTCACGTTGATGCGTGGTGAGTGTGCGTCCTTGTCGTGCAATTACTGCTGCACGGACATGCCTTTACTGACAGAAGCTCTGGTTGAGTCCATGCCCAAGAGGGTTAAGGCAGTGCTGGAAAATAATGGTGGCCACACAAGATATTGACACTTTGGGTCCAATTTGGGCATTTTCACTTAGGGGTGTACTCACTTTTGTTGCCACCAGTTTAGACATTAATGGCTGTGTGTTGAGTTATTTTGATAATAAAATATTTACAAAAATGTGAGGGGGTGTATATATTTTTTGTTTATTTTTTTCCCCAGGGAAAAATTTCCTTATTACTGCGCTAAACAGTGACCATATAATGGCCTCTGAGCGCCATTAATTGCATTGATACTCTGAGCCTTAGATGCATGATGCTACCACAAGGGGTGGGTACATGGCAGACATGGGCTCAGAAAAAGTAGTTTTTATATAATGCTGGCCATCGTTTAACCCCAAAGATTGAGAATATCTAATGCTGAAAAGGCATTGGTTCCAAGCCTTTCTCCAGCTCTCCAACATCATACCATCTTCCTGCCGGCCAGGAGGGCCCACAGAATGGCTGAGACAGCATACCTTCTACTGACCAGTGTGATGGATGCCCCACAGAGTGTTTACCCACAGATGTACCCTTCCTTGTCTTCCTAGATGTAAGTTACTGTGTGTTTTTATTAATACACACTTTTACAGTCTACCTCAGAGGCGCCTACATTTGTTCTCAGTGTGTGAGGCTAATGCCGCGTACACACGGTCGGACTTTGCAGCTACAAAAGTCGGACAGTCTGTCCGACATACTTCCGGCGTACCTTCGGCGGACTTGGGGCAGACTTTCTTACGAACGGACTTGCCCACACACGACCACACAAAAGTACGCCAGTTTAGTACGCTGTGACGTACACCAAGTCCGACGAGACTATAAAACGGAAGTTCAATAGCCCGTACGACACCCTTTGGGCTCCTTCTGCTAATCTCGTGTTTATCTCGTGTTAGTAGAAGTTTGGTGAGAGACGATTCGCGCTTGTGAGACTCGTATTTTTCAGTTCGTTTTAACTGGTGTTCAGTCTGTGCTTGTGAGGTTTGTATCTGCTTTTCAGTGCGTTTGGTCAGTTGGCATTGAGAAATCTTTGTTTTATTGGCCGCTCGTTCCTGATTTTCAGGTCGTTCTTCACAGGCCTTGCTGTTCTTCAGTGCGTTCTGTTTAGTGCGTTCTGACCAGCCGACCGTTTTGAAGCCATGTTACCTGTACGTACTCGTCGTAGAGCTCGTGCATTGTATGTGCTTGGTGCTGTAGTTTATTCTTCAGCCCAAGACCAGTCCATGAACAGGGCGAGGAGGAGTTCATGGACCAAGAATTGGTTGCTTCAGCGTGACCAGTTCTGTCACATGCCTTTGCTCCGTGAGATCCGTGAGAATAATCCTGAGGATTTCAGGAACTTTCTCCGGATGACGGACCCCGTTTTTGATCGTTTGGTGGCTTTGCTGACCCCCTATATCAGCAGGCAGGATACCTGCATGAGGCAAGCCATCACTCCGGAGCAGAGGGTGGTCGCTACCTTGCGGTATTTGGCCACAGGGAGAAGCCTGCAGGACCTTAAGTTCTCGACAGGCATCTCCCCCCAGGCTCTGGGGATCATTATCCCAGAGACCTGTTCTGCCATCATACAGGTCCTGCAGAAGGACTATATTAAGGTAAGCTATTTTTAGTTTATTAGCATCACATGTTCTTTTATGTAATCTTTGATAAAGTAATGTATTTCTTGCTTCAAACACTACTTCCCATCATTGCAATATAGTGTGAATGTCCCCTTTTTATCCTCACACATGCTGGGATTTTTTCCTGTTATTTTTTGTCATGCATGTATAGTTTCCTTCAATAACCTTCCCAGCATGAAGTGATGGGAACATATCCACCTAGTCTACTCATTTTGAATGTATTTTGTTGGAGTGTATTTAGTGTGCTTAGAATTAGCAATTAGCTAGATTTCACAACCCCCCCCCCCCCACCTGAACTCACTCCAAATAGTGTGCTGCTAATTAGCAATTAGCTAGATTTCACAACCCCCCCCCCCCCCACCTGAACTCACTCCAAATAGTGTGCTGTTAATTAGCAATTAGCTAGATTTCACAACCCCCCCCCCCCCCACCTGAACTCACTCCAAATAGTGTGCTGCTAATTAGCAATTAGCTAGATTTCACAACCCCCCCACCCCCACCCTCGTTAAAATTTGCTTGAATGTTCTGTGGTGTTGATTTGTCTAAAGCAAATCTATGTTGCACTTTGCAAAATGCATGTGCACTCTACAAGTGCATTTGTTCCATTGCTTTAGTAAATGAGCAGAAGCTCTGCTGATTTCCATCATCAAATCATATGCAAGCCTCAAAGTGTTTTCATTAATTGCCCTTGCATGTGATTGTGTACTGTTTACAACATGAATGCCTTTTGACATTACCTCATTTACTGTAAGCTGGTTTGCAACTGCACCTGCAGAGTGCGACAACTGCAGTCTTGTAGCCTTTGTTATCCCTAAATTCCTGCGTGTTGTTAAAGTAATTTTTTTTGGGGATTTCACAACCCCCTAAAATGTAATCAATGTTCTATCAGAGGGGGTGAGCAATCTGATAAGTGTGCCTTTTTCCATATTAGTTATTCCAGAAGAATTAAATTATTGAATGTTATACTGATGCTGGGGAATAATGTTTTTAATTGTCTAATTTTCTTGCAATGTTAGCTTCCAAATTAATTGATTTTTGTTTTCTTGTTTGATTCCCCAGTTTCCTTCAACGCCACAGGAATGGCAGACTGTGGCATCCCATTTTGCAAGCCGTTGGGACTTTCCCAATTGTGGAGGGGCTATAGATGGGAAACATGTCCACATTGTGCCACCACCCCATTCGGGGTCATATTATTTTAATTATAAGGGGTTCCACAGTATTGTTTTAATGGCGGTGGTGTCGGCACACTATGATTTTTTATATGTGGACGTGGGGAAGAATGGCCGGATGTCGGATGGAGGAGTATTTGCCCAGACGGAGTTCTGCCAGCGTCTCCAGAGTGGTGGCCTGGGATTGCCACCTGATGAGGATAACGTGGAAGGACTCCCCTTTGTCTTCATTGCCGATGAAGCCTTCGCTCTGAGCAAGCACCTCATGAGGCCATTCCCCCAAAGAACCCTCACCCCGGAGAGGAGGGTTTTTAATTACCGGCTGGCCAGAGCTAGAAGAGTGGTTGAGAATGCGTTTGGAATTTCTGGCCAGCCGGTTCCGCCTGTTTCAAACAGCCATTAATTTGGCGGAATACAAACTTAATTTTATAATTTTATCATGCTGCATTCTGCACAACTTTTTAAATAAGCATTCTGCCAATTATATAGGCACAGTTGGGCCTGAGGCCGGACAAATAGAAGCCAACCTTACAGGCCTGGATACTGTCCGTACTGGCTTGGCCCCCCAAAGTTCCCGTCAGGTTAGACAGCAATATGTTGATTATTTTATGGGTAGGGGGGCCATTGCAATGGGCCAGGATATATAATTTTTTTTACAATAAAAAAAATATTGCTGAAATCTGGCATTATATTTATTGCTTGCCTTTCTTTTGGGCTGTCTCCTAGGTTATGGTCGAGCAGTTGTAGTGCCAACTGTATTAGAATTTTCAAAATGTCTAAATAAGCTCCATTGCCACTGTAAACAACTTTTTGACAATTATAACCAAACTGATACTGAGCCTTGAAATAACAAACCACACATTTGTTAAAATCCTATAAAAGGAGATGTTTTTATTAATGGTTGGTATGCATTCAGTTCTGCATTTAGTATAAAATGTTCCGAGACAAAAATATAATGGTATCTTAATGATGTAGCAAAATATAATTATATTGAAATATTTCTACCTAATCCACAAAAAAATATTTTGGGCTTTTGGATTTTCAAAAACAGGCTTTGTTTTTGGAAAATCAAGTTTTGTTTTTTTTTAAAAGCAAGTTTTCTTTTTTTTTTTTTTTTTTTGTTTTTTAAAATCATTTTTTTTGTTTTTTTTGGGGTTTTTTAACATTAATTTTCTTAATTTTTTTGGTGTTTTCAAATCAATTTTTTTTACTTTTTTTGGTTTTTGAAAATTAATTTTTTTTTTTTTTTTGGGTTATTTAAAATCACTTTTTTTTTTTTTTTTTGGGTTTTTTAAAATCACTTTTTTTTATTTTTTTTTGGGTTTTTTAAAATCACTTTTTTTTATTTTTTTTTGGGTTTTTTAAAATCACTTTTTTTTATTTTTTTTTGGGTTTTTTAAAATCACTTTTTTTTATTTTTTTTTGGGTTTTTTAAAATCACTTTTTTTTATTTTTTTTTGGGTTTTTTAAAATCACTTTTTTTTATTTTTTTTTGGGTTTTTTAAAATCACTTTTTTTTATTTTTTTGGGTTTTTTAAAATCACTTTTTTTTATTTTTTTTTGGGTTTTTTAAAATCACTTTTTTTTATTTTTTTGGGTTTTTTAAAATCAATTTTTTTTTTTTTTTTGGTTGTTTTTTAGAAAATCAATTTTTATTTTTTTGTGGATTTTTGACAGCCCTCCTTTTTGACATTAGGTTAAACAGCCATTTATGTTAGGCCAAAAAAACAAAGAGAAGGCCCAGAATGGGGTCAGCAAAACAGGAAATGAAGGACATGATTGATGTTTTGGGGTTTAAAAAAGGGCATTTAGATTCGACCCAAAACATCAATCATGTCCTTCATTTCCTGCTGCATACGATCCAGCCTATTACGCATTTGATCCATGTCTTGATTCCAGCCCATTATTTGACCAATTAGACGTTGGGCACTTTCCGAGGTGAAATGGTCACTTCTTGTTGTTCCTAAAGTGGAATGAAACCAAAAAATGTCTTTACAAATATGCACACATACATAGTTTACCTTACCAGAACTAAAGCTGTTGTCTCAGACACTGACCTGGTGGGGTGGCCATGTAGCCTAATTCCTCCACATCCTCGGGGGTGTCACTGTTGCTTGAATGAAGCAGATCCCCTAAAATAGAGTAGACAAATTCAATTAAACAAAAGGCAGCCATGCATAGATTAACGTAAGCTGGTGTGTCAGACACTCACCTGGTGGGGTGCCCATGTCGCCCACCTCTCCTTCCTCCACATCGTCAATGGGACTTGGACTGATTGCCCAATCCTGTTTTGCTTGGGGTGGACTGTGTTCTTTTGGTTGGCTGAGTGATTTTTCCCCTATGTGAAACAAAAAATTAGTAATCTAATTAGCACACAGATATTTTAGGACATAATAATTTTCCAACATTTGTAGTGAAGTGGTTTGTGTAGAGTTCCTATTTTAGTTCAATATTTCAAATTATAAAGACATACCGGATAGATAGATATCAATATCTCAAAATATAGTTAATAATCTTTTGATCTCTCTCTATATCTGTAACAAAATCTCTAAATATCTAACTAAATGTAAATCCAAAAAATTAAGAGAATTTAAAATAGATATATAATATATATATATAGATATATATATATATAGATATATTATAGATATATATATATATATATATATAGATATATAATATATATATATATATAGATATATAATAGATATATATATATAGATATATTATAGATATATAGATATATATATATATATATATATATAGATATATATATATATATATATATATATATATATATATATATATATATATATATATATTTATATATATATATATTTCTATATTTTTTTATATATTTATATTTTTATATTTTTATATATTTATATTGTTATCTATATAGATATAGAGAGAGAGATAGATATAGAGAGATAGATATAGAGAGATAGATAGAGAGATAGATAGAGATAGATAGAGAGATAGATATATAGATATGGATATGTAACGAGGTTTCTTCAAAGATCGTTTAGAACGATGAACAAAAATCGTATAGAAAGGAAAAGCACATGGAGCAGTATACAAGGTAATAAACACAAGAGAAAAACACGACAAGTACTTACTTTTTTTAAGAACTTTCCGGATACGTCGGTATTGATCCGGCTCCCTGATTTTCAGGTCAGACCATCTTTTGCGCAATTGATCCTTGGAGCGCTGGACCCCAAATGATGCCTGCAAAGTGTCCACGACCTTTGCCATGATTTTGGCCTTGCGCAAATTTGGCCGTGCGTACGGCCCATAATTGCCATCATAGTCGTCTTTGCGAAGAATGGCCACCATCTCCACCATCTCTTTGAAACTCATATTAGAGGCCTTAAATCTAGGCCTCACAGATTTGGTTGACGTTCCAGACGTTCCAGCCTGCGGGCTGTCTCCACTACCTGAGGTCGTCAACATTTCAGGTGTCTCCGCCATTCTTTAACTCCACTACGCGCCGTAACAAAAAAGGGGCGGAGAACATGAGTACATTTCGAACGTCAGGGGCGGGCGACGCAGGCGGAGTTTCACACATGCGTAGTGTATAAAGGAGGGCCTTTCGCGCGTGTCGTACGTACGTTCTGTGCGTCAAATTAGGGGGCGGAGAACATGAGTTCATTTCGAACGTCAGGGGCGGGCGACGCAGGCGGAGTTTCACACATGCGTAGTGTATAAAGGAGGGCCTTTCGCGCGTGTCGTACGTACGTTCTGTGCGTCAAATTAGGGGGCGGAGAACATGAGTTCATTTCGAACGTCAGGGGCGGGCGACGCAGGCGGAGTTTCACACATGCGTAGTGTATAAAGGAGGGCCTTTCGCGCGTGTCGTACGTACGTTCTGTGCGTAGGTGATAGTGGACCAGGACGTTCCAAAACGAAGGTAATTTGAGATATATATTTTTTTTGGGGGGGGTTTATGGTCATGACTTTGTAGCAAGCGGCCTATATGGCTTGATAGATTGATGAGGCCTACATAGGGAGAAGATGATGAGGGGTTAGCAGAAACATATAATAAGTTTTTTTGGTCTTGTGACTTTCTCTTTTCCAGATATAATGAATCCCCTATTGAAGGATCCAGAGTTCCTTACTTCTTTTATTTCAAAGTATCGAGAGATGAGGAATTTGTGGGAGGTGAAACACCCTCAGTATTATAACAAGCATGTGAGGAAGTCAACGCTGGAGAGACTTCTGTCCTTTGTCCAGGAGACCATCCCTGGAGCAACAATGGAGACAGTGTACAAGAAAATTGGGGTCTTGAGGAACATGTATAAAAGGGAGCATAGGAAGATCCAGGAATCAAGGAGATCAGGAGCATCAGCAGATGATGTTTATGTACCCAGGCTGTGGTACTACAAACAACTCCGTTTTCTTGATGACCAGAATGAAGCCAGGGCATCACTTTCAACCCTTCCCTCCACCCTTCCCTCCACCCTTCCCTCCACCCCAGCAGAGGCTGATGAGGAGCAAGCTGGGTCTTCCATCCTGGATGAACCGGATATGACCATCTGGAGTCAGGTAAATTATTTTAACAAAGATTTACTGTACTAATATTAATGATGTTAACTGGATGTTATAATTGTCTCAAATAATTTAGCACTCCAAATTGTGTATACATATCAAATGATAGTAGTGACTAAATATGTTTGGCACCTGCTTGAAATAATTAGGGTGTCTGATTAGACTCTTTTATTAAAGAGATGTATTCACATTGAATTTGCTAGTCATGAGAAGCAAACTGTGTGTCATTGATGAACCCAAAAAAAGAAACTAAAACTATTGTCCTTTTTTTATACACAGGATGAGTCCATCCAGGAGGAATGTGGGGAAAGTGGCAGGCAGGAGGAGACCGGGCCCATGGACAGCCTGGAGGAGGCCGGATTCACCATCATCCTGGAGGAGGCTGGGCCCAGTGTCAGGCAGGAGGTGGCTGCTCCCAGTGAGGTGGCTGGGCCAAGTGAGGTGGCTGGGCCAAGTGAGGTGGCTGGGCCAAGTGAGGTGGCTGGGCCCAGTAGGAGCCTCACCCAATCCCAAGTGCCTCCCCTCCACCTTCCCAAAAAAAGGGCCAAGAAGGGGATGGTCACACAGGACGCATCCCTGCGCCTCATGCCAGGCCACCCGTTTTTTAACAAGCCCCCCAGAAGCGGAAGAAGCCTATGGCTGCTACTTAGCCAGCAGGCTTCTTCAGATGGATTGGGAGCAGCGCCTCATTTGTGAGCGCCTATTTGGGGAAACAATCCATAAGGGGCTGCAGGGCACGCTAACCAAAAACACCCAACTACATGAGGCAGCCCCCCCCCCTCCTCCTCCTCCTCCTCCTCCTCCTCCTCCTCCTCCTGCCACAACTGAAACACCAGAGCCACAGCCTCAAAAGAAGGCTACAGGGAAGGCTACAGGGAAGGCTGCAGGGAAGGCTGCAGGGCAGCGTGGAGGAAAGGCTGCAGGGAAGAGAAGAAAGTGATGACCTGGGTTCAGTCTGGTCTGACAGAAGACGCAGGCTGTTGTAGGACCACAGTCTGGGGACATCTAGATCATCTGCTGGTGCTGTTGATCTCTGGGATTCTTGGACCAGATTGTGCTCCCTCTTATATGGACTCCTCAAGATCCCAATTTTCTTGTACACCGACTTTTTCCAGCGTTGACTTCCTCTTTATTTTATTTTGACCATGAATAAATGGATCTTTTTTGAGTTTAGCAAAAGACTTTTATGTGTTTTCTTTTAAATCATTGATTTTACACACAATGTTAAATTAACAAGGGACAACAATCTCATTGAGTTTTAAAAAAAAACACCAAAAATACATTACTAATGTTAAGAATGTTCAAGTGGTAAGTCTTGAAAAAAAAATATATACATAAACAAAAACGGTGCTTTGGGTTAACTTTATCTAAAAATTAAAAAATAATCACTAGAAAAAAAAAAAAAAAAGAATAATGGGTTCTTTGTGGTAACTTTACAAACATAAAAAAAAAAAAAAAGGGAAAAAGTATTATTAGTATGGAAACATTGTTTATAAAAAGCATACTATATCATTCATGAGATCAAAGAGAAAAAGAATTCAGAAATCAGTTTGGGAGAACTCTGATTATGAACAGCAAAACACCTTCGTTCTTTAGAGCATTCGTAAAGAAGAAATAAAATGCGCTGCATTCAACGATCACAGATTTTGCAGCGTGATGAATGTGCTACCTACAATACGAACACTAGTTTTACTAGACCGAGTGCTTCCGTTTAGTTTTTGCTTATGAGCATGCGTCGTTTTTTTGTCCGTAGGACTAGCATACAGACGAGCGGACTTCGGGGTCCGTCGTAGTTACGACGTAAAGATTTAAAGCATGTTTCAAATCTAAAGTACGTCGGATTTGAGGCTAAAAAAGTACGTTGAAAGTCCGAAGCAGCCCACACACGATCGGATTACCAGCCAACTTTAGTCCGTCAGCGTCCGTTGGACTTTTGTAGACGAAAAGTCCGACCGTGTGTACGCGGCATAAGCGTTCCACCTCCTGACCATCCTGCTCTGGATTCCCGCATGGTACACAGAGCTTGGGGAAGCACAATGGCCAGAAGGAGGTTCGCTTCGCCTGCACAGTGGAGATTCTTTCAGAAACTTCGACAGCTGTCAGTTTCCCCCTCCACAAACCCCCCCCCAGGACCGCCGTTACCCTCCTTCCAATGTTGAAAGTAAAATAAAGTCTCTGCTAAATATGCATCATTTTTTACTGCACCCACAGATCAGACATACGAGATCTCGCCTTGCATTGTAAAAGCAATGAAGTTAAGGGCGCAAAGAAAAAAAAAGTGTTAACTTTTTTAAATATAATAAAAAAGCACTGCACACACACACACACACACACACACACACACATACAAATGAGAACGCCCATGTAGAGCACACATGTATTTAAATGATTGCGCCACACATGTTATGTACTCATCAGCCATACCATTATGACCACTGACAGGTAAAGTGAATAACATTGATTATGTCATTACAATGGCATCTGAAAGTTGTTGGGATATATTAGGCACCAAGTAAACATGTTGCCGCTGAAGCTGATGCTTTGAAAAGGGAAAAAATGAGCAAGCATTGAGATTTGAGCAACTTTGACAAGGGCCTAGTTGTAATGGCTAGGCGACTGGGTAATTCTATAGGCGGAAATGCATATTTTGAGGTGTAAAAAATGAAACAATTGCTCTAAAGGGGAAGTGGTTGAGATAATGATTGTAGAAAATGCTGCTGTTTATTTATAACAGTGCTAGCCTCTAGAATGATAGAAAAAATGCAGTTCTATTGTAAGTATATAAGTATAGCGCTACCCCCAGAGGAGCCGCTTATGGCGGTGTTCCAAATACTGTAGCTGCTGACTTTTAAAATAAGGACACTTACCTGTCCAAGGCGCCCGCGATGTTGGCACCTGAAGCCGATCTGTCCCTTGGCTGTCGGGTGCTCCGGCGCCATCCTCGGTAAGGGAATCAGGAAGTGAAGCCTTACGGCTTCACTTCCTGGCTCCCTACTGTGCACGCGTGACTCATGCTGCGCTATCCTACTGGTCCCTGCTGTTTTCTGGGACCCGAGTGTATCCCAGAATACAGCAGGGGGGGAGGGAAGTGGCGTAGATAACCGCGGGTGGCACGGGTATCTATGCCCAAAAGTGGGAGCGAAATACCTGTATTAGACAGGTATTTGCTCCCCCCTCCCGCCTGAAAGGTGCCAAATGTGACACCGGAGGGGAGGAGGAACTGGAAAAGTGGAAGTTCCATTTTTGGGTGGAACTCCGCTTTAAGTTTGTTCAGTCCGTTACTCTGCCTCTCAACCCCAGTAACAGTCTTAGCCCCCTCTGGCACACCTGGCAATAGTGTAAGTGCAATAACCAATGAGAAACACACAAATTATGATAAAACACAGAAATTGTCTTTACTGTAATATTTCTGTGGAAAAGTGACAAACAGTAACAATATATATGTTCAAGGAATGCAATGGGAGAGCAATAACTGAGGTTATGAGCAATATAGCTCAATACTATATTCAGGCTGCTTTCACGGTATTCAGAACCTGAGAATAACCACAAAAACAGAGGCACCTTTACATGGAAAATAAATCACAATATGGCAACCCGTATCAGATTGGTTACCTTTACTCAGGTTGGCTCTATGAGTCCAGGCAGGAGGAGAGCAGAGGAATGACCCTCTTTGTGTCAGGCCTCTCTCTTCTGTCCCCTGACTCCACAGGCCCAACTTTAAACACGTTATTCAAATCAACATGTAATGGCTTAACTTCCTAGATAATCTGTCCCACACACCCACTGCATATACAGAGCCCTGAATATGTGTGTGCAGGTCCGTATGGCACTAGTAGCTTCAGTCCTTTTGAAGAACAGGTAAAACTTTGTGTTTTCAGCTAGCCACTTTTGTTGGTGCACTTAAACTCCTAAATAGCAGAGCCAAACAACACAACTGGCCCGGATTATCAAGTGAAGAAGGCAGGATCTTTCTCAGCAAGGTGAAAGGACAATGATGTCTGTATACAGTGTCCCTGGAAATAATTGGCCTTATCCTTTAGCCCTGTGGCACTACAAGTGTCAGCATGATGACTAACAGCAATGATGTCTGTATATAGTGTCCATTTAACTTCTTCTGTGGTGCAGTGTCCCCGTTTCCTGCAAATGGGCAAAAGCCCTCTCACCCAACCCTGCGGTTAAGGCCCAAATGAACTTCCTGGAACAGCAGATTCTCCTGGCGACCCGACTGGTCACCCCACACTGGAACGCTTCAACGTAGGTGCAGGGGAGCCTGGATTTGCACCTGGGATCCCCCTCTCTCAGACTGGATGTCCCGACTGGCTGCGGAGGCCTAAATCACGTGGTGAAATCACCTGAGAGCAGAATCTCTCCACCAGGTCTGATCTCTTCCTCCACCTCGTGCTGTCTGAATTCTCCTGAGGAAATCAAAATGGAGTCTCTCCTTTCCCGCTCTCAGAGCATGCTGGTCTTTTGTAGTTCCATACAGTTAATTCTTAATGAAACTTGAGTCCTGGAACTACATTTCCCTGAATGCTTTGCTTCCTGGTGTTAATCACTCTGTTGGCAGGATGTGATGACACAGAGGGAAACAGTCTCATTGCAACAATGTTGCAGAGTGTCTTTTGATACTGCAGGTAAGATCCCTGCTACATAAGTAATACATAGATGCCAAGTTTACTGCAACAAAAGAACCTAGCAATTGTGAACGTAAAGTAAAAGTAAAGTAAAGTCGCTGCAAAATAAATATTTTTAAAGCATTTAGTGTGCCACTGTTGACAAGATGGTATAAAGGAATAAAGTATTTGCAGGCAGATGCCTCTACATCAACATTTTCATTGCTTTTTTGCAATAACTTCAAAAGATGCCAAAGGAATGATTTAACACTACCCCACTAATTTACAATATATGTATGCTTTCTTGGCATTTGATGGCAAGTCACATGCATGTTGCATTCATGTAGTGCAAAAAAACAGGACCCTAAAGTGTATCTAAAGCTAAAATCTTTTTTTGTTTTTGTTTTTTACATTTTGGATGAAGTAGGAAATGGTCAGATTTTTATTGCTGTCCCTACCAGGTATATTCACTGGTAGGGACAAATTGATACAGTGGTCACCCAAACGAGGATAGAGGGGAAATCTGACGATGCAAACAACTGTTCTGGCGACAACTGTTTACGAGGGGCTTTTCTTTCACTTTGAAAATATTTTCTCTTCTCACTTCCTGTTTCTGACTCTAGGATAGGAAGTAAATGGATATCTCCACAACAGGGAAAAAAACAGCATAAAAAACCCCAAAAAAACCCAAATAGCCTGAAAAGTTCTAACGATTCCCTGCTCTGTCCAAAAGTAAAAATTTTGTGTTTTATATACTTTAAAATGTAAAACATTTTATGTTATTCCCTAATGCCTTGTGATATTTGTATTGTTGTGCTACCCTCCCTAATACTAATGCAGCCCCTTACTTACTGAGTTATCCTCCAAACCTTGACCCTCCTTCTCTATGGAGTTGGACTTATCTCCTCTAGATTCTCAGGGGCTTTGCACTGATTTTGAGAATTTGCAAATAATTGTTTTGGGGGACAAAGAAAAATTGAATCCATCACCCACAGTTCAGACAGCTGCAGTCAACTTTCTAAACATTTATAGAATGAAAATATTATTGTCATGCTTTATATTTTTAATCGTGCTTACTCTTTATTAGCATTGTGCATAAGATATGTAGTGTCAGGGCTGGGGAGGGCATTTATGATGTGCGCAATTCTGTTGCTCTCTGCTGACTGCTAGGTTGAAGGTCAAGGGTGGTAAACTATACTTGGCCATCATTAGAACATAAACTGCAATTAAACCTAAGGCATTTAATTAATTCTCTCAAGGATAATTAATATATTAATCTCAGTAGAATGAAGACGATCTGAACTTAAATCAAAAATGGATGGTAATTAGAGAGAGAAAGTATGTTACTTAAGAATAATTAAGTAATGTTTACTTTTTGAAGTGTATTGGAAATTTGCGGAATATCTATTCTAATCATGTAGGGGAATATTTGTTTATAATGGAATGTAATTAGTACATTATTAAAGTGTGCATAGTTATTTTAGGCATCACTAACTTGATTGTCTTACCAAACCCATTTTTTGATATAGTAGTAAAGTATAAAAAATGTGTTTTTGTTTTTGGTAGCTAGGACTGCATTAAAATCATTAAAATCTTTCACTCTTGTGACGGTTACTAGGTAGATGTGGCCTAAAGCGCTGACTTACTGGATAGAAATTAGTGATTTCAAGCATCAGTGCTGTGGCCCAGTGTTTACAGCCACTGACCAGGCCCCGTTCACACCTGGGCCATTTTCTGCTTGAAGTTTGTAGCTCTAAAAGCTCTATAAGCCAAATCCCATTCATTTCAATGGCCCCTGTTCACATCTGAGCGTTCTGTTACCTGAAGCAAAATGCCTGAAGCTCAAAAAAGTACATGAGCTTCTTTTTGGCAGATTACAAGCATTTTTGGCCCCATAGTCTTTACCAGAAACGCCTGACTTGAGCGTTTTACAAGCGTTTTGACGCTCGTTTTCTGCTCAAACAGCAGCTCTCCAACCCTAATTTCCTCTCCCTCTCCTCCCCCTAGTGCTTTCTATTGGCTAAACAAAAACACCTGAAGCTGTAATATGCTTTAAAAACGCTTGTAAAAGCTTTAAAAAAGCTTTAAAAAACATCCACAAAACACCAGTAAATTGATACGCTCAGGTGTGAATGGAACCTGGAATGTGCCTTGGTAATGCAAAGAAGTGGATGGGTCTACCTCTAAATTCCTGAACCACAGGCAGATCTGCTAGTTTTTCTTTTTAGATATTTTTCGTTATAATCACAAGGCTTCCTAGTAAATTACTGTATTTATCGGCTTATAACATGCACAGGTGTATAACACGCACCTTCATTTTAAGAGGAAAGTTTCAGGAAAAAAAGCATATTTTTTACATAAACAACTTTGAAGCAAAATAAGGGTCAGTCACCATCAATGCATCCTGATTAGTGCCCGTCTGCAGCCTCCCCATCTCCCATCAATGCAGCCTGATCAATGCCCATCTGCAGCCTCAATGCAGCCTGATTAATGCCCATTTTCATCCTCAATGCAGCCTGATTAAAGCCCACTTTCAGCCTCAATGCAGCCTGATTATTGCCCACTTTCAGCCTCAATGCAGCCTGATTATTGCCCACTTTCAGCCTCAATGCAGCCTGATTATTGCCCATTTTCAGCCTCAATGCCCATCTGCAGCCTCACCATCTCTCATCAATGCAGCCTGAACAGAGCCGTCATCTCCTGTTTACTCGGCTCTCACTCAGCAGTTATGCACACAGTCCCGCCTCCGCCATCGGCATTGGAACAGCTCCTGTGATTGACAGAACACTGGTCCAAAGCTGGTGGCGGAGGCAGGACTGTGTGTGTAACTGCCGAGTGAGAGCCGAGTAAACAGGAGATGACGGCTCGGTGAATTCCGGCGGCGCTCATCCCCTCCTTTACCTCCAAGGTACACTATCGGCGTATAACACCCTTGATTTGCCCCCTATGTTCAGGGGGGGAAGTGCATGTTATAGGCCGATAAATACGGTAATTAAATAATTAATTAACTAATAAAAACAACATCAGAACAGAACTCTTAACTGCCAGGATGCAGTTATTACTGGGAACCTAAGTCGCATTTAGTCATACTGGGGCTGAGAACCCCAGTGTAATGTATATTATTGGGCAACATAGTTTGCTCTAATTGGTACCACATCCAAATTAAACATTTGAAACAAAAGAAAAAGTGGACTTTAAGGTGCCAAACATAACCCCAAATAAAGATAACTACACAGCCTCAGTAAAATGACAATAGTTTATTCACATTATTATTGATTAAAAAAGAGGATATCATAAGATCACAATATTGTCATACCGGTAATCCCTGAAAGAGCACTATTTCTGCTTGGCTCTAGCTATCAAGAATAGGTAATACATAAGTATGCATAAGATTACAACATCGTATAACATATGGCCAAAATGCAGGATGATGATCATAGGTCTCAACCCCAGTGTAAAGACACAACCTTTGCTCTCCTACCTTTTACCTTTGACAGGTATTGCAAAAGGAGAAACTCGGCACACTGTAAATTTGTATAATGTTTAAGATTGGAGGGGAAACAGAATTATTTTAAACAACTGTGCATTATGCAAATGTAGCGCTACCCCCCGCAAGAGCCGCTTGTGTATATTTGGTTCTGTACTCTACCACTCAACCCCAAGAACAGTCTCAGCCCCTCTGGCACACCTGGCAATAATGTTAGTGCGAACATCACAGTAAAAGGACACAAATCGTAGTAAACACAAAAATTATCTTTACTGTGAAATTTCCTAGGAATGGAACAAAAGTAACAGTATAACTGAATAATAGACAGGTATAACTCAAGTAAATCAGCTGTGTAATACCAACTGAAGATTAAGAGCAATAGAACTCAATGATACTGTTTGGCTGCTTTCAGGGAACTCTTCAAGGTGAATCACCCCAAAAGCAGAGGCAAACACTTTAACAATGACAGATCATAAAATAGCAAACACTTTACCAGACTGACCACCAGTGGCGGCCCGTCCATTAAAGGCGCACAGGCGCCGCCTCCCCCATGAATGCGTCTGGCCCCCTGATCTACATACAGGGGCACCAGACTATGGATTCCAATGGGGGGGGGGGGCTGAAGCACATGATTAGAGCCAGAGGCCCTAATAGGCTTCAAAAAAGGGTGGGCTCGGGGCGCAGGGAACTGTCCCCGATCCCACCCAGTTGTGTGACAATAGCGAATGAATATTCACTATTTTCTTTTTTTTTTTTTTTTTTTAATTGGAAAACCAACTTTATTGAAAAAATATATGCATGGTACATAAAATGATATAAGCCAACATGGCCAGAACAGTAGTACATACATAAGCACATTGAGTTGCCTGCGTGGTATAAGGTGAAATACCCACTGGGAATGAAGCCAGTACACAATAAAAAAAGGGAAAAAAAGGGGGAGAGGAGGGAGGGGTGAGGGATGAACATATCAGCATTTCAAGTACATGTTTCACCATCCTCCAACCATCTGTTCCAGACCTGCTCATACTTGAGCGGACATCCTCTATGTACATAAATCAGCTTCTTATATGGGAGAGTGTCGTTAATTTCTTTTTTCCAGCACTGGATTGTAGGGGGCAAGGCCTGCATCGAATTACGGGCTATCGCTTTTCTCACCAAGAATAGCATCTCATGTAAAATGGTACGAAGGGGTTTGTCAGCGTCTAAGTCTGGCAGCAGACCGAATAGGCACATCTTTGGGTCTAGGGTAGCAGGAGAGCCCATCTGATCATGCAGGAAGCGTATCATCTGTATCCAGTATGCTTGGATAGTTGGGCAGGACCAAATAAGGTGGTAGAAGGAGCCTGGGGTATGATCACATAAACGGTATCCTGGATTGTACATGGGTTTGAAACGCGCTATCCTCTGAGGCGTCAGATATGTCCTATGTATAATATACAACTGCGTGAGGCGGTCCAACAGCTTGGGGGAGACTCTTTTCACGTCACCCAAGATTTCATCCCAATCCTCATCCTCAATTATTCCAGCGTCCACCTCCCATCTAGTCTTAGCAGTATAGGCCAAGGCTATGGTACTAGGGATACGGATGGCAGAGTAAAGGATGGAGATTAGTTTGGCTGGTTCAGCACCTGTGATTGTGTCTACTATAGAGGGGACTGTCAGGGACGGGTTGGAGCCAGCAAACTGAGTTTGTATAGCATGGCGGAGTTGTAAATACCTGAAAAGGAGGTAATTGAACTTGTGGGGTCCCAAGTTTTTGTAGTGCCGTCTGCCATACTCTCAGGTGATGTGTCAACAGAACTGCTTTGTGTTGGGGGGGAAGTCTTGTCAGTGGGGCCCTGAGGACTGACTGAAGTGGGGTATGGGCTGGGTCATCAGGGTGCTCACAGAGTAATAGCTAACAGTAATAGCTGGTATCTTGGTAGCTCGTTTTTGTCAAAATAATAGAAGTGGGACATTTGGGAGGCAAGATAATAGTCCTGAAAATATGGAAGAGCAGCTCCTCCCAATGTCACTGGGTTCTTCAGAATTCTCCAAGATAATTTGTGTCTGCTGTGACCCCATAAAAAATGAATTGAGAATTGATTCAATTGTTTTAAACATTTTTTGTGGTATATACAGGGGGCATGCCACACCAGATAGAATATCTTTGGGAGAAGTATCATTTTGACTAGACTGACACGTCCCATAACACCCAGGGGTAGTCTGGCCCAAGTTTGTGTCTTGGACTTGATCAGAGTATACAGGGGTTCAATCTTCAAGAGTGTGTAGTCTGTAAGCAATCTAGTAACTTGCACTCCAAGGTACTTGATCAAGGAGACCCTGGGGAGAGTCAGAGGGGGGACGTTGTATAGGGGGGGAAATGGTCAAATAGAAGGGGCAGCCTTGTCGGGTCCCTCTCTCCAGAGGGAATTGGCCGGAGAGCCAGTTGTGTTCACAAACACCTTGGCCTTCGGGAATTGATATAGGAGCTGAACCCAGTGAATAAAGTTGGGGCCAAGTCCAAATCCCAAGAGGCACTCCCACAGGCAGTTTCACTCCACGGAATTGAAGGCCTTGGCAGCATCTAGAGCCACCACGACCCTTGAGCCGACTTCATCATGGGACCCCTGAATGTTCATGAATAGGCCGCGAATATTCATTGCAGTGTTTTTTCCTGGCATAAGGCCTGTCTGGATGGATTTGTGACAAAATTACCTGGTTAAGGCGGGAAACTAGAATCTTAGCCAGTATTTTAATGTTGACCTGTAGCAAGGAAATAGGTCTATACGATTCCGGGTATTTGGGGTCCCTACCGGGTTTAGGGATTACTATAATTTGGGCTTCTCTCATAGAGGGGGGTTGGATTCCTGAGTCGAATATGGATTTGTATAGGTCATGGAGTTTAGGAGTCACAGTTTCAGAGTAGGTGGCATAAAATTCAGGTGGTAAGCCATCTGGTCCTGGGGCCTTAGATGTGGCCAGACAGGAGATAGCCTCGGAAATATCCTCCTTAGTAATGGGAGCCTCTAAGAGTTCACGTTGGGCATCAGTCATTCTAGGGAATTCAAATCTCTGGTATCTTGGGGAGGTGTAGAGTGCACGATAGAATCTCACAAATTCCTCCGCCATTTGTTGCAGATCAGTGATGTTGTTCCCCTGGGGGTCAATCAGCGACACCACCACCGGGGGACGTGAGTCTAAATGGGCGAGATACACAAGTAATTTGCCCGATCTTTCTCCATACTCAAATACCCTTTGCCTACAGAAAAAGATGCGTTGCTTGGCCTTCTCAATATGCAATTGGGAGACCTGTCGCGTCTGAATCTTAAGATTGTTGGCAGTGCTGGGCGAGGGGTCTCGATCAAATGCCTCCTCCAGCACCTGTAGGTGTTCTGTAGCCTGTTGGACAATGAGTTTTGATGATCGCTTAAGTCTGTTGATACGTGTGAAGGGCAGGCAGCGGGCGTGGAGCTTAAATGTCTCCCACACTATGTCATACGTGACTGAGTCCCTGTTGGCTGTAAAATAGTACTGCAATTCTGTGGGGATGTCATCCTAGTCTTTCAGAGCAGTCAGCCAAAATGGGTTCAACCACCAAGGAGGAGCAGGGGAGGCCTTCAGGAGCTGGATAGTAATCCAGTAGGGGGCGTGATCCGAGAGTGTTCTCGGAGCAAAGCCCACATCTCCCAGTTTAGGTGTCAGGGTCTTTGAAATTAGAATGAAATCTATTCATGACATTGTGTTATGGCTGGCTGAGAAGCACGAGAAGACTTTAATGTGCGGATGTTTGTGGCGCCAAGTGTCGACAAGAGCAAAGTTAGTCAGTATGCGGCTTAGTCTGATATGGGCCGGCGGGTCAAGGGGAAGGTCCAGTGTGCCCATTCGGTCTAGAGCAGGAATGAGGGTCATATTAAAGTCTCCCATCCACAATGCCGGTACAGAGGTGTATTGTGTCATAAAGGCAAGCCCCTCCTTAATTACAACTGGGTTGTATGGGGGGGGGACATAGCAGGCTAGTATCAGGATAGGGGATCCATTAATAGTATAAACACATATCTGCCCTGCTAGTCCGTCTGGAGCAGCACTAGGTCAAATGGAACCCATTTAGCGATCAGGACCGATACTCCTCTGGAGTATGAGGTGTGGGTGGCGTGATATGCCCAACCTATTCAAAGCTTTTTAAGAGAGGATTGTAAGTGGCGAGATTGGAGGAGATTACATTTCCGGAGACGATACTCCATGTCGTCCTGTTTCGCGCTAATCTGTTGTAGCTGGCGGTGCACCTCATCAGTCGTCATGTTGCAGGGGGTGCAAGATATCTTCCGCTCTGCTAATGCGGGTCTCAGTCTCTGCCACGCGGTCAGGTAGAGGGTATAGAGATCTTGCCGGATGAGACACATTGATTTTGACCTCCTCAATTTTGGTGGTGAGCGTGCTCTGGCACAGGGCAATAGCATCAAGTACTTTGTCAGTGGCCGCCACGGAGTGTTCCGTGTCCGAGGAGGCACCGGCGCCATCCTTGGCCTGTTGGTCTTCCTCAAAGCGGGGGTACTTAGCAAGCTTGTTGGCAGCCTTGGAAGTCTTTTTCAGTTGAGATATATTCCAGGGGTGGTCGGGGGGGTCCCGGGGTGCACCAATATGGCCGCTGCTTACTAGGCTGAATCCTCGATATCCCCCTCCTGCCGCAGTTGTAGAGTTGCACAATAGGGGCTGTAAGTACTGGCCGACTAGCTGTGAAGGCCGGTGGTTGCAGCAGGAAGAAACCGGGCTCAGGGTGGTAAGGGAGTCTTGCAGTACCTGCACAGTCCCACGTTGGGTGAAGCAAGATGGCCGCCATTCTAGCGGAACCGCGGACTGTCCCACCAGCTGCTGCAGGATGAAGAAGCACTGTACCAGTGGTTACAGGTGATCCGGTGGCCGTGGCAAGCAGAGATTAGTCTCTGGGCGGTCAGGCAGGCCGGGGAGACTTGCAGGGGCTGCTGCCGGGTGTAGTAAGATAGCCACCACTCCGGGATCTAGGCCGAAGCCGCGGTCTGTCCCACAGGCAGTCCCAGGGTGGGGAAGTCCGACGATGGCAGCCACGGGCGGCGCTTCATGCTTACTGGGATGCAGTGGCTGGGTAAGATCGGCAGGATTAAGGCAGGATGGCTGTTACAGGAGTATGAACAAGTGGAGCACTCACTACATATGTCCTACTCCATTGCTCTCCAGGCCACGCCCCCCAATATTCCCTATTTTCACACTAAATCTCCTTACCCGCCACCTAGATAGGGGGTAGTGCCACCACCGGTCGCCCGGGGGGGTTATTTGCCCCCCCCCAAAAAAAACCCCACCAGCCACCACTGCTGACCACCAACTCTTTATTTGAGCTCTATGGGTCCAGGCAGGAGGAGGGCAGAGGAATAACCTTTCCTTATGTCAGACCTCTCCCTTCTGTTCCCTGACACCACAGTCCCAGGGAACCGTAAACACCATACCTAGTTTAGCGTTCAATAGTGTAACTCCCAAGTCAGACTACCCCACTCATTCACTATATATCCTGAGTCCTGGGTATATGTGTGTACCCGTATGGCACCAGTGACTTCAGTCCCTTGAGGGGAAATGAGTTGCAGTCCCTCTTTGCATCTAAAAGAAAGAAGGCCTTGAATCTTCAGCTAGTTACTTTAGTTGGTGCACTTAGGTGTCCTGTTTGGCAAAGTGTATTGTGGAACTCCTGAAGCAGGAAGAACACTTTTACTGCCTGGCAGAGGATGAGTGCAGCACAGTGCTCTACTAGTGTAGGCAAAATTAGACAACGTTGTCTGCATGCAGTGTCTCTGTGCTTTGTGCCTCTAAGATGGGCAAGTGCCAATAACCAATCCTGCGACCAAGGCCCCAAAGGAGATGTCCTGGCAGGCAGGCAGGCAGGCTCTTCAGGTAGCCTTGCCTTGTGGTCTCTGTCTGCTCCCAGGCAGCCTCTAGGTGTAAGGTTCCTCCTCTTGTCCCTGTGGGCTGCTGGAGTGTGTAGTTTTTCCCCTAGAGTATACAGTGGGGCTGTCTGTGCTGGGGACTACATGTCCCAGAGTTCCTTGCTCCTCCTGCAATGCTTCCTGGATTCATTCCTCTCCTCCTGCCAATGAGGAAGGAGGGGAGGGAGCAGGATGGCCAGCTGCCTAAATAAGGCATACTGAGGGTTCAGTGAGGAGAGGGAGGGGGAGAATTCCCTCTCAGCTGCTGACAGGCTCCTGTGTCCCTCTCTTACCCGAGCAGTATACGAGTCCCGGCGGCGGTCGGCTACTCAAAATTATGGCTTGGGTCAATTTTATTTATTTTTAAAGTAACTCTGAGAAAACTAAATTAGCCATAAAGTAGTGCTATTAAAACAAAAGAGTAAATACTTCTCCTGCTGCCGTACCATAAAATGCAATTCTGTTGAAGAGACATCTTTCACTGAAGTCTGTTTAGAATACAACACCTTTTGGAGTGTTGGTCCCCTTCTGCGCTCAGTGGTTTCTCCCTCTGACCCTCAGGACACAGTAGTGATGTGGAGGTCAGCGGGAGGAACCACTGAGAGCAGTGGGGAACTCCAGGAGGTGTGTTTCTGAACAGGCTTCAGAGAAATCTGTTCTCTTTAGTGTATTTTTTTCTGATCATATTAAAGAATAGAAATATGTATGAACTCACTTCACACACCTGAAATTAGAAACCCAGTGGATTAATTTGTTGGTCTGATTCTTGATTATTCATTTGCCTTTAATAGTAAGTCCCAATGATATTTATTCAGATTGAGGCTGGACACCTGAGAGTGAAGTAGTGGAGAGACCCTAACTTTGACCCTAGATAGGTGGCTTACCAGGTAGGGGATAGCCTTCAATCAAATAGAGAAGGCACATTTCACTTAATTCCTTGGTGATTCCCTCGTTCCCTCCTGGGCACTACTAGTCTGGAACAAATGGGTAGCTAACTCTTAGCCAGTGTTTGAACAGTTTTACAAAGCAATATGGATGCTGCCTGTCTTTGTAATTGAGCTCACAAACACTGCAGATACTGCCTGTCTTAATCCCCAGGCATTTTATTAAGCTACATGTAGTTTTGCAGGTGTTGTTACAGTATGTCACACCTTGGATTATTTGTAGTACGCTTAACTCACTACTGTAGGTGCTACCTATCTCAAACCTTGATAGGAGATTCATGCAACTTACACAACGTACTGAATGTGCCTACACTGAGAAATGGAGAAGTCTCAAACCTTGGTAAAGTGTTGATGTAAATTACACTAAGTACTGGAGGGTAGGCTGGTCTCAACTCATGGCAAGGCGTTGAAATGCCTTAACAGAGTACAGGAGTTGTTGCCTGTCTTAAACTTTGGTGGGGGGGGGGTTGATGTAAGCTACACAGAGTATTAAACAAGCTGCCTGTGAAAAAGTTTTTCCAAACTACACAGCAAAGTTGAAGTCTTGCTTGTCCAAGGTCTTAGTAAGAATTACACGAAGAACTGGAGGTCCTATCTGTCTCAAGACTTGGTAGGGACTTGTAAGCTATGCAGAATACTGGAGGTTCTGCCTGTCTCAAGTCTTGGTAGGGAGCTGATATAACTTACACAGAGTACTAGAGATGCAGCCTCTTTAACCTTTATGGGGGGTTAATGTAGGATACTCATATACTACAGGTGCTCACAGTATGGATTTTGCAGAATTTGCTGCTTCTATTTTTTTCCTAGAACAAGAAATGTTGGTTGACTTGCCGAGAGTATTTGCTGTACAAAGGACCAGTCTTTGTCTACTGTTGCTCACCCCTCTATAAAAACAAATACATCTAAAGTGCCTGAATATAAAAGCATCATTAAAATGAAAACTGCACTGTTTTCTCTAATATCCATCCAGCAGCAGCCTCCGGCACTGGGTATTATGGCTATTTGGATTTCTTTAAAGTGTATTATGTTGTGCACTTGTTCTTCTGTTCTGTAGTTTCCACAAGTCATTTCACTTAATTAAATAGACTAGCATGATGAAAAATACTTTGTTCTGCAAGGTTAGTATCTTCTCTTGTCGAGCATCTGGACGGTTCATGGCCTAGCTTTCTTACCAGACCTCGAATGACTTTCAAAAGCTTTTTATTTCACACTGCTATTATTTCTACCTGAAGACTTATAACTATATTTTTATGCCAATTAATCTCAGGCCTCTTGTTTTTATTATGAAGCTGTATATAATGAATGCATGCACATTGGTGGTTTAATAGATTCTATAAATTAGTTTCTGTTTATCGTCATGTCGACGGAACTGGATTTTTTTTCTGCGTTGTGAATATTAGTTTTATGATACAGAAGAAAACTTCATTTTTTTGGTTGTTATTCTTTTTATACAGCGTATTACATAAGTGATGCCGAAGAATCCAAATCTTATTAAAAAAATGGAAGCAGTTCCTAACATTGAGACCAATCACTAAATACAACCAATTAACATTTTTTAGTTTTGTTTGTAATAGAAGAACAGCCAAAGGGCAACTTTACAGCATTCCATTCCTGACACCCTCATAAGCTCACTCCTTCTTTACTACTATACTGATATACAGTAAATGCATCATCAAAATAATTTAATTCAGCTCCAAGCTTCCCTTTATTCTCTGCCCTTCCTCTCCCCCTCCTTCTCTGCCTCTCTCCCGGGCTGCTTTTAAAAATCTATTATACAGTGTGTACGGAAAGTATTCAGACCCCCTTACATTTTTCACTCTTTGTTATATTGTAGCCATTTGCTAAAATCATTTAACTTCATTTTTTTTCCTCATTAATGTACACACAGCACCCCATATTGACAAAAAAACACAGAATTGTTGACATTTCTGCAGATTTATTAAAAAAGAAAAAGTGAAATATCACATGGTCCTAGGTATTCAGACCCTTTGCTCAGTATTTAGTAGAAGCACCCTTTTGATCTAATACAGCCATGAGTCTTTTTGGGAAAGATACAACAAGTTTTTCACACCTGGATTTGGGGGATCCTCCGCCATTCCTCCTTGCAGATCCTCTCTAGTTCTGTCAGGTTGGATGGTAAACGTTGGTGGACAGCCATTTTTAGGTCTCTCCAGAGATGCTCAATTGGGTTTAAGTCAGGGCTCTGGCTGGGCCATTCAAGAACAGTCACAAAATTGTTGTGAAGCCACTCCTTCGTTGTTTTAGCTGTGTGCTTAGGGTCATTGTCTTGTTGGAAGGTAAACCTTCGGCCCAGTCTGAGGTCCTGAGCATTCTGGAGAAGGTTTTCGTCCAGGATATCCCTGTACTTGGCCGCATTCATCTTTCCCTCGATTGCAACCAGTCATCCTGTCCCTGCAGCTGAAAAACACCCCCACAGCATGATGCTGCCACCACCATGCTTCACTGTTGGGACTGTATTGGACAGGTGATGAGCAGTGCCTGGTTTTCTCCACACATACCGCTTAGAATTAAGGCCAAAAAGTTCTGTGTTGGTCTCATCAGACCAGAGAATCTTATTTCTCACCATCTTGGAGTCCTTCTGGTGTTTTTTTAGCAAACTCCACGCGGGCTTTCATATGCCTTGCACTGAGAAGTGGCTTTTGTCGGGCCACTCTGCCATAAAGCCCCGACTGGTGGAGGGCTGCAGTGATGGTTGACTTTCTACAACTTTCTCCCATCTCCTGACTGCATCTCTGGAGCTCAGCCACAGTGATCTTTGGGTTCTTCTTTACCTCTCTCACCAAGGCTCTTCTCCCCCGATAGCTCAGTTTGGCCGGACGGCCAGCTCTAGGAAGGGTTCTGGTCCTCCCAAATGTATTCCATTTAAGGATTATGGAGGCCACTGTGCTCTTAGGGACCTTAAGTGCAGCCAAATTTTTTTTGTAACCTTGGCCAGATCTGTGCCTTGCCACAATTATGTCTCTGAGCTCTTCAGGCAGTTCCTTTGACCTCATGATTCTCATTTGCTCTGACATGCACTGTGAGCTGTAAGGTCTTATATAGACAGATGTGTGGCTTTCCTAATCAAGTCCAATCAGTATAATCAAACACAGCTGGACTCAAATGAAGGTGTAGAACCATCTCAAGAATGATCAAAAGAAATGGGCAGCACCTGAGTTAAATATATGAGTGTCACAGCAAAGGGTCCGAATACTTAGGACCATGTGATATTTCAGTTTTTCTTTTTTAATAAATCTGCAGAAATGTCAACAATTCTGTGTTTTTCTGTCAATATGGGGTGCTGTGTGTACATTAATGAGGAACAAAATGAACTTAAATGATTTTAGCAAATGGCTGCAATATAACAAAGAGTGAAAAATTTAAGGGGGTCTGAATACTTTCCGTCCCCACTGTATATGTCTTTTATTCTCCTGCAGTCTTCTGGCCACCGGTCCACTGATGTCAGAATCCTTACACTACATTCTTAGGGGCTGGAACTGTGTGAGCATTATCCTGTCCTGTGATCATAGGTCGCATAATGATGTACCTCCAAGGGAGGTGTCCAATACAGCCTGTACATGACAACCTGGGCTCACAAGAAGGATGTCATTCAACCCAGAAGACAGATCTGCTTTTTTATTTTCATATCTGCTGGGCCACAATTTATTTAAAAAAAGTGGACCTGGGCTTTAAAAGATTTCTTTTCAAGGTTTGTTATATTGGTTTCTCATATTTTCCAGGGGCTCTAATGCTGCGTACACAGGATCGGATTTTCCAACAACAAATGTTGGATGTGAGCTTGTTGGCGTAAAGTCTGACCGTGTGTATGCTCCATCGAACATTTGTTGTCAGACTTTCCGCCAACACATGTTGGCTAGCAGGTTCTCAAATTTTTCACCAACAAATGTACACAAGTCCACGCATGCTCAGAATCAAGTACGAGCCCGGAAGCGCTCAGTCTTGTAAAACTAGCGTTCGTAATAGATACATCACGTACGTCTTGTACGTCACTACGTTCGTAATTGTTGGCCAACATTTGTGTGACCGTGTGTATGCAAGACAAGTTGGAGCCAACAACCTTCAAACAAAATTCCACGGTTTTGTTGTCGGAAAGTCTGATCATGTGTACGGGGCATAAGACTTAGATCTCTGCTCTGAGTTTCAGAATCTGCATACCTACAGCAGCCATTATTAAGTGTTCACACTTTTCCTGATGTTCCTGATGACTCAGACTACCAGACTCCACAATAATACGTTGTTGAAATATAACTCACAGCTTTGCCTCAGGAAGAGCAGAATAGTAGTTATGTAAATTTTGGCTACCTCAGCATCTCTGTTACATGGTTCTCACTTTTGGTACTGTCATATACTTGTCATATACTTACTATATGCATGACACCATCTTGTTTTACATTTGAAGGAAGTCAAGGGATGCAAGGTTTTATTTATTTTTTCGATGATTCAGGCCTCATGCACACAGGCTGGTAAAATAACGTTATGAAAATGCCAGTTATGAAAATGCCAGTATCTTTGCAGTGATTTCTTTTAGCTTTGTTCAGGTTTTTTTCAACGTTTTTCAGCGTTAGCGTTTTTTAGCGTTTTTGAGCGTTTTTTTTTTTCCAAATTTTTTTTTTTTTTCAATGGATCAAAAACGTTAAAAAACGTTGGTGAACGACCTTTTTGAGCGTTTTTGAGCGTTTATCAGCGTTAGAGCGTTTTTACAGCTGAAAAACGTCTCTCAGAACCCACTGGTTCTGGGTTTTCTTTTAGTCCTCATGCACACGGACGTTTTTACAGCCGCGTTTTTTAGCGTTTTTTACAGCTTAAAAACGCCTGTCTATGTTAGTCTATGGATTCATGCCCACCTAGACGTTTTTGAGCTGCAACTAGCCTTGGCGTTTTTAAGCTGTAAAAAAAACCCAGGACCAGTGCGTTCCGAGGAGCGGCGCTAGAGCTGTAAAAACGCGAAACGCGGAAAAACGCGCAAAAACGCGCAAAAACGCGACCGCGGCGTTTTTTCGCGTTTTTTAACTCCGGCGTTTTTTGGTTAAAAAGAGATGATTGGACACTGTAATCTCTGTAAAAACAGGAATTTCCTGTCTGGACATTAGATTACCCAAGAGTCCAAGATGGCTAGTGCTAGTGCAGTCTCTCAGGTTGCATTAATCAATGCGGTACAGGCACATCCAGAATTGTGGGATGTGGCACATCCACTGCATGGAGACCACATCCGCAAGGTGAAAGCCTGGGAGGACATATGTGCTGCGATTACCCCTGGCTGGGAACAAATCAGAAATTCTGAAAGAAAGGAGATAAGTAAGTCTATTTTCCTTGAATGCATGATCTGTTTGTGTGTAATGTAAATGAAGATTGCATATTTAACCCTTTGTTTTCCATGTTATTTTAGGTAAAATTATGCAGCGGCGCTGGAAGTCCCTACGTGACCGTGTCAGGAGGGACCTCACGGACGAAGACAAGGCGGCACGTAGCGGAGCACCAGCGCCAACCAAAAAAAAGCACGTTTACCACACCAATCTACAATTCCTCAGGAATAATATGCAGAGCCATACCAGACCGTAAGTTAGGGTTAGGGGTTAGGGTTAGGGGTTAGGGTTAGGGGTTAGGGTTAGGATTTAGGGTTAGGGGTTAGGAGTTAGGGTTAGGGGTTAGGGTTTAGGGTTAGGGGTTAGGGTTAGGGGTTAGGGTTAGGGGTTAGGGTTAGGGGTTAGGGTTAGGTTTAGGGTTAGGGGTTAGGGTTAGGGGTTAGGGTTAGGGGTTAGGGTTAGGGGTAGGAGTTAGGGTTAGGGGTTAGGGGTTAGGGTTAGGGGTTAGGGTTAGGTTTAGGGTTAGGGGTTAGGGTTAGGGGTTAGGGTTAGGGGTTAGGGTTAGGGGTAGGAGTTAGGGTTAGGGGTTAGGGGTTAGGGTTAGGGGTTAGGGTTAGGGGTTAGGGTTAGGGGTTAGGGTTAGGTTTAGGGTTAGGGGTTAGGGGTTAGGGTTAGGGGTTAGGGTTAGGTTTAGGGTTAGGGGTTAGGGTTAGGGGTTAGGGTTAGGGGTTAGGGTTAGGGGTAGGAGTTAGGGTTAGGGGTTAGGGTTAGGGGTTAGGGTTAGGTTTAGGGTTAGGGGTTAGGGTTAGGGGTTAGGGTTAGGTTTAGGGTTAGGGGTTAGGGGTTAGGGGTTAGGGTTAGGTTTAGGGTTAGGGGTTAGGGTTAGGGGTTAGGGTTAGGGGTTAGGGTTAGGTTTAGGGTTAGGGGTTAGGGTTAGGGGTTAGGGTTAGGAGTTAGGGTTAGGGGTTAGGGGTTAGGGTTAGGGGTTAGGGTTAGGAGTTAGGGTTAGGGGTTAGGGTTAGGTTTAGGGTTAGGGGTTAGGGGTTAGGGTTAGGGGTTAGGGTTAGGAGTTAGGGTTAGGGGTTAGGGTTAGGGGTTAGGGTTAGGGGTTAGGGTTAGGTTTAGGGTTAGGGGTTAGGGGTTAGGGTTAGGGGTTAGGGTTAGGGGTAATCGCAGTAATCGTTTATACAATTTGTATTGTTTGCAGGACAACTTCAAATTTTAGACTTGGAGAGGTGGATGAGGAAGATACAGAGCTTCAGAGACCAAACAGTCCAATGACCACCTCTGGATCTCCACGACCGATCAGAGAGGGAGTTGTTGAGGGCACAGATGAGGTAACTGCTTCGGTCTGCCTTTCTATCTCATTGTCTGTCTGTCCATGTACATGTCAATGTAAACATTTTTGTTCTTTTGCAGGAATCGAGGGCTGTGGAAACACCGTCTCCGGCCAGTTTACAAAGTGGAGAGCAGCGCGGTCGTGGCGGTGTTCGTGGCCGTGGGCGTGGACGTCAGGCGAGGGGCGGCTATAATCCCGAGGCTGATGACAGGGTGCTAGCACTGCTGCAGGAAGTGCGGCAGGAGAGGCGCAGTATTGATGTCTTTTTAGACACCAATAACCCACGCGCCTGCTTCTGCCGCAGCCTTTACCACATCCTGGAGGACATTGGGGGAGACCAAGAGAAACTTTGTATGGATCGCATGTACGGTATTGCAATGCAATACAGACATGCAAAATTGAGTGGCGGGCCACCTCCATGCGATCCATATAATGTTTCTCATGATCCCCCAATGGCCCCTGGGACCTCAGCAGTGCTAGCACCCCACTCTTACTATCAGCCCCCTCCTCCACGCCAACCACCACCTATGCCGTCCCAGACCACATACCATAGCCTGCAAGCGTATGCTGATTGTCCACCTTCCACCCCCCATTTCCAGCCCTCATACCCTCTACCCCGCTACCAGCAAGATTTTGGGAGTGATCGCCAGGCCCAACCGTTACCCCGTCCCCAATCCCCACATCCCCAATGCAATCAACCATCCACCACCACCTATCACCAGTTGTAATCACAAAATAAAATCTTTTTTTTCTTGAAATACCACTTGTGTTTCCAATCCTTTATTTAATTTTTTATTTTTTTTTAAAAGTCTTTTATATGATGCACAACAGCACTCCTTTGCACTCTGCTTGCCCTGAAGGCAGAGTGCAAAGGACTCTATCGTACTCTGCCTTCGGACAAGCGTAAGCTTGCTCTTTTTTGGGCTTAGCCTAGGCTTACCCCAAAGGCAGAGTCAAATTCACTTGTAGAACAATCGTTGACAAATGGACCAAAAAATTAACAAACTTCAATTTTGAAATGCTTTATTTCAAAAAACACAAGACAGCAAAGGTAGATGTATTGCAAATATTTTTTAGACATAATCATTCTGCCATGATACCTCTCCATCAGGTGTTTCAAAAAATTCTGCAAATTGGTTTCGAATGCTCATGACACGTGCAGTTGAACGCAAGTCCATAAATTGAACCCTCGGAAGTTGTCTAATGGGCTCTTGTTCAACATTATTTCTGTCACTGTCCCGCAGAAAATTGTGCAGAACGCAGCATGCCAGGACGACTTGAATGGCGTTGTCAACATCCAATTGCATACTTGTCAGCAAAACTCGCCATTTGGCCGTGCACACCCCGAATGCACATTCAACAACACGGCGTGCACGGCTGAGCCGATAATTGAAAATTTTTTGTTGTCGGCTGAGACCAGTGCCACTGTATGGCCTCATTAGATTTTCAGCCAGTCCAAAGGCCTCATCTGCCACCATGACTAATGGCAAGCTGGGTTCTTCAGTGCAGGGTAGAGGCCTGCTTTCAGGAATATTGAGTCGTCCCTCATGTAGACGACGTCCGAAGGCCGACTCGCGGAATATGCGGGCATCACCTTGGCTTCCATATGCTCCCACATCTACAAACAGAAATTTGAGGTGTGCATCGGACAATGCCAGGAGGACCACCGAAAAATATTTTTTGTAATTAAAATATGAAGATCCAGAGTGGGGAGGCTTCTTCACCCTGATGTGTTTCCCATCAAGGGCTCCTATACAATTTGGGAACTGAGTTTTTTCCCAAAAAGTGTCCACAACTGATTCCCAGATGTCTTCGTTTGGCTCTGGCATTACAACGTTATGCAATTCCTCCCATATTGCCACACATGTTTCCTTTATTATTTTTGAGACCGTTGAGAGGCCAAGGAGGAAGTAGTGATGCAAGGAGGCATAACTTTGTCCCGTGGCAAGGAACCTAAGATAACATAATAAATTTAGTTATTGAAAGAGTAAAGCATAAACATAAGTCCTAACCCTACCCTTAAACCTAACCCTATCTCCTAACCCTAACCCCTAATCCTAACCCTAACCCTAACCCCTAACCCTAACTCCTAACCCTAACTCCTAACCCCTAACCCTAACTCCTAACCCTAACTCCTAACCCCTAACCCTAACTCCTAACCCCTAACCCCTAACCCTAACCCCTAACCCTAACCCCTAACCCTAACTCCTAACCCTAACCCTAACCCTAACCCCTAACCCCTAACCCTAACTCCTAACCCTAACTCCTAACCCCTAACCCTAACTCCTAACCCCTAACTCCTAACCCCTAACCCTAACTCCTAACCCCTAACCCCTAACCCTAACCCCTAACCCTAACCCCTAACCCTAACCCCTAACCCTAACCCCTAACCCCTAACCCTAACTCCTAACCCTAACTCCTAACCCCTAACCCCTAACCCCTAACCCTAACTCCTAACCCCTAACCCCTAACCCTAACCCCTAACCCTAACTCCTAACCCTAACCCCTAACCCTAACCCTAACCCCTAACCCTAACTCCTAACCCTAACTCCTAACCCCTAACCCTAATTCCTAACCCTAACTCCTAACCCCTAACCCTAACTCCTAACCCTAACTCCTAACCCCTAACCCTAACTCCTAACCCTAACTCCTAACCCCTAACCCTAACCCTAACTCCTAACCCCTAACCCCTAACCCTAACCCCTAACCCTAACCCCTAAGCCTAACCCCTAACCCTAACTCCTAACCCTAACCCCTAACCCTAACCCCTAACCCCTAACCCTAACTCCTAACCCTAACTCCTAACCCTAACCCCTAACTCCTAACCCCTAACCCTAACTCCTAACCCTAACTCCTAACCCCTAACCCTAATTCCTAACCCTAACTCCTAACCCCTAACCCTAACTCCTAACCCTAACTCCTAACCCCTAACCCTAACTCCTAACCCTAACTCCTAACCCCTAACCCTAACCCTAACTCCTAACCCCTAACCCTAACCCCTAACCCTAACTCCTAACCCTAACCCCTAACCCTAACCCCTAACCCTAACCCTAACCCCTAACCCCTAACCCTAACTCCTAACCCTAACTCCTAACCCTAACCCCTAACTCCTAACCCCTAACCCTAACTCCTAACCCCTAACCCCCTAACCCCTAACTGTAACCCTAGCCCCTCCTCCCATATGTGTATTCACTTACCTGAGTGTCACTAGCATCCGTTCCTCCGGTGACACAGAGCTACGCATCACAGTGTCCATCCTTGTGAGCCTTGGCCTGAGCCTCTCCAACAGGTCATCAAAGAGCGGCACTGACATCCTTGTAAAGTTGAAGAACTTTGTTGGATATGAGCGCAGTTGGGAATAAATATTGCCAAAGTACCCCGTAGAATACCGATTGGATACCATTGGATGCACCCAAAATCGACGTCTGCTGCTTCTCTCCTCCTCCTGTCTCATTCTCCTCTGCCTCCGCAACACAATCAGAAGGATTGCCTCATCGATCTTTTGCATGACAGGATCCATATTTCTCAGAAAAACACTGAAAAATACTGAAATATACGGAAAACTCTGAAACACTCTGAAACACTCTCTCCTCTCTCTCTCTCCTACCAAAATGGCACCGACACATGCTCATTACCATGTTTTCTTTGGTTTCTGTGGCATTGTGGGAAATTTGGGAGTGTATATAGCTGAGAGATGTGTTTTTCATTGAAAAACGCTACTTAGCGCTAACGCGGAAAAACGCGCAAAAACGCGCAAAAACGCTAATGCAAAACGCGGTAAAAATCGCGTTTTTAACGCCGGTTTTTCCAGGCGTCGAACCTAGCTTTACAGCTCGTTTTTTAAAACGTCCATGTGCATGAGGACTTACAGTTTAAAAACGCCTATGCCATTTGCAGCTCAAAAACGCCTAGGTGGGCATGAAGCCATAGACTAACATAGACAGGCCTTTTTAAGCTGCAAAAAAAGCTCAAAAAAGCAGCTGTAAAAACGTCCGTGTGCATGAGGCCTCAGACCTACAAGAAATGATGTGTAAAGGAGGAGAAGCCACACATGCTTGTGGGGAAGTGCAGCATAGTGTGGCAGAAGTAAAAACTTAGGCCTCATGCACACTAGACTTTTTTACAGCTGCTTCTAGGGGCGTCTGCCATTTTTTTTTCCTACCTCTAAAACCCCTCTATGTTAGCCTATGTGTCAATGCACACATAGGTTTTTAGCAGCGTTTAGTGCCATGAGCTTTCAGAGGCAGGAGAAAAACCTCCACTGCCAGTGCGTTCCGGAGCAGCAGAGTTCGAGCAGAAAAAATGCTTGAAGCTACTAAAAGCTGCTAAACGTTAGTGCTTGAGCATTAATTTATTTCAATGACTAGAATAAATTATTTATTCTAGCCAATGAAATGAATTAACATCCAAGAGCTTGACACCGGTAAAAGCTCCTAATACCTTATAAAAGCTTTAGACACTTAAATAAAGGTAAATAAACGTCTTGTGTGCATGCGGCCTTAGAGCCCGTTCACACTAGGACAACTTGTCAGGCGACTTAGCCGCCTGACAAGTAGCGCCCCGTTCTGTACAATACAACCGTTCTAATCAGAGCGACGCAAGTCGCTCCGACTTAGAAAAAGGTTCCTGTACTACTTTGGGGGCGACTTGAGGCGACTTGCATTGACTTCTATATAGAAGTCGTTTTGCAAGTCGTCGCTGCAGTCGTGTTCAACTCGTCTGAGGCAGTCGCGCTGCAAGTCGTGCTGCCTCAGTGTGAACTGACTCTTATGCCCCGTACACACGGTCGGATTTTCCGATGGAAAATGTGTGATAGGACCTTGTTGTCAGAAATTCCGACCGTGTGTAGGCTCCATCACACATTTTCCATCGGATTTTCCGACACACAAAGTTTGAGAGCAGGCTATAAAATTTTCCGACAACAAAATCCGTTGTCGGAATTTCCGATCGTGTGTACACAAATCCGAAGCACAAAGTGCCACGCATGCTCAGAATAAATAAAGAGATGAAAGCTATTGGCTACTGCCCTGTTTATAGTCCTGACGTACGTGTTTTACGTCACCGCGTTCAGAACGATCGGATTTTCCGACAACTTTGTGTGACCGTGTGTATGCAAGACAAGTTTGAGCCAACATCCGTCGGAAAAAATCCTAGGATTTTGTTGTCAGAATGTCCGATCAATGTCCGACCGTGTGTACGGGGCATTAGAGTCCAGTTGCAGAAAACAGAACTTGTGTTAAAGTTGAAATTTGACAATTTATAACAAGCCCGGCACACTAAAGCCGTGTACACACAAGCGGAATGTCCGACAGAAAAAGTCAGACGGAATCTTTTCATCGTCTATTCCGATCGTGTGTAGGCCTCATCAGACTTTTTTTTTCGCAAATTCTGATGGACCTAGAAATGGAACATGTTCTAAATATTTCCAACGGAACCAATTCCTATCTGGGAAAACCGCTAGTCTGTATGCTGTTCCGACGGACCAAAAACGACGTATGCTCTGAAGCAAGTACGAGACGGAAGCTATTGGCTACTGGCTATTGAACTTCCTTTTTCTAGTCCCATCGTACGTGCTGTACGTCACCGCGTTCTGGACGGTTGGACTTTGGTTTGACCGTGTGTAGGCAAGACCGCTTGAATGGAATTCCAACGGAGTTCCGTTGGAGAAACCTTCGGAGTTTATTCCGACGGCAAAACCGGTCGTGTGTACGCGGCATAACAGGATGTAACAGCGATGTGTAGTAGAGCAGGTTTCGGATTTACTGACAGCGTCTGTCTTGATGGGCGGAATGCATCCTGGCAGGTCCGTGCCCAAATAGGGAGGTCTCCAGGAAGGATGGCATGTCCCTATCCTTTCCCTACTTGTCTGGAACCTCTCTCTGCCATGAATCACTGTCTCTGTCAGCAGGGGGACCTGACCCTACTCTGCCCACACACAAAATGCACAACAAGCCTGATAGCTAGGCCCTGCCTGACCCAAGATGTCTGTCAGAGTCACATGGGGCAGCAGCATCCAATCGGATAGCTTCCCCAGTGATCCAGGAAACCATAGAGGAACCATGTTTCTCTTGACTTCCCCTCCAGCTGCAATGCCATTGTAGTTAAGTGCCACCTACAATGGAGAGAATAGACTGCACCTGTCTACATGTTTATTGAACTGCATTGTGTCCAGTGACTGTTATGCCCCGTACACACGGTTGGATTTTCTGATGGAAAATGTCTGATCGGAGCGTGTTGTCGGAAATTCCGACCGTGTGTGGGCTCCATCGGACATTTTCCATCGGATTTTCCGACACACAAAGTTTGAGAGCAGGCTATAAAATTTTCCGACAACAAAATCCGATCGCGTCAATTCCGACTGTGTGTGGCCTGTTCCGACGCACAAAGTGCATGCTCAGAAGAAATTCCGACACGGAACAGCTCGGTCTGGTAAGCGTTCGCAATGGATACAGCACATTCGTCACGTTGCAATGTCAAAAATGGTTTAATACAGCGCACTCTCTTCTTCTTTATAATGTGAGAAGAATGAAGTAGTTTTGCTGCTCATATTCGCACAGAGTTCTCACAAACTTCTTTCTTTATTATTTATAGTGATTCCCTCAATTTATTTTGATTAGTCACATCTGACAACATTATTTTGTTTTGTTTTTTATTTTATTTTTTGGTTTTAAGGCAGATTAGTTATTTTTGGTTTGTTTTTTTTTTCAAGGCTGATTTTTGTTTTTTTGGATTTTTATTTTTACTCCCGAAAATTTTTGTGTGTGTTTTTTGTGTCAAGTTACCACAACACCATTGATATTTTGTTCTATTTAATCTGTAGGAGATTGTTTGGTGTTGTTGTCTCTTGTTAATTTCACATTGTATTTTAGAAATGTACCTGAATTGTCACCAACAAACTGTCCTTTTTGGATGAAAACACACATAGGAGAGTATAATTTCCCCAAAAAAAACATTTATTAAGGGCTCACAACTAAACAAAGAGGGAGGCAACGCTGGAGAAACTGCAGAAATGGGTGAAGCCTTGGACCCCCAGGGCACACATCAACTATTTTCAAGCAAAATTGGTGGCCTGAGGAGTCCTTATCTAAGGGAGTGCAGTCTGGTCCAGAAGTCCCAGAGATCCGGAAAGCAGCAGATGACATCTGTGTCCCCAGGCTGTGGTCATACAAGAGACTGCAGCTTCTGTCAGATCAGACTGAACCCAGGGCCATCACTCTCTTGTCTTCCTTCCACATTTCCTTCCACGCTGTGGCTCTGGTGGTGGAGTTGTGGCAGCAGGAGGATGAGGAGGATGGTCCAACTCAATCACGTCTTGGGTGTTAGTTCCCCACTCACCCCCTTACTTAGGACTTTATAAAGCAGGTCCTCACATAGCTTGCATTGACCCTCCTGCATGCCCTGCAGTTTTGTGGCAGCCATGCAGGCAAAGGCCTCTTCAGGAGTGGGTAAGGCTCTGAGGGACGCAGAAGCCTCCTAAATGAGCCTGAGCGCTGAATCCTGCATGGGAGTCATCTTCCTCGCTCTTTTGTATGGAAGGCGGAGAGGAGGAACCTGCGAGTCAGTCAGGCTGCGACTGGTCCCAGGCTTCTCTTGGCTGACACTTAGCCCCGCCTCCTCCTGGCTGCCACTAATCCCCGCCTCCTCCTGACTGCCACATTCCACAACCTCCTCCTGGCTGAGGTCTTCCTGTGTATGAAAAAGGTACATAGTTTTAGTTTTTTCTTCATCAATCACACACAATTTTCACCTCCTGACTGTTGCAAATTGAATGTTAACAAATATAACAGACTATCATTCTGAGCCCAGGATTTTTCATTCTTGTCCCAATTTTGGGTGCCCAGTGCCCACTACTGTCTATTGATATGTAAAACACTTTTTTCAATCAGCAATTAGTGATCAATAATAACATCTAATAAACTTCATTTATTTATTGACCAGAAATCAGTAGAACAATGCTATACCTGGCTCCAGCTGGGCTCCTCCACTTCTTCCTGGCTGGAAGGCCCAGGTTGACATCGGAAGCCTCAGCTGGGGTGGAAGGAAGAGTGGAAGGAAGAGTAGAGAGGGATTCCCTGACTTCAGTGTGGTCTGACAGAAATCGCAGTCTCTCATAGTACCACAGTCTGGGGACATAAATGTCATCTGCTGCAGCTCTGGATCTCTGGGAATCCGTGACCTTCTTGCGCTCCCTAAGATAAGTGCTCCTCAGGCCACCAATTTTGGTTTTTAAATAGGGGATGGTTGCTGTGGGGACCACCGGCTTCACCAACTCCAGCAGTTTCTCCAGCGCTGCCTGCCTCTTTTGTTTATTATTGTAATGGCGGTGTCTCACCTGCCACAGACAGGGCAGCTCCCTGTATTTGTCTAGGAACAGGGGGAGGAAGTTGTGGTCATTTAAGCCATCCATTTTCTCTGCAAGACACAACACAAGACAAACCCTGAAGTCAGGCCAAACTCCCCTAATCCCCTAATTGTTACAATATAGGCTTCCATTTCGAAGCAGTATAGGCCCAAGTTTAGATCTTACCTTCGTTATCACGATCGGTGCCTCCACTGCTCCTTCCTCCACTCACAGATCGTACGTAATACGCACGCTTGTTACGCTTTATACACACTGCGCATGCGTGTAACTCCGCCCGCCCCTGACGTTCTTTCTAGTCTATTCCCCGCCCCTTTTTGTTTGGCGCAGTGGGGGAAGAGCACATGGCGGATACACAGCAGGTGCGTGCTAATTACAGCAACGAGGAGGAGGGGGAGGAAAGCCCGGAGCCAGAAACGTCCCGATCCAGAAGGAGATTTAAGGCCTCAAATATGTCCTTTGGGGAGATGTTGGAGATGGTGGACATCCTGAAGAAGGCCGACTATGAGGGGAAGTATGGACCTTACCCCAACCCCAATGTCAGAAAGGTCAAGATCATGGCGAAAGTGATCAGGAGTCTGCATCGGAATTTCGGGGTACGACGATCGAAAGATCAGCTCAGGAAGCGGTGGTCGGACCTCAAATTATGAGAACACGAGCAGTACAGAAAGATCCGGAGAGTGCTGCAAAAAAGTAAGTAGTTGTGCTGTGTTCCTATTATTTATGTTTATTACGTTCGTGCTGCTCCATGTGCTTTTCTTACAAGTGTACATTTTTAAATGGCAACTTTCATGTTCATGGGCACATTATTCGTTCGTATCAAACATTTTTCTTTCGGCCTATAAAACACCATTGTTTAGGCCATATGCATTTGGCCACAATTTTTACGCCCTACTTGTCTGAAACTAATTTGGTTGTGTAGATGGCTTTGTTACTAGAATGAAATGCAAACTAGATTCTGTGTAAGGAGAGGACACTCAGCAGCTGTTTTCACATCTGGACACTGGAGCACTAGTCTGGGACACCAGAACACCATTTTTATTAGGGGGGCCACACAGGTGCTCCAGTGTATACTATAGGGGTGACTCCATCTGGGAAGCTTGTACCAAACAGGTAAAGTATTGCAGCTTGACAAAGGACACTGAAAATGCTACATTTTGGAACTCTGCCAAAATAGACAATTGTACCCCACTTCCAAGCAACCTTTCATATTTATAGTTCTGCCATCAAATATATGTGTGCTAAGTATACCATTTTTGTTTTACATAGGGGAGAAAAGACTCGGAGGACACCCCTCATCCGAGGAGACCAGAGGCCCCCCCACCTCTGGAAGAAGGGGAAATCCCCCCAACCCAAGAAGAGCAGGAGGAGGAAGACATGGTGGAAATTGTCACCACAACAGGTGAGTGTCTGCGACCACAGGCTCAGGTAAGAGATGGATGCCGGCATATTTTTGATACCTTTTTTTGTGTTTCTCTCTTTTTAGGTGATCGTGATGTTGTGGATCCAGATCCTTTCACATGAGAAAGTGCCCAGATCCTGATCGGGGAGATCATGGGGTGTAATTTACAATTGGAAAACCTCAAGAAAAACATCAATGATGTTATTAAAAAAAATAAAAACATCATTGATGTTTTGGGGAGAGTTTAAAACCCCTCCAAATCACTTTCTTATTTTGTGTGCTACAATGTTAAAAATGTTTGAGTGATTTTTAGAAAAGCATAATTTGGAGGATGCACACAGTGTGCCAACATGTGCTATCTGCCATCACGGGAGATCAATGGACGCGTTTTGGGGGTGCAACCCCTTCCTCAATAATAAAGTAGCTGAGAGGAAGGGCTTGCTCCCCCAAAACACGTCCCTTGATCCCCCCGTGATGGCAGGTTGCACATGTTGACATTGGTAAATTTGTGTGCATCTTCCAAATTTGGCTTTTCCTGGCTTTTACTTCACCCCATCTGAACGCAATATCAAACACAGTTCCTAAATACTCATGTCTGATATTGCCTTCAAATTCTACCAAATGTGAACTTTGTAAGTTCAAGATTTGTGTCTTTCTTGTTGGTTTTACGCATGCCTGTTTTAGCTTAAATGGACATTTCTATTTTTGAGAATGCCACCCCAAAAATTGTTATACAACAAACATGTTGGTTTGTTTTAAAAACCTTTTGTAAATGCACATGTGATTGTGCAGGTATTAAAAAGATTGTTCATCAAGAATGTGTGGATTATTGTCTCAACGCTACAACACTTTTGTGGGGCTCTAATTGGTGTTTTCTGTGAAAATGGGGGTTATTTCCTAAGGGCAAATCCTCTTTGCACTACAAGTGCAGTTTCAGTGCAGTTTCAAGTGCACTTGTAGTGCAAAGTGTCTTTGCCTTTAGTAAATAACACCCAACAGTGCTTTGTATAAGGTTACACAATCACGCCATTTTCGGGACTCACCACATTTCTGTCAGAGTCATCTAAAACAAACACAAGCAGTAAATGTCAACAAATATTTTCTTTTTTTTTCATTTTTTATTTGATAAAGGCTTCACAAATTTGCTGGCATATTGATGGCCCCCCTACCCGCAAAGAACTCCAGGTATCGTAACCGGACATCACGGGCACTCAGGGAGGGCAAGCCAGGACGGCTACTTTCAAGCGCCGTCAGTGTTTCATGTATCATTCCGGCCTCAGGCTCAACTGAGCCAGAATAGTTGGCAGAATGTTGACGTAAAAAGTTATGGAGAACACAGCACGCCAGGATTATATGATTAAGTTTATACTCCACCATATGGATGGGTGTCAGAAATAGGCGGAACCGGCTGGCCAGGATTCCAAATGAGTTCTCCACCACTCTTCTGGCTCTGGCCAGCCAGTAATTAAAAACCCTCTGTTCCGGGGTGAGGGTCCTCATCGGGAATGGCCGCATAAGATGGTCCCCCAGCGCAAACGCTTCATCAGCAACGAATGGGAGTCCTTCCACATTGTCCTCTGGAGGTGGCAAGTCCAAGCTGCCATTCTGGAGACGCCTGTAAAACGCCGTCTGGGCGATGACTCCACCATCGGACATCCGGCCATTCTTCCCCACGTCCACATACAAGAAGTCGTAATTAGCCGACACCACTGCCAACATCACAATACTATTGAACCCCTTATAGTTGAAATAGTACGACCCCAAGTTGGGTGGTGGGACGATGTGGACGTGTTTCCCATCAATTGCCCCTCCGCAGTTAGGAAAGTCTCACCGCTGGGCAAAGTGGGAGGCCACAGTCTGCCATTCCTGTGGCGTGGAAGGAAACTGTTGAGGAAAAAATAAATAAATTAGTATTTTTGCACATAAACATGGAAAGCAGATTAGACACAAACATTCTTGGCCAACATCCAGATAGCATTTATTAAGGGGAATTTAACAACACCAAAGTATAAGGTACACCTATCATATCCCCCCCCCCCCCCATGGGCCATTTCTAACATTATAGGGGGGGGGAATCTTGGACAGGTAACCCTCTCCACTTCATTGAGAGATGAATGCCTAAATAATGGGTATTACTTGGAACAGCCCCTCCTTAGTTACACTATTGGCAGCCCACTGGACAGGTAAGAAGTGTCATAATACAAAGATATAAATACACACTGTACACATTTGAGCACATTTGGACATTCTGCTATTACCTATCAAGATAATAATAGAATACAAAAACTTTAAACACTACCATTGGAAAGTATACAGGCAGGCCCTTGCACTACATGCTTTGGGAAATTCATCCATACATCTGAGCACAAAAGAGGTGGGTATAGTGTGTATGGGTTTGGCAAAGTCAGCAGATAGATGATTGAGGATAGATAGAGAATTGGTATCAGCTGACTTAGCAGTTGGGGGGAGGGAGGGAGGGTTACTAAAAATGATTTGGGGACACCACAAAAAAAGCCTCTGGCATTCTGCCTGAATTGAAAGCACAAATCACATTTCTAAACATTGTAGGGGTTGTTTGGGGTAAAGCACTACTATGGAGCTGATAAAATACATTGTTAAGTGACTACATGAGGTGAATATAGGGCAGGAGAGCATGCTGGGGAGGTTATTGAAGGCCAATCTGTATGAAGGACTAAAAAAATAATTACATAAAAATCTAGCATGCATGAAAACAAAGGGGACATTCACAGCATATTACAATCATGGTAATTAGGGAATGAGGAAAGAAATACAATATATTATCAAACATTCAATACAATAAAATGTGATATTAAAGGATAAAAATCTTACCTTCATATACTCCTTCTGCAGGACCTGTATGATGGCAGAACAGGTCTCTGGGATAATGATTCCCAGAGCCTGGGGGGAGATGCCTGTCGAGAACTTGAGGTCCTGCAGGCTTCTCCCTGTCGCCAAGTACCGCAGGGTAGCGACGAGCCTCTGCTCCGGAGTGATGGCTTGCCTCATGCAGGTATCCTGCCTGCTAATATAGGGGGTCAGCGAAGCCAACAAACGGTCAAATACGGGGTCCATCATCCTGAGAAAGTTCCTGAAATCATCAGGATTATTCTCACGGATCTCACGGAGCAAAGGCATATGAGAGAACTGGTCACGCTGAAGCAACCAATTCTTGGTCCATGAACTCCTCCCCACCCTGTTCATGGACTGGGCTTGTGTCAAGGTCAGGACCCCAACACCAAGCCCCCGCACAGCACAAACTCTACGAGGAGTACGTATACGCAACATGGCTAGAAAACGGTCGGCTGCTCAGAACGAAGTAACAGAACGCACTGAAGAACAGCAAGGCCTGTGAAGAGCAACCTGAAAAACAGTAACGAACAAGAACACAATGACAAGTCACGCGTAGCTTGCTTGCACGCACTGAAGAGCAGATACAAACCCACAAGCACAAACTGAACCGCAGAAAACGATCTGAAAGCCACGAGTCTGAAAAAGCGCGAATCGTCTCTCACCAAACTTTTACTAACACGAGATTAGCAAAAGGAGCCCAAAGGGTGCCGCGCTTGGTTCTGAACTGGCCTTTTCTAGTCTCGTCGTACGTGGTGTACGTGACCGCGTGGTTGGCGATCGGAAATTCCGACAACTTTGTGCGACCGTGTGTACGCAAAACAAGTTTGAGCCAACATCCGTCGGAAAAAATCCTAGGATTTTGTTGTCGGAATGTCCGAACAAAGTCCGACCGTGTGTACGGGGCATTAGAATCATTAGGAACAAAAAAAGAGTTTTCATACCGGGATGATTGTGGTTTCTCTGAGATTGCTGTGGGAATTTGTTAAGGTGAGAGTTGAGATTTGCACTTTTTTTTAGAGTTTTGCTAAAAATATTTTGCAGTATTATGGGGTTATATTACATAACCATTTCAAATAAAAATTGTGTGGGATAGTTTTTCTTTAATCAGTAATAATGTTTGAGTTGAGTTTACAGTTTAATTTCCAGGAAACAGTACAAACATTAAGGTTGGGTTGAGGCAGTACAAAAGGAACCACAAAGCTCAGTTTCTGCATATGTGTAATTAGGCTGGAAAGGATAACTAAATGAAGATTTATACACTCACGGACCACTTTATTGTTAGGTACACCTTGCTAGTACCGGGTTGGACCCCCTTTTGCCTTCAGAACTGCCTTCATTCTTTGTGGCATAGATTCAACAAAGTGTTGGAAACATTCCTCAGAGATTTTGGTCCATATTGACATGATAGCACCACGCAGTTGCCGCAGATATGTCGGCTGCACGTCCATACTGCAAATCTCCCGTTTCACCACATCCCAAAGGTGCTCTATTAGATTGAGATCTGGTGACTGTGGAGGCCATTGGAGTACAGTGAACTCATTGTCATGTTCAAGAAATCAGTGTTGAGATGATTTGAGCTTTCTGACATGGTGCATTATCCTGCTGGAAGGAGCCATCAGAAGATGGGTACACTGTAGTCATAAAGGGATGGATATGGTCAGCAACAATACTCAGGCATTTAAACTATGCTCAATTGGTACTAAGGGGACCAAAGTGTGCCAAGAATATATCCCCCACACCATTACACCACCACCACGAACCTGAACCATTGATACAAGGCAGGACTTTCCAGCAAACTCTAGAAAGACGAGAGAGGTCTCAGTGATGCTGCTTGTGAGTCACCAGCTGCTTCTCTGAGCCACTCCCAGCCCAGATTAATCAAAACAAACAGGCCTGGCTGCTTAAAAATAACTCCTGGGCCCAGGAGCAAGGGCATCCCATAGATTCAATAAGAGGGGAAAAAAGGGAATAAACTTGGATGGGAAACATATATGCAAATAAATATGTACCAAAAATGGAGAAGATCATTTTGTTCAGTATATACATTGCATTCCTAACCACAAATCCCTACCACTACAAACAATTATGCACATTACATAGGACCAGAGTATCTCCCTCTCAAGGGAAATCCTCTGTCCACAGGATCCGCAGCTCCAGCCGGAGATAGATAGACAGCCACCCCATCCTGAAGGGTCCTGTAAAACAAATGAAATAACATCCTATCCTACCAACCACCTGTACATTTCTGTCAGAAGGAGGTTAAAAGCCTGGTGACAGAAATAGCACCACAACCAAACACATAGACTACTTCAAATTATGTTTCCACCTGTGATTATAGACCTACTGACAGAACACTGGGAGGAGAAACACATTATTCAGCAAGCAAAAGTTATTTTTGGAGTTCCTGATCCAAACAGGTTCCTTAAAGAGTTAGTTTAGGAAACAAACCTCATCCTAATTGTCCTTGCAACAGGAAAGGTCCATCCATTGGACACACAGGGTGGCAAGCCTGCAAAGTCAGAGAAGAAGGACACATTCTGCTGCTCTCTCATAGTCCAGGTGGCCATTTCTATGGTAGGCTAACAGTCCCCTCATGCATAGAAGTGTGGGTCAGGCAATCTGCTCCTGTTACCCCCTTCGTCTTTAATGGAGGCAGAGTGACTCCTCGCAGGCCGCTACGCCTTCACTACCATCACTCTGTCTTTGTATATAGCTCTCCCCAGTCTCCATTCCTTCCAAATGTCCGCAAAGTGAGCCCAAGTCTCCTCACACTCGGGCACCTGAAGAGGCCTGGGGATGTGCAGATACTGCCAGATCAAATTGTCTTCCCACGCTTTCCGAGTGCTCTCCACAACGTCCATGATCTTGGGAGGGACATAGGGATAGTCCAGACCCCACTTCATAGCAATTTTCCTTTGAACTTCCTGCTGGAACCTGGAAAACCTGGGCAGCTATCTAGGTTTTCCTTTCCCGAGCAGGACGCAGGCATCAGGGGACCTCTTCACCCACTGCCTATAGGTGGGCGCTCTGGTCTGGGTAGTGTAGTGTCTTCAGACAAAAAGTTGTGTGCTGCTTATCGGGGATCCTGGTATGTCTTCAGGTCTCCCAGCAGACTCTGGCTCCTCTTCCTCCTCTGAGCAGCTATCAGGAGATGGCCATTCTGCTAGCCTCTCCAGGGACCCGAACCCCGCTAACAGTCTGAGAGAACCTCCATCTATGGCCCTGTCCTCGCACTCCCCGTTTAGCTCACCTGAAGGCACACCCCCCTCCAACACTGGCTCCTTCTGAACTTGGGTAGCAGGGAACATAAGAGCGGCCGGTATTTGAGGGACAATATCTGGTTCCTGATGGGCAGTACTTACAATCACCAGGTTCCCGACCAGGCCGCAGGCCATGACAGACTCCTCTTCCCTTATGGCGCTGATGTTTGCAGGGGAGTCACCAGGCTCAGACTCTACCCCACCTTTCAGGAATGACTCCAGGCCCGCCTTGGCCTTCCGGGACTTCCGCAGCTGCACGCGACACAGTCCTGAGTACAGGTCCATGTTGAAGTACTGTGGCCTCTGCTGACTGGATGCAAGCCGGGTAAGTGGCTCGCCGCAATGACCACATTGGATCCAGGCACTGATCACCGCGGTCAGCATCCGGCACTCTGGGCACAGTAAACACAGTTGCTCCATTCCATCTATCATCCCAAGGGGGAAACCGGTGTCAATGAGTGTCCGTTCCTGCATGTCAGGCAACCAGGTCAGCGCTGGGTACCGATGCAAACTCTCTGCCATCTTTCTCATCTGCCTCGTGGTGTCTGCTTGCATGGAATGCTTTATCTCCTCTAGGGCTTGGCACCGCCCCCTCACTTCCAGACAGATTTGCATCTGCAAAACTGATAGGCAGGCCCCTCCTTGAGCATCCTGCGGTAACCCCTTGTTAGAAGAACTAAAGTTGGCAGGCATGCTGTGACTAGCAAGACTTGTCTAGACATGTTGCTCAGCACCCACTGTGCTCAAACAGCTAAAAGCAGATGGCCGCTGACTTCTCCGGTGGTTTCCGGTAGCAACAATAACGTTTGGAACCCCTGTCTATCTGGAAGGAACATTCTTAGCACAGTCCCGCCCGTAGGCATCTGCAGGCTTACCCTGTTTACCCCGGGCAACAGTAGACAGTTCCAGGCATCCTTTACTGTAACAAGCAGGAATTTGAAGCAAAAGTTTAGAATGTCCACAAGTAACAGATTGCTGGACATATTTGTAACCGATAGCCCGCTGTGGTTGCCACGGGTGACAGCACATGGTAAAAGTTGCTGAATTACAGAATCAGCACAAGTGTCCATCCCAGTCGTGGTTGGGGCAACTGGGAAAGCAGGTAGCAATCAGGGTTAAACAGGGTTAAACAGGTTAGCTGTGAAGAGACATCCTGGATGAGCCCCCAAATGTAGCTGTACCCCCAAAGGGGCTGCTGAACTTTTGGATTGTCTGTCACCCTACCCAGCTCGGGATTCACCTCTCAAACAATCAGAGACATAGAACAGTCTATGTGCTTTGTTTTTTTTTTGTTTTTATTGAGGGGATTGAACTTGGATGGGGTAAAAGAAATATGGGCTGACCAGTAGAATTAGTACAACTTGCTTGGGACAACTATATACAGTCCAGTAGATACTCTCCATTTCTCTTCCTGCACATCACTTCCCCTCTAGTCTTCACTCCTTTCTCCTCCGACACATCACTTCTCCTCTAATCTTCAGGCACAGCTAGCACAAAATGTAGCAAAATACAAAATTTCTGGTGCTAGCTGTCCTACACATGGCTACTGAGCCCAGTAATCCATCCTCAGGCCCTGCCAGCCCTCCTGGCTGCAGCTGCCTCTCCCCACTGCCCCTTTTTACCACAGTCCACTCTTCTGGTTCTGCACCCATCTCAGACTGCATGCTCCCAGTCCTCTCAGGCATGCCTCCCCAGTCCTTCAGACCGTGACTCACTCACCAGCCCTCTTGGCTGCGACCAGCTGTCCTCACTGGCGTCTCTAAGCAGTGCTCTCTCCTACTGTCCTCTCCTTGCTCTCTCTTATCCCTCCGGTCCAGGACCTCTTCACGTGTTCTTGAAGGTGGTCCCCCAGACTGGGGAGTTCCCCCAAAGGCCCTGACAGCCTCCACACTCTCTCACTCCAGCTCTTCCACCTGATAACTCCCCCCAGCTGGGCTGACCCTAGGTATTTAAGGAGGCCTGCCTGCTGCCAATCCAGGTTGGGAATTGGTCTGGGCTCCCTAAAACACCCCAGGCAGCTCCACCTCCCCTCCTCTCTTTCCATTTTTTTTTAGCAAACTCTAGAAAAAAGAGGGAGGTCTGAGTGATGCCGCCTGTGAGTCACCAGCTGGTACCCTGAGCCACTCCCAGACCAGATTAATCAAAACAAACAGGCCTTGCTGCCAACCAGGCCTACCTAAATTTGCCTGTCCTACAAAAATCCTACCTCTAACAACTACATACCTAGAGAGTGCTACACACACACACACACACACACATACATACATACATATATATATATATATATATATATATATATATATATATATATATATATACACACACACACACAAATAGATATTAATCTGAGTGAAAAAAGACCAGTCTTAGGACGCGTATTTATTTTTGTTTAGAATAAGGTGGATGAGGTCTGTAAGGTTTTTATTTCAAAAAGTAGAGAAGGAAGGTGTATGGTGCTGCATCTCTTAAAACAGTTTTTTCAGTCAGGTCTTAAAAAGTGTAGAAGGAATGAGTAGGTGGCTCTCTCAGGAGCGGTGGCTGAAGGTCAGCTCTTAACTTAAGTAGGAACTAGGTGCCCAAGGAGAAAAGTGCCAGAAGCAGAATATATAAAGTCCAGATTTTCTTTATTTAGAATCTTGTATCATAAAAAAATAATAAATTTCAGGTTTAAAGGGTTCTTTGGGGCTTCATAATGTTGACCAAAGTGTGTTCAGGACAAGAGCTTTTTTTTCAGCAGGAAATGCAGTTCTGGCACCTCCAGCACTTAATGTATGTAATGGCCAGAAGTTGTGCTGGAGGGTTTAGTGATGCTGGTTGCTGGGGGATCTACTGTTGCTGGGGTGGTCTGTTGTTGCTGGTGGGGGATCTGTTGTTGCTGGGGTGGATCTATTGATGCTGGGGGAGGATAAAATGTTGAGGGTTGTATCTATTGTTGCTGGGTGTCAATTGTTGTTGGGAGGGATCTACTGTTGAGGGAGGGGTCTATTTTTGCCTGCCGCTGGAGGGTCTATTATTGTTGGCTGCTAGGAGATCTATTGTTACTGGAAGGGGTCTATTGTTGCTGGGAGGATCTTTTGTTGTTGGCTGCAGGGATTCTATTTTAATGTTTTTCTTGTTATCATTAACAAATTTTATACCAATTACTTAGCACCACAAAATGATACTTGGTTCTGTATTTTCTAAAAAGGGCGCCACTGGGAGGTGGGTAGGGGTGGAAACCAGGGATGGCGCTCATAGGTCGTTAGGGGGCGGAGACAAGGGGTGACCTAGAAGGTGGGCATACCTGCACTTCTCTCAGAAAAAAAGCCTGTATGATTAATACAGATGCTAGCTGAGTAAGTACACTCAATTTGCAATGGTGTATCCTTAGATATCACTCACAAAAGAGGCAAAGAAACACTGAGGAGGGGCATATGATGGCTCTGACTCTGAAAGCAGAATATAAAAATAGTGGCTTCTATGTGATAGGGCCTGTAGGGCAATTAAATAAAACAACAACTGCAACTACTACACTTATGGTGGGGTGGGCAAAGAAGAACCACAAATTCCTCCTCTAGGAAAATGTTGGAGCGTGAATCTTAAAAAAACTCATCATTCCTTTATGGACAGCATACAGACTTCTCTTTATGCAAATGAGAACTCATAAACTCAGTTACAAAGATAGCTGAATAAAGTATCCTATAAAGTAAAACTTACAAAACAATATAAAAAAAAATTATCGTATAATACTTCTCATGAGAAATCAGCAGAGACTTGTAACATTCAGTCAGGCTGGTATTGGAAATGCCATTCAAGCATGAATCTGCTCCAATATTCTGCAACGTTTGTGCAGAATTTACACAAACACAATTTAAATTGTAATTTGATGGAAGTAAATTTTTTCTGAACTATAGAAACAAATGAAAGATTAGTTTCAATGGAATTAAATATTTAATGTTCCTGTGTTGCTGATACATTTTAATGGAAGATAGACATTTTGGTATTCAGCATGACAAACGAGCACATATGCACTGTTGGAAATGTATTAGAATTTTTAATTATTTAAATGTTGCACCAAACTTCTCAAATAGTGGAAATATGAATATTTAACTCATTAATATATTAGGGGGAAACAGAATGCAGCAAGGGACACAGCAAAAGTCATCAGAATTCACAGCCCCACAGTCTGCTGTCTTGTGTAAATATTTAGCTTTAAGATAATTAGAGGATAACTGCAAGAAGACCTATATATAGTCCAAATCAGAAGAGCAGCCTAGGGTGACAACCATGGCTCCCTCCATACAGTGGAGGAGTGAGCGTGGCCACCCAGGGACAGGAAGTGTGTTATTTGCAGTATCACCATGGGGAACAAAAAGGAATTAAAAAAAAACAAAAAAACAACTAATGCAGCCAACTCATCTAATGACTGGTAAGCTGCAATATATTACATTTTTGGTTTAGGATTTCATTTTTTTTCTGAATGTGGCCATATAACAAGGAATTTCAGGCATAGCCAGCACTTAAGAACATTTTATATGACAGACTGGAGTTGGACCTTAAGAATTTCTTACCCACTTTTATTCTATGGCAATGGAATTTAACCCAAAGTCATCCTCCACAGACATACAGTACAATGCAAAGGTTTTAGGCAGGTGTGAAGAAATGCTGTAAAGTAAGAATGCTTTCAAAATATATATTTTAATTGTTTATTTTTATTCATTTACAAAATGCAAAGTGAATGAACAGAAGAAAAAGCTAAACCAAATACCATTTGGTTAGACTATCCTTTGGCTTCAAACCAGTATCAATTCTTACTCTTGTACACTTTGTACACATGCACAAAGTCAGGGATTTTGTAGAATTAGAGTTAGGTGTATGATTATTTTTTGTTACTTTGTACTGAGCATGTGTTAATGATCATCAAGTTCATATGTAAGTTGGAACATGGTCATTAACTGAAACAGAAACAGCTGTGTAGGAGGCCTAAATTTAGGTGAGGAACAGCCAAACTCTGCTTCTAAGGTGACTTTGTGGAAGACATGCAGATACTTATCCATCATGCATACCACCAGAGAGGCTTCTAATTGGCCCCACATTTATTCTACATTTGCATTCTGCAGCAGGACAATGATCCCAAATATAAGAACTATCTTCAGCATAAAGAAGAACAAGGAGTCCTGAAAGTGATGGTTTGGCCCCCACAAAGAACTGATCTCAGCATCATTAAGTCTGTCTGGGATTACATTAAGAGATTGTTCAAACTAGATGGACTTGTGCCTTTTTTCAACCAGGCTAACTATATAACTATGTGACAGAAGGATTTGGGGCAGTCTACATCCACAGAAGATCTGTGGTTAGTTTTTCAAGATGTTTGGAACAACCTACCTGCTGAGTTCCTTCAAAAACTGTGTGCATGTGTACCTAGAAGAATTGATGCTGTTTATAAGACAAAGGGTGGTAACCCCCAAAAAATATTTGATTTAGATTTCTCTTCTGTTCAACTGCTTTCCATTTTGTTAATTGATAAAGAATAAACTATAGCCATTTCTATTTCTGAAAACATTCTTAAAGAGGTTGTAACCCTAAAAAAAATGCTCCTGTTCCTTTAGTGTACTATGTACAGCACAGTGTCATTTATCCCAATACATGTTGTACAATACCTGGTTGATCCTGCCTGTCTCTATGTTCTCCTCTGTAATTTGACCATGCTTATCATAGCTGCTGATCCATAATAGCATGGCCAGATTACGTGCCTCTGTCATCCTGATCTTTCTTTAGCGTCTCAGCATCTCCCCCTCCCTCCCTGCTTGTCATTTCCGAAGTTTTTATGCCGAGCTGATCTCCTCTCTGCCCCTCCCCTCCTGCATCTATTCCCTTGTGGCTGTAAAGTAACATATAGCAATTACTTGTATCACCTCTGTTTCAGGAACATATTAAAGTGTTACTAAACAGGACCCTGCATTCACTATATCTGGTCTCCCACAGTACACAGAACATAAAAATACAATTATTTTAGTCAATATAAACTGCTAAATACCTTTTCTCATCAGCAGGATATAGCAATATTGTGACTTCTATCAGTTCCTGGTAAACCTTGAAGGAGGAGTTTTCATACTGCACTGAGCTGTCCTATCAGAATCCAGGGCCCCTGACCTTCTGTCTGGACAGTGCTCACTGGCCCTGTGCTGATCACATGAACTCTCCTAAGAAAACAAAAACCTCTCTAGCAATACACATCAAAACTGAGCATGTGCAGCCTGACTCCAAAGGCTCTGTATCATCCGGACATGTTCTGGAGCCAGTAGAAGATAGGATCAAACAACCCTTTTACACAATGCAGAGGATTAACCCCTTGGGTTCCACAGTGAGTAAAATAAGCATGCTGTACTGCATATATAGACTGATTTTACTGTTGTGGGTTTTGTAACACTTTAAGTACAGTGTCTGAGTTTGTTGTACTTGTACTTGTACACTGTACTTTATATCTTTCTAAAACAGGGAGGATACAAGTAATTTATGTGACTATACACCACTTTTATTTACAGCATTTTTTTTACAGCTGCCTAAAACTTCCTTAGTAGTGTACATCAAATAAAACACAAGTTACAGCCTCCATCTGTCTGTTTGCTTGGGAAAGCATTCAGCAGATGTCTGTGAAGTGTTTTGTGGTGTTGGACACAGTGGGCTGTGAACTGCCCTTTGCTGAGACTCTGCTTGGCTCTGTGACCTTTTTGGAACCCTGAGAGAAGATGGGAATGGTAACCCTGTTGTGAAACAGGACTCTACTGGTGGTGAGCCAAATATTGCCAAATAACAATTCAAAGACTTTACTTTTACAAAGGGCTAATTGATGATCCCCTAATTTTACAATAGGTAAACATGAAACTTTAAGTACTGGCTTTACTTACTGGCTTTATAATTTTACAATAGGTAAACATGAAACTTTACCTACTGGGATGGGTTGTATGGGGTGTTCAGGGCGGGGTAGCACCTCTGGTGTAAGGGCATGTCGTGCCCTTCTTAGGGCAACTCGTTCACCTTTGGTTCCCACTTGTCACTCAGCTCTCACCTGTGGCTCCTATTAGCTGTAGCATGCGCAGAGGCCACACCCCGGGCAACATCTTTGACAGGCTGGCCAAACCAGGTTAAGGGCAGCCGTCGTGTCATTGACATTCGGTGAGAAAGGGGCTTGTCTGACCCGAGTATGTGAAGACAGACTCCGGCGGATTGGGCGGATGAGATTTACCAAATAGGAACGGTCATGAAGGTGGTTACTGCAAGTGATGTGGTACGCTAAGAGCATGGCACGACACGAAAGACGCCCTGGTCAACCACTGCGCCCAGCCCATCTCTAACTGTCTCAATTTTTGTCCTGTCATTGGAGCAAGATGGAATCTGGTAAGAGAGAGTAAAGCTGACTATGCGCACCATTCCCTCACTTTAATCCAATTCACACGCAAGTCTTGACATCCCCCCAAATCCCATACCTCAAAGTCCTGTGGCGACAGGCGAGCGAAGAAGTAGCAGGTGTGGATTCACTGTGAGCTATAGTAGCTGGCCTGGACACAGGCAGCTCAGGTCTAATGATGGTCTTCTTGCTGAACGAAACAACAGCTGGATTCAGCATCTACCTGTGTGGCCCTCTTTAGGATCGCACTGCTTACCTCTGTAGTAAGAGGAAGGGGCTAGAAAAGGTGCCCTAAACATTGTTTGCTTCACATAACCCTGGCCAGCTTGATGAAACTTCAAACAAAATGCAAGGTGACACCACTCATTATTGGCACATGGAACGTACGCATGCTTCAAGACAACCTCTCAGCAGATTGACCAGAAGAAGAACAGCTCTGGTCGCCAGAGAGCTTGCAAGATTTAACATCGATATTGTTGCCCTGTGTGAAACTCGGCTTGCTAACGAAGGTCAGCTCACAGAAACAGGAGGCAGTTATACATTCTTCTGGTGTGGACGCAGCAGTGATGAACATCATGAATCTGGAGTTGGCTTTGCGGTTAAGAATTATCTTGTCTTGTAGCCAATAGCTGCCCTTGCGTCCTTTTTTGTCCGTCGGACTAGCATACAGGCGAACAGATTTTTCAACTGGACTCGAGTCTGTCAAAGTCTGATTTTCGACAGGAAAAGTCCGCTGAAAGATTGTCCGATGGACCAGTCCGGTCGAAAAGTGCGCCTGTGTGTACACGGCATAAGGGCGTGAACGACTGACTCATGACACTGCATCTCCCACTACCGAGTGGAAAGCAAGCCACACTTATAAGCGCCTACGCACCCACAATGACGAATCCGGATTAAGTAAAGGACAAGTTTTATGAAGATCTCAATGCCCTACTCTCATCCGTGAAGTGCACTGATAGGCTGATTCTACTTGGCAATTTAAGTGGGGTCCGATCACTCTGCCTGGGATGGCATCATTGGAAAAATTACTACTCGTAAAAAGATTTCCTGGGTGCACTCATGTTCCAAACACTAGCATCTCATTGATTATGTCATCGTGCGGAGGAAAGACAGACAGAATGTAAGGGTAACTAAGGCGAGTGCTGACTGCTGGACTGATCACAAACTCATCATCTCTAAATTAAGCCTTCACATCAAGCCAAAGAGGCGTCCACAGGGAAATAAAGCTGAGATGAAAAAGATCAACGTCAGTAAACTGAGGAATTCCAACACAGCAGCTTTACTAGCAGAAGATCTAGACAACCAACTGTCAGAGCTGCAATTATATGAAAATGCTGAGAGGACTGGGAATGCTTCCGGGATAGTATGTACTCTTCTGCACTAAAGGTTCTTGGACCCTCACACAGGAAACAGCAGGATTGGTTTGATGAAAACGATGAAGAGATTAAGGCCCTACTTGCTGAAAAGCACCGCCTTCACTGTGCTCACCAGAATGACCCATCGTCTAAGCTAAGAAAAATGCCTTCAACAACACTAGCAGGGTCGTACAAAGCAAGCTTCGCAAGATGAAGCATTCCTGGTTGAATGCCAAAGCAGATGAAATCCAGAAGTTCACTGATGGAAACGATGCCAAATAGTTCTACGAAGCCTTCAGATCCTTGTATGGACCTCAGCCCTCAGGAAGCTCCCCTCTACTAGACTTAGCTAATCAAATTCTATTTACAGAAAAGATTCTACAGCTTTGGGCTGAGCACTCCTAATCTGTACTGAAGCGCCCATCTTCTATCAATAATGAGGCGATTGACAGAATGCCCCAGGTGGATGTCAACTACAGCCTGGACATCCCAACATCAGAGGCTGAAACCTTACAGGCAATCAGCCAGATGTCCAGAGGCAAGGCCCCAGAAACTGATGCGATTCCAGCAAAAGTCTATAAGGTTGGTGGTGCAGTGATTGTTGACAAACTTACTCAGTTGTTCCAGTCCTTCTGTAATCAAGGATTCATTCCTCAGGAACGAAAAGACACTTGTACACTTCTAAAAGAGGAAATGAAAATCGACAAGTTTGCGATAATCATAGAGAAATATCACTGCTTTCCACCACAGGCAAGATCCTTGCATGAGTGTTGATGAATTGATTGATGATTGACCACCTGGAACAGGGTGTACTGGCCGAGACACAGTGCGGCTTCCGCAAAGAACGTTACACAGTGGACATGATCTTTGCAGCCTGTAAGCTCTAGAAGAAGTGTCAAGAGCAGAATCGTGAACTGTGAACCATCTTCGTGGATCTCACCAAGGCTTTTGACACTGTCAGTCGCAAAGGTCTATGGCGCATCATGATGCAGCTTGGGTGCCCAGCACAAAGGTTAAAACCCGTGAGGGTTTACAACCCCTTTAAGTATATATGAAATCTTTAAGAGATTGTGTGTCCTTGCTTGAATGCAGTGACTATAATGCCGCATACACACGGTTAGATTTTCCGACGGGAAATGTTCAATGGGAGCTTGTTGTCGGAAATTCCGACCGTGTGTAGGCTCCATCGGACATTTTCCGTCTTAATTTCCGACAAACAAAATTTGAGATCTGGATCTCAAATTTTCCGACAACAAAATGCGTAAATTCCGATCGATCGTGTGTACACAGTTCCGACGCACAAAGTTCCACGCATGCTCGGAATCAAGCAGAAGAGCCGCACTGGCTATTGAACTTCATTTTTCTCGGCTCGTTGTACGTATTGTACTTCACCGCATTCTTGGCGATCGATCGTGTGTACACAGTTCCGACGCACAAAGTTCCACGCATGCTCGGAATCAAGCAGAAGAGCCACACTGGCTATTGAACTTCATTTTTCTCGGCTCCTCGTACATGTTGTACTTCACCGCGTTCTTGGCGATCGTAATTTCCGACAAGATTTGTGTGACCGTGTGTATGCAAGACAAGTTTGAGCCAACATCCGTCGGAAAAAAAACATGGATTTTGTTGTCGGAATGTGTGATCATATGTACACGGCATAAGAGTTAAAAAGTAGATGGGGACATAGCAGACATGGTCGGATTTTTGAAAAGGTTAAAATCTTATGATCATTTAGGGCTCGTTCACACCATGTTCGATGAGCTGCATTGATCAGTTATCAACAATTCAACAATTCTTTCTATGTGCCATTTTCACACCATACAGGAGTGTTGTGGTGCATTGCATAAGCCCCATTCATGCGAGTGTTTTCAGGCAAATTTGAAGCATTTTTCTGCACCTTTTTTGCACACAATTTGAAGCATTTTTCTGTGTGCTGTTGTTGTGTCTTTTTCTATTCAAGCATCTCCACTAATTTGCTTTCTTTCTAGGCCCTCTGCTGCTTACGCGGGTCTTGTAACACCATCACTGGGGTTGTAGAGGTCCTTGTTTCTACATCCAGCATGGACACTTGTGAATTCTCCATTTTGTTCTCAATCTTGAGGCTGCTAGGACAAGGAGACCAATTGTTAGGTACAAAAATGTGCTAAAATGTTGTGTTGTGTTTTTCAGGCACTCCCATTGAATTTTATGGGGCCAAAAAGCATAATTCTGCCCAAAAAAAGCTCATGTACTTTTTCGCATGACAAGGGGTCGCACTGCAGGCATCACTGAATTAAATAGGAAACATGCAACAAAACGCTCAAGTGTGAATTGGGGGGCTAAAAATTTAGTGGGTATGGATTAGGACGCATGTCAGATTTTTAAAAATATTTGTGTCCCTGTTAAGGAGATTCACCCTCTCTGTTTGTTCTGTTTACCATTATCATTGAAAGTGAAAGTAAAATAAAATCTCAAATTTTGAGTTGTCCCCAGAAAAGTAATAGAGGGGAAATCTTTCAAAGGGGACACTAGTTCTAGTGACCTGGGGGACCCCAAAGGGATTTCCTTAATCTGCATGGATTTCCTCTCACTTCCTGTTTGGCTATGGGACAGGAAGTAAAGGTAAATCTCCCCAATGGGACACAGATGCCAAAAAAAAAAAAAAATCTGACAAGGGTTATAACCTTTCCCTACTCTATCCAAAAAGGGAGACCTGGAGTAAAATTAAGAATGCAATAAATGAAGGGCCAGCATTACAGGGGTTTAAAGGGGCTTGGGTATTGCTGGGGAATGTTGGGCTATTTTCAAAATAAACAAGGAAAGAGTTTAGATGAATGGGTTATGGTCAGTTATGGGTGGAGGTGTAGGAGGGTTGTTGGGTAGCTGAGTGGGGTGGGCTTCAGTTGGAGGTCAGCAAGTAAGGGGAAAACTTCCCTCCCTGCCACCCTGTATTTGTAGAATCTAGGTTTGGGTATTTGGTTGTTGGGGGTTGAAAGGAAATAGTAGGTATTCTGGATATACCAGCAGCACCCTCAGATATCTGGAGACCCCATGAAAATGAGAAGCAAGTTGTGCATTCGTAAAATGTCTGCCTTTATTAGGTGTGTTACAGCTTATATATGGTTCAACATACCAATAGAAAGAGGAGAGAGGGGAGCGGTTAGTAAATGATGTATTTGTATAGAAATATGTAGTTATATGGTTATACAAGTCAGTGCCCCTCCAAGATACCTCATCATGAGTTAACACGGGTCAACAGGCTGTATGGTTATGAGTCATACATCCTGTCCCATGGCTTACCAACCCACAATGGTGTATATATAGAGCCGTGCTTGTATACGCATCTTTATAAGCATTCTGTTATAGTTGCAAATTTAAGCTATCTTGTATACTGAAATAGCATGTAGGATGTTTTTATTAAAAACACCTTTAAACTCACTTACTTTATCCTCATCACAAAGTAGGGTGTTCTAAGAACATTCCCTTTCTTTACACAACCCCCCAGCCCATCTAACACGTTCCTTTGCAACCTTCAAAATACTATTCTTTTTACCTTCAAAAAGTCATCAAACATGTTTAAACATGTACTTCAAACAATTGCACATCTTGCAAACAAATTAAGCACTTATAATTACATTTCTATAAACAAATATAAGTAAAGGGGAGACCTCATATACTATTGCACTTTTACTATACTGACTGGCCGTTTAATATTCATTATCTTTATACACTGTATGTCTATTTTGTTCTCTTAAGATATTTGTTGACACTCAGCAAAAATATAAACACCCATTCCAAATTTAAATAGCATAGCCAAAAACCTCTTTTTTTTCATATGCACCACAGCAACAACATTTCTTAATTTCTTTTTACCACCTTAAGTAATGACATACACACATTTGAATTTTCCCCATACCTTCTTTCATTCTTTAAAGAAAACTTAGCAGATTATATGAACATACATACAAAAGTACTCACCACTCCCACGATATTTTGGATATAAGCAAAGGAAATTTCTAATTTACTTTGTCCCTATTTCTGACTAAAATTCCTACCTACCTCATCATTCACCTTTATCCCCATGAGCACCAAGCTTCCAATGGGCGTGTACACTTTTCCACAGCGTTCACAAAACGCTTAAAGCCAACCAAGGCATAACATTATAGAAACCCCAAGCTGCTACAACAAAAAAATATCAGCAATTACAAGTTATCTTATTAATTCTATGCAACAGAAAGAGAAGCAAAGATTTAGCGGGCGCTGTTGGTTACCTAAATACCCTTCCCAAAAGGATACTGAACTGAGTCTTAAATCAATTCTGTTATAGTTGCAAATTTAAGCTATCTTGTATACTGAAATAGCAGAGCGTATCAAAGCATATCAGTCACAATGGTTTGAGCATATTACTACAGGGGTAACTTGGTATGGAAAGTCGGGGTGCAAGGTCCTTTATAAGTTGTATGTCCACAAAAAAGGTACAGTGTAGGGGCCCATCTGAGGTACGGTTCCCAGTTGTTGTGATGTGTACATACATGTTGTCTCCGAGTCGGTGGTTTTGCGGCCGGAGGCCTGAGTAAGTATTGCCTTTGTTTGATGCCCAATACGAGCTTGTGGCTCCATTCTTTGACACTCTGGGGTTTTATGTTATTATGTTTATGTTATGATGTTATTTATCAGTTACTGATTTTTTTTATATTTGGTTAATAAAAGGCCGCTATGGCCATTAACTTCAATATGTGTTGTGTAGTTATTATGTTGGTGGGTGTGGGATCTTGGTTTTAGCAGTCTTTATGACAAGCCATATTTTATACCCTAGTCATGAAAAAAAAATGTTTTTGCCCATAGTTCTACTTTAAAGCAATGTATTACTTCATGTGTGTGTGTGCATCACAAAAACAGCCAGGTATAAAGTCCATAAAATCACTGTGCCCATAGGGGAGAGCATTTACCAGATAACCATGACCCCGGATTACGGAGTGGTCATGGTGAGCATTTTTATAAAGCCCATCTGAAATCAGGTCTCTGCCAATATCTTCTACTTGTATTGCCACACTCACAGCAGTGCCCACACAAAAAATAAAAATCAACTATAGTGTAATACCGCAAATAATATTTATTTAAAAAAAAAAAAGATAAAACCACTCACATGTGAAATATAAAACAGCACTTTTTATTAGATCAATACCGGCAAAGGAGTCCCCTGGATTGGCCGAAACTTATTGGGTCCTCGTGAGCCACCGCCTCACCCCTATACATTTCCTCATGTCCCCTTAAGTTGTACATTGCACTGGATTTCTTGATTTTATGGACTTTCTTCTGAACTGTTTTTGTGATTGTGCACATAGTATAAATGGAGTAATATATTGCTTTATATCACGTTTTGTCATTTTACTTAATTTTAAGTAAGGTCATACAATTGTATTCACATTTTTTACAACACTTATTATTTTGCATTTGGGCATTACCTTTTATTTTTAAAAATTCAGATTTCCTGACCTGAGAACCAGACCCTTCACTCCACTTCGATAACTCTGTAAGACCGGACTAACAACTGACGTAATAGCTCCAGCAAGTATGCGTGTGCCATATCATTCTAATGCTTCTCTCTGCACTCTACTCACTGTGCTTTATCTATTCTTCCTGTCTTCCATCTCCACCTCTCATAATATATTTCTCCACCTTCCACTTGGAGCCAGTAGAGGATGTGGGAAGACAAGAGAACATTCCACCTATGAGTGTGCCTGCAAGGTCTGTAAAGAAAACCATGCCCACTACCCTTCCCATCAGTTAGCTTCACTCCCCCTTTATGTTTTTTTCTTGTTCTCTTACCAACTGATTATCTTCATAAAATGTACTCACATAGCCAGCGTTGCCTGCTTCATGCTTTCCTTCAGCCGCAACCCTCCAGGGCCCTCCCTGCCATCGGCTATTCTGATATCATCAGGGGGCCAGTCTCTCTTCAGGGTTCTTTCACCTGGCACCTCTGCCTTTGGGGAAGGAGGATATGTAATTTTTTCTTAGGTGAGAAAGGTGTAAAAGCCAGCCTGTGTCCCTCAAAAGAGGTATTTAGGGGAGGGGATTTTTTTTTTACCAGAGTTGACCTATAAAAAAAAAAAAAAGAAAAAAGTAAACAGTACTATATGTTGTACCAACACATTGGACCACCCCTTGCCGCCCATGTACAATATTTATAGCTTGTGGGCTGGTGTGAACAAGCTCTTAATCATATATTTACTGATGCCATCTTTGAAAGGGCCATGGAGGTGGTCAACAGTCCTTCAGCCCAAATATCATATCATTGCTTAAGGGCTGGGATTCTAGAGTACCATTGTACCAGGAATAAACATGGGCATCGTCCATTTAACTGATGCACTAAGCTTCAATAAAGTAACACATTGCAGAGAATGTGTTAATACAAGTGTGCTAAAAATTACGCTGGTAGCAAGTTTTATCACATAATTTGCCTTTCTGAAGGAACAGGCAGACGTTGGCCGGCTCATTACGGATGTGTTCTTTTCAGAAGTCCTGTGTGTCCTCCCTGTCTCTGGAGCCACGAGCTGCTGTCTCATTTCACACGTTTAATTCATGGTGATATTGCAGCCTCACGGCTCTTCATTTCAGTATCTTTATATTTCTGCCTGCGAAGGTTGATTCTTCTCAGCAATCTGAATATAGATACTCAGAACTAGAGTTACATTTAAGTGGCATAGTTTTATAACCTTTGAAATAAGTTTGGATCAGAAAAGCACCCTAGAGCTTCCAGAGCTGCAATTTGATGATAGGTTACAAAACAAAAATAATAAGGTGGTTATACTGTATACATAAATAAGTCCAGGCGAGGTTGGAGCATGCTTTACTTTCATAATAAACATCTTGTTGTAAAGGGGGAAACTTGTGGGGGGTGTTCATAATTCCCTTTTTTCAATGTTGAAGGTTTTAGTGTCATTTGATGTCCATATTTGAAAGATCAATCCACTGAACAGTGAATATTTCAAAGAGGAATCAGTTACACTTGTGGTTTGTGGGTGGGGTGGAAGGCAGGTGGTTGAGTTGTGTTTTTACCATCCCACTCCTTCCCCAACCGCACCTTAACCTGCAAAGTCAGCTGGACAGGGGTGTACACATGCCAGAGCCGTGATGCTTTGAGTCAAAAACTATCCCCCTGTCGTGTTTAGCAGGCAGTACCACCGCCGACCCTGACCTATTCAAGTGAAATGGGCCACACTGCAACTACCCCACAACTGCAGTTGCAGCATGGTGGTGTGACATTTACAAGGTTAAAACAGGAGACATAATGCCTTTGAGAAGCAATCCACTGCAAAACAAGAAGCGGTGCTGCATGTATAGATCTAGCATTAGAGCTGGAGTCTGCTTCCTATGGTTCTTGAGATGCCACTTTTGCATACTTGCTGTTTTTATGCCCAGCCTTGAGTCCTCCTACTTTGACAGAACTATTTACAGGTGTTCTTATTGATCCTAGTGTATTCTACATTATAGTCAGGAGAGCAGGGAGATCAGCTGCATACTGCTGGATGGTGTTAGAAGCAGTGAGTTGCTGTTTGCTGTGGTCAAGTTCCACACCGCCTATCACTTGTGCCACCAAGGCACCCAGAGCACTGAAAGCAGACAAACTGACTGCTGCTGCTGTCACACAGGGTCTAATTGGATTCTGTTGCATTGCAGAATTCACCACTCATTTGATCACTGCAGGAAGCCACCTGGGAACCGAGACCAATTTAAAGGGCCCCTCCCCCGTCTGAGAAAGGAAATCTGCTTCTACAGATACAGAGAAGCTTGTGAGTAGGTAATGACCCATTAGTGAGCCATCATTTGACTTTGTGCCTAATCACCTGGAGAACTTTTTTATCCTTTAGTGCTCCAAGGAGCCAATTTTTTTCCAGAGCTGACTTCCTTGTATTCCCTCCCTTCAACAGCGGCTTCAAGGGCCCCAACGTAGCCGGCAGAAAACGAACCCTAACCACTTAAGGATGGGAACGATTTGCCCCTTAATGACCAGCTCATTTTTTGCGATACGGCACTGTGTCATTTTAACTGACAATTGCGCGGTCGTGCGACACTGTACCCAAACAAAATTGACGTCCTTTTTTTCCCACAAATAGAGCTTTCTTTTGGGGGTATTTGATCACCTCTGCGGTTTTTATTTTTTGAGCTATAAACAAATAAAGAGCGACCATTTTGAAAAAATTTTTTTTTTTACTTTTTGCTATAATACATTTTCAAAAAAAAAAATGTAAAAAGCTAATTTATTCATCAGTTTAGGCCGATATATATTCTTCTACATATTTTTGGTAAAACAAAATTGCAATTGCCGTATATTGATCGGTTTGCGCAAAAGTTATCGCGTCTACAAACTAGGGGATATTTAGGGACTTTTATTTTAGATTTTTTAATTGTTTCTACTAGTTATGGCGGCAATCTGCGATTTTTAGCAGGACTGCGACATTGCAACGGACAAATCTGACCTCTAATCACACTTTTTGGGGACCAGTGACATTATTATATTAGTCAGTGCTATAAAAATGCAAAAGATCTCTGTCATGTCATCTGTCAGAATAGGGATCCGCCCAGTTTACAAAGGCAGATACAGTGGGGACGGAAAGTATTCAGACCCCCTTAAATTTTTCAGTCTTTGTTATATTGCAGCCATTTGGTAAAATCATTTAAGTTCATTTTTTTCCTCATTAATGTACACACAGCACCCCATATTGACAGAAAAACACAGAATTGTTGACATTTTTGCAGATTTATTAAAAAAAAAAAACTGAAATATCACATGGTCCTAAGTATTCAGAACCTTTGCTGTGACACTCATATATTTAACTCAGGTGCTGTCCATTTCTTCTGATCATCCTTGAGATGGTTCTACACCTTCATTTGAGTCCAGTTGTGTTTGATTATACTGATTGGACGTGATTAGGAAAGCCACACACCTGTCTATATAAGACCTTACAGCTCACAGTGCATGTCAGAGCAAATGAGAATCATGAGGTCAAAGGAACTGCCTGAAGAGCTCAGAAAAAGAATTGTGGCAAAGCACAGATCTGGCCAAGGTTACAAAAAAAATGTCCACTGCACTTAAGGTTCCTAAGAGCACAGTGGCCTCCATAATCCTTAAATGAAAGACGTTTGGAACCCTTCCTAGAGCTGGCCGTCCGGCCAAACTGAGCTATCGGGGGAGAAGAGCCTTGATGAGAGAGGTAAAGAAAAACCCAAAGATCACTGTGGCTGAGCTCCAGAGATGCAATCGGGAGATGGGAGAAAGTTGTAGAAAGTCAACCATCACTGCAGCCCTCCACCAGTCGGGGCTTTATGGCAGAGTGGCCCGACAGAAGCCTCTCCTCAGTGCAAGACACACGAAAGCCCGCATGGAGTTTGCTAAAAAAACACCTGAAGGACTCCAAGATGGTGACAAATAAGATTCTTTTGTCTGATGAGACAAAGATAGAACTTTTTGGCCTTAATTCTAAGTGGTATTTGTGGAGAAAACCAGGCACTGCTCATCACCTGTCCAATACAGTCCCAACAGTGAAGCATGGTGGTGGCAGCATCATGCTGTGGGGGTGTTTTTCAGCTGCAGGGACAGGACGACTGGTTGCAATCGAGGGAAAGATGAATGCGGCCAAGTACAGGGATATCCTGGACGAAAACCTTCTTCAGAGTGCTCAGGACCTCAGACTGGGCCGAAGGTTTACCTTCCAACAAGACAATGGTATGGATAGAGACCTACAGTAGCTTGCTGTGTTAAATGTCAGATGTCAGGAAAGCTGCTTTCAGAGTATCTGACAACAGGTGAGTTGATATTTCATGAGGTTCCTGCAGGAGATAACTGCTCAACTATGTGTATTCCCTCTGCAGATACAGCCCTACCAAGCACTGAGAAAGGTATTGCTGACAGAATTGATAGCATTATTGACAATGAGAAGCATAATACATTGCTGAACATTACTATTAACAGTGAACAGGGTGATGCCTTGTTGGTCTCTGATTATTTGGTTTTTAGGCTGCATTCACTCCTGAGCATTTTCAGTTCATAAAACGCTCGTAAAACGGCTGAAAAAAATGCCTGAAAAATGCCCAAGAAGCAAAATCCCATTCATTTCAATGGCACCGGTTCACACCTGAGCGTTTTGTCAGATGAAGCAAAATGCCTGAAAAATGCCTTAAGCTCAAAAAAGAACATGAGCTACTTTGGGGCAGATTACAGGCGTTTCTGCCTTTTACATTGGTAACTTGAACAAAATCGTGGGAAAAATGCGCCAAAAATTGCTGTAAAAACGCGCAACTTTGAAACGTTCAGGTGTGAATGCAGCCTTAGGGATAACTGCAAAGGGGATGGTAAACCTAAAAGACGGTCTCTGATGGCTTAGGCTTATACATGTAATAAGATGGGAAATGTCTTAATATTCACAGTAGAGATGAACAGTACAGTGGAATTAGGCCCCTACAGGTTCAAAAGGCTGGCTTGGGAAAATACTTTTAGCAGTTGAGGGTGGATATAGGGACAGAAAGTTTGGTGGGAATGGGCACCCTACAAATAGTAGTTTAGACAGAGGTTTCCTGAAAAGAAATCATCAATTGCAGCCACTGTGCCCATCAAACGCTCCCACTGTGCCATGAAATGGTGCCACTGTGCCATCAATTGCAGCCACTGTGCCATCAAACACTGCCACTGTGCTCATCAAACGCTACCACTGTGCCCTCAAATGCTGCCACTGTGCCATCAATTGCAGCCACTGTGCCATCAAACACTGCCACTGTGCTCATCAAACGCTACCACTGTGCCCTCAAATGCTGTCACTGTGCCATCAATTGCAGCCACTGTGCCAAACGCTGCCACTGTCCCATCAAACTCTGTCACTGTGCCATCAAATGCTGCCACTGTGCCCTCAAATGCTTCCACTGTGCCATTAAATTCTGCCACTGTGCCCCCAAACGCTGCCACTGTGCCATCAAATACTGCCACTGTGCCACCAATTGCAGCTACTGTGCCAAACGCTGCCACTGTGCCCTCAAATGCTACCACTGTGCCATCAAATGCTGCCACTGTGCCCATCAAACGCAGCCACTGTGCCCATCAAACGCAGCCACTGTGCCAAATGCTGCTACTGTGCCCATCAAACGCTGCCACTGTGCCAATCGCTGCCAGTGTGCCCATCAAATGTTGCCAGTGTGCCCATCAAATGCTGCCAGTGTTCCCATCATATGCTGCCAGTGTGCCCATCAAATACCCCCAGTGTGACCCCCGCCCGCTCGCCGTCTGCCCAGCACTTACCCTGTCTTGGTGGGGCAGTGGGTGACAGCAACGAGCGGGGTGCTTCTTGTGTCTCCTGCCATCCTCATCTCCCGTCCTCTCCTCCTGATAGGCGTCCAATAGCGGCGCCTGTCGTTTCAGCCAATCAGGTGACAGGTAACAGATCCGAGCACTTGATTGGCGGAGAGGCCGTTTAGTGTTAGGAAAGTGAATCTTCAGCCCAGCATGGTGCTCGCAGGTCACCTTTTTTGCCGCCTATTAGAGCCCTTGGCTCTAATCAGGTGCTTCAAAAACACCCCCTGCCGCTGTAATTCAGGCACCCTGCGCCCGAAAAGGGGTCGGGCACCTGAATAGGGGGTTTGCAGCGGCGGCCATACATAGATTCATGCAATGCATGAATCTATCTATTGGTGATAGAGGGGTGGCAGGAGAGAGGGGGCGACGCCTATGCGCCCATAATGCACGGGCCGCCACTGCTTTTGGGTGTCTTTGAATCTTACTTTTGAACAAAAGTGAGCACAAAGTCCTGACATGTACTTCACTGACAGGACTGAAGGTCATGAAAGGTCATATTAACCCCCACAATTAATATAATGCGAAGATTATTTGTATAATGGGGAGGCTTCTACATTTGCCTAGACTAGGAATGTGGACACGCTGGCAGTTTCCAAGTAGGCTGTAGTGAATTGGAGTTCTTCCTTTGAGCAGTGCAGACACCGATTTATCCAAATTGTAGCCAACGCATAAATAAATATTACTCTTAATGGGGTATGCGCGTGCGTTCTACATGGGGATTAAGTCCCCAAGAGCTTCGTATGCCAAACATAATGCCTAGTCCCAGGGTGGAGACATTCAGTAAAACAGCATAACATCTCTCCTTCTTTTAAACAGATACATCTTCAGATGACAGTTTGTGTGTCTGAGAGGGGCGATGGACTCCAGAAGAGATAGTCTGGATTTCTGGACATTTGTACTGGAAATTTGCAGGTGTTGAGAGAAACTATCATTTGACAGCAGGAGAGGCCAAACTACAGATTGGAAAAATTGCATTTTTTTAATCAAAGCCTTAGTGGCTGACTGTCTTATTTTTAGGCCAGATGTCAAATGCTCCTCATTTATGTTCATGTTGAGGTAATTACTGATATGATTCCAAGAATAAGTAGATTGCGATAGCATTTCAGTATAGCAAAGCCATTTTTTTTAATTAAGGACACTGCAGTTATCATTTGTAAATGGAAATTCAATAACATGCAGGGAAATGTACATTCTGAGAAGGTGTGACTTTTACAATTATGAATAGCCTTGATTCTGTAGATATGGTATATCTGAAACTCTAAAAAAGCCCCACAAATTATATTCATTTTATGGCTTATATAATATAGTTTAAAGTGAACTTAACCTAGCATAAAAAAGTGCCTATAGTAACAACAGCAATAAAGTGCAGGTACCCTACAGTGTCTAAAAGCCCCTTGGATCCTAAGCACAGGCTTACCTCTAAGACAGAGGCTGAATTTTATTTTGCTTAAATTTGGCGTTGGCCCAAACTTGTCTTGCATACACACGGCCACACAATTGTTGGCCAACAATTACAAAAGTAGTGACGTACTAGACGTACTACGTGGTTTTTCAACCCTTTAGCGCCACCCTTTGGGCTCCTTCTGCTAATTTTGCGTTGGTAGAAGTTTGGTGAGTGTTGATTCGCGCTTTTCATTTTACGCTTTTCATTGCGTGCTTTTCATTTAGCGCTTTTCATTTCATTTCATTTTTTGGTTAAACACATTGCTAATAGCACTAGCTCCTTTATAGTTTAAGTATTAATATTTGCACTGTTTAGCACTGAAAACAGGCATTGGATGTACTTTTTTTGCAGTGCCAGTAAAAAATGTGGCTCTGTCAGTGATTTTTGCCAGTAAAAAAAAATTGGTCGCGTTTGTAAATTTTGGGGTCCTGCCAGTTGATTTTACTTCGGGGGTGTTGGCAACACTGTTTACTATTGATCTTGCTTTATTAAATATTCTTTTAACACTTGCCTCTTTCTGTTGCATCATGTGGACCAGGGTATGCACCAGACACATGGTGTCCGGTCCAGCATCTTTTTTTTTTTTTTTTTTTTTTAGCTTTTCACTTTACATATTTATTATGTAGCTTTCTGGCTTGCCTGCAATTTTTACTTTCAAAGATTTTTATTGATTTTCAAAATAGTAACATTGCACAGTGATGTGAAGACATACATAGTATAAAGATAATAACCATAGAGACTTAAGTGGAAGCTATGGCTGGATTAACAGGTCTGTGGCAAGTGTATTAAATGGGTTGGTAAGTGAAACGTAGTAAGGGTTGAGAGATAGGACAATGCGATGGTGAACCCTAGTCCTCCCCTTGGCCCTGTCCTCTGGAGACCAACCAGCTTGTGTAACGGAGAGACCTGAAAGAGAGAGCTTGAGGATCAATGTTATATCCCATGCCCATAGTCCGCTAAGGGATTTGAGGAGCAAGGGTGTGGAGGCGTCTCATGGAGAAATTATTATCATCGTATGTCAAAAAACTAAACTGCAACTTGGAAAATATACCCCAGTGGGGCGGAAATAGAAAAGATAGAGGACATCTGGTAAAATCCGGTACAGTCTGGAAAACAATAGAAAAGTGGGGGAGGGGGGGAAGAGAGAGAAGAGAGGAAGAGGCTCAACCATCAGAGTACCATTGTAAGAACTTAGGAGTGGGAGGGACTAGGTCCCAGGTCTCCTGAAACTGTGCAGAGGTATCCAGTAAGGTACTTGCCAATTTCTCTTGTGACATAATCCAGGAGATTTTGTGCTTGGCTGCCTGAATGGAAACCTTGGGGAGTTTCCAGGCTTTGGCTATGGAAAGTGTGGAGCCTAGGAGAATGAAAAAGATACGTTTTTGAGAAAATTTCATGATTTTAGGGTTATGAATGTTAAGGAGAGCCGTTGAGGGAGATTTGGGAACCATGAGCCCCATGACCTTGAATATTGTTTGGAATAATTTGTTCCAGAAACTTCTGATTTTGGGACAATCCCACCATATGTGTAACATGGAACCTGTCATTTGACATCTTCGGAAACAAAGAGGGCATACTGAGGGATAGATATTTGAGAGTTTCATTGGAGTTATGTACCATCTTTACCAGGACTTTCAGGCTATCTTCCGTTAAGGAAGTGTTGAGGATACCTTTATAGGATCTTGATACGGCCCTATGCCAGGTTTCCAGGTCCCATTGTTCCTGGAGATCAGCTTCCCATGCTAGCATGTAGGAGGACTTCGACTGCCCTCTGTTCCACGACCTGTCTGCACCAAAGTTCGTAGGATGTTATGTGAGGGGGATTAGGTTTTGTCGACCAGATAAAGTGGAGAAAATGGGAAATTTGCCAGAACCTGAAATGTTCCGAGTCAGGAAGATCCAGTTTGCTGACACAGTAGGTGAGCGAGATGGGGCCCGTTGAAGTGAAAAAAGTGGCCAATCTGGTACATCCCCTTATCCAACCACCACTTGAAGGCTTTCATTTCCATACCTGGGCAAAATTCTGGGTTGTGAAATAAGTGAGCCAAAGGAGAACTATCTGATACCAGAGAAGGGGCCTGCTTGAGCTTATCCCACAGGGCAATAGAGTGAGAAAGGGAGGGGGATAGGATAGGAGGGCGACTTGAAGGTGGGCTCCATAAGAGATAGTTAGGGTATATGAGGGAACTGCCTGTCTTTCAATGTATACCCAGTCTGGCTTGACCAACTTGGAATATACTGTAGATAGTTGAGCTAATCTAGCCACCTGGTAATACCAGAGCAGGTTTGGGAGGCCCATATCTCCTCCAGTTCTTAATCTGAATAGCGTGTACCGAGAGAATCAATTTCCCACTTTCCCCCCACACAAATCTAACAGTTTTGCTTTGGAATAAGCCCAGGTGGTCCTTCCTGATTAAAATTGGGAGGGAGCAGAAGAGATATAGAAGTCTCGGGAGGATAGTCATTTTAACGGAGTTAATTCTACCCAACCAGGAGAGTTCATGTTGGGCCCATGTTTTGAGATCAGTTTCTAGCTTCCGGTACATGGGGGGATAATTAGCGTCATACAGGTGTTCAAACTTGGGAGTGAGGTTTATCCCTAGATACTAAATAAAGGAATTACTCTACTCAAATTTAAAGGATTCCTTCAGCTGCGACACTAGTGACACCTGGAGAGAAACATTCATTGCTTGGGATTTGGCATAATTCACACCTAGTCCAGAGACCTTGGATAAATCATCTAGAAATTTACATATAACAGGGAGGGAGGTGACCAGGGAGGTGATGAAGAGGAGAAGGTCGTCTGCAAAGAGACCACATTTATGTGTATTGGGACCACACTTGACCCCGCGATATTTGGGTTTCTTCAGGTGGCTATTAATAGGGTTTCTATTTCAAGGGCAAAGATCAGTGGAGATAATGGGCAACCTTGGCGGGTGCCTTTCGCTATTTTAATAGTGTCCGAGTAAAGTCCTTGTAAGCAAACTCTGGCTTCTGGGGTAGTGTATAATGCCTTAAGAAGACCAGTGAAACGAGGGCCAAATCCTCAGTGATCCATCAGCGTAAACAGGTAAGGCCATGAGACTGAGTCGAAGGCCTTTTGCAGGTCCAACGACAGTAACATACCTACTTGTTTAGGACCGCCACCCCAACCACATTGTAAGAGAGAGACAATGTCTACTGCTCTTCTAATCTGGTCCGGTCCCTGTCTGCCAGCGATAAAACCCACCTGATCCTTATGGATGTATAAGCCTATGAATGAAGCAAGGCGGTCAGCCATGACTTTAGTCATGGTCTTTAAATCATTGTTGATCAGGGATATTGGTCTGTAGTTGCTTACTTCAGCAGGGTCCTTATCTGGTTTAGGGATGACGGTTATAAACTCAGAGTTTAACTGTGTGTCAAGGGGGTCTCCTTTGGTTTTAGGGGATTGAGAACTCGTCTGGTCCTGGGGCTGAGTTGTTCTTCAGGTTTTTGATTACCTCTAATACCTTCTCTGTAGAGAAGGGAGCTTCTAGTCTGTCTCTGTGTGCCATTGACAGGGAGGGGATGTGGAGGTTATCTAGGAAGCTGGCGATGTTTGAGGAGCTTTCGGTGTGCTTTGCGCTGTATAAGTTCTCATAGAACTTGTGAAAAGCTTGCATTATATTCATGGGGTTCGCCATTGGGGGTCTTCCTGCGATTTTAAGTTTAGGGAAGGAGTGTGTGCGAGCCCTAGGTGAGATCCTAGCTGCCAGCAGGTAGCCTATCTTGTCTCTCCGAAGGTAGTATCTCACCCTGCTCCATCTGATGCTTTTTTCTGCATTAGCTGTCAGTGCTAGGTTCAGCTCCAGGCGAGCCGTGTCCAAGAAGGAGGTGGGTACTCGAGATGGGTCTTTCTTGTGGTTAAGCTGGAGAGAAGAGTAATTCTTCTCTAATTTTTCGATGTCTGCACATCTCTCCCTTTTTATCTGGGTGGCCATTTGAATGATTTTGTGAGCCGCCCATAGAGTTTCCTGAGAAATATTGTTTACGTCATTTAGGGAAAAGTATTCAGTAGGGGGCTTTTCTAACTAATTTTTCCTAATGGGGTCAGCTAGGATGGCTTCATTAAGTCTCCAGTGGAGCAGGTTTGGTTAGGGTAGTCGGTTACATATTACCATGGAGTGGTCCGACCAGACTGTGTCTTTGATGTGTGCTTTGAGCACTGAGGGGATTAAAGTGTTGGAGACCAGCAGATGGTCAATCCTTGGATATGATTAGTGTGAGTGGGAAAAGTGTGTGTAGTCTTTTTGGGCAGGATTCAGTTCTCTCCAGATGTCAGTGAGATCCATCTGGAAAATAATTTTGGTAATCTTAGAGCTGCTCATGATTGGGTGAGTGGTCTGAGCATTGGGAAGTTTAGATTTGTCTAGGCCTTGATCGAAGGCCATATTAGAGTCCCCTCCAAAGATTACTGAGCCCTCTAACTGCATTTGATAGAGAAATTTAGCCCTAGGGCATTGTGAGTGTCTACTCTCAAAGGAGCAGCTGGTGGTGCGTTACAAGTAATGGAGCTGGGAGGGAAGGCCTATGTCCAATTCATTGTCACTTACCTGAGGGGAGCTATTGGTCTGGTCTTGGGTTCGGAAACATTTGGAAGCTTTGACCTCCCGGAAGGTGAGTATGCTGCACGGAGTCTGGTGGTTGGCTGGAAAAGAGAAAGAGGTGAGAAAGAAGAAAAGATGCTTTCCCCTTGAAATCAAACTTTAGAGCAAAGGGGAAGGCCCATCTTTACTTGATGTCCTTCTGGGACAGAACTCTTAGGAGGGGTTTCATGGTTCTCCTTTTTTGGATGGTAGTAGGTGAGATGTCAGCGAAGACCTGTATGGCATGCTCCCGTCATGTCAGGGGAGATTGGAAGTGACACAGTTTCATTACGTCTTCCTTGACGGAGAAGAAATGGGGTTTCACCACTATGTCTCTTGGGGAACCATCTTTCCTGGGGGGGGGCAGGGATCTGTGAACCCCGTCTATCTCCAGTTTGTGTGGAGGGATGTTGGGAATCAGTTGTTTGATGAAATCCTGCACGACGGCCACGGTGTCATTGAATGATTAAGGGAGGCCTCTGTATCGGAAGTTTTGTCTTCTGGACCTATTTTCAAGGTTGTCAATCCTGAAGAGGGCCGTATCCAGTTGATCCTGGAGAACCTGGATATGATCCAAGTTTGGTTTAGTTTTAGAGACAGTCATGTCCAGTTTCTGTTCTGTAGCTTCCATCCTGGATCCCAGGTTTTGGAAATCTATCCGGATGTCACCAGTGATTTTAGCTGCCCTTTGTGCAAGGCCCCTGTCCAGCAATTCTGACAGTTTAAAGAAAAGGTGCATGTGCCTCCCGGTCCAGCATCTTATGGGAATAGTTTTACACGAGATACAAATAAAGTGGAAAAATAACAAAGATACACCAGTAGAGCAGACAGCTCTAAGATCAATCATCTCTTATCCATTTGATAATTGACTGTCATCATGTAAAAGAATAATAAAAATGGCTCACCGCAGATCATCAATTTCGGACTCAGTCTCACTGTCACTTTCTCTCATATAGGAGTGCTGCCACCATATTACTCCTATTGTCTGTTATAACTTAGGATCTTCCTCTTTGGTATGTCCCAAAGTAACATGCACTTATAGCAAGGAATGAAGCTTTGACTCAAAAAAGCAATATTTTTGTAATGAAACATAGTTTTACAGAGTAAAGACATTATATAATGGCTAAATCTGTGTCGTTGTAGTTTGTTCAAACCTTACCATAAATAATACCATGATATTAGGTGTTTTTTTTTTTTTTTTACTCCAGGAGTGAATAACGAGTTTTGAAATTCTAGAGAAATGCTTACCCACTTCAGCCCCGCAAGGTTTACCCCTCTTCATGACCAGGCAATTTTTTGCGATACGGCACTTCGTTACTTTAACTGACAATTGCGTAGTTGTGTGACTCCGTACCCAAATAAAATTGATGACCTTTTTTTTTTACCACAAATAGAGCTTTCTTTTGGTGGTATTTGATCACCTCTGGGGTTTTTATTTTTTCGCTATAAACAAAAAAAAGCAACAATTTTGAAAAAAAACAAAACAATATTTTTTACTTTCTGCTATAAAATACATCCAATAAAATGTAAAAAAAAACAAAAACAAATTTCTTCATCAATTTAGGCCAATATGTATTCTGCTACAAATTTTTGGTAAAAAAAAAATCCCAATAAGCGTATATTGATTGGTGTTACTAGAAATTAGCGGGACGGTGACATTGTGGCGGACAAATGAAACACCTATCTGACACGTTTGACTCTTTTTTTGGAACCAGTGACATTAGTACAGTGATCAGTGCTAAAAATATGCACTGTTATTCTACTGACACTGACTGGGAAGGGGTTAACATCAGTGGCGATCAAAGGGTTAAGTGTGTCACTAGGAGGTGCATGCTAACTGTGTGGGGGATGGACTGACTGGGGGAAGACAGAGATCCGTGTCCCTGCTTAGCAGGAACAGAGGATCTCTATGTCCTCCCCTGACAGAATGGCGATCTGCCTTGTTTACATAGCAGATCGTCATTCTGCCTCTCTGGGGAATGATCGCGGGTTGCCGGCGGACATCTGGTCTGCTGGACCAGCTGATTGGCTCCTCCTCTGTCCAATGCCCTTCCCCAGTATCTATTGCACGAAATAACGTACAGGTAGGTGATTTCACGCAATAGAGACGCCCTGCCGCAGTATATATGCGGCAGGCGGTCTTTAAGTGGTTAATTAATGCATTACAATTTAACTAAACACATTCGATTTTAGTCGACTAAAATTATTTTAGTCCACTAAAATGATTTTAGTCGACTAAAATGTACTGGGGATTTTAGTCGACTAAATATGGCTAAAACTAAAACATGTCTAAAATAGGAATAAAACTAAAATAGCATTTTAGTCAAAAGACCAAGACTAAAACTGAATTAAAATTTGCTGCCACAATTAACACTGATCATTTTTAGACTTGAGGGTTGAAGTGCTTTTCCATCAACCAATTGATTTTTCTAGATTCAATTTGTTGTCTTACTGTCCTATGATTGGCTGTTTCATTTGCCTCTCAAGAGCAAGAAGTAATCAGAAAACAGAACTAAGTAGAAGAGTTTTGACATCTGTCAAGCAATAGCATTTATCATCTTTCAGACAACTTGACCCAAAGCTAGAGTAGTCTGCAAATGGGCAGTAGGAAGTTTTAAATGTTAAAACAATGTGCCTTGCTTGCAGTGAAGCATCACATCACATTTTTTTCCCTTTTTTAACATTCCACACTTGTAAAGTAGACAGACAGAGAAGACCAATCTGATTTTTCTCACAATTTTCTCTTAGGAAATACTTGACACATTTCTGGGCGACTTGACAGACATTATCATGGCAGCAACCAGTCAGCAAAAGCAAAGATTGTGGAACTGATATCAATCAGTATAAAATACCCATTTATCACTTTCACCCTGAAGACAATTTATAACTTGCACGTAGGAAAATATATGCTTCCAATACAATGGCCTTTATAATATGCGTCTATATGATTTTTACCTCGGGAGGCTGTACCACTGTTAATCAATTTGTGCATTTATCATTTGTTGTTATTCTTGTCTTTTTTTAATACACTTTCAAACTGAATGCCAAACATACATCTAAATACACAGATGCAATACATATATAGGTGCTGTGTTACCTGCTAAAGGGCTTGTATTTCTGTGCATACCGTCCTAAGATTTAGACAACCCTACAGTACTTTCCAGTACAACTAGCCTGGTGACCTGAGTTTCCTCTGCTGCAGTTAGGTAACACAACCTGGTCATCTCCCTGCCCCCAGCCTGTGACTGGACATTGAAGGAACAGAAGAAGACTGTTGGTTTACAGAATGTCTCCAAAATTTCATTTCCTGATTGTGTAATTGGCTCACTGATTGTTCAGAATCTGCACAAAGATGCAAGTCATATTTTAGGCCCCCACAGAAACAGAAATTTCATTTTTACTGAATTACTCTTTTAGGCTGGATACACGCTATACAATTTTCTTTAGATTGTTTTCTTTAGATTTACCAAAACTATATAATATGAGGGCAAACCTAAACACTTTAAATTTGTATGCAAGACATCGGCTGACGAAACGTCGTTGGGTAGTGTTTGAGATACGTAATTTCTGGTCAGCTGGAACGCAGGTGGTGCGCTAACCTGCTATTCCTATACAATACATGCTGATCCTTGTCTTCTTTGATGTAAGTGTAATACAACATTTTTTTTTAAAATAAAGGACTGCACCTTGAGAGTATCCTTTCCTCTTCCTCTCTATATGGCAACACCGGAGCTTTGTATACACTATCTATACTGTATATATGCTGAATGGATGACAGCAGCGGTTTGGATTCATTTCTGTGACCTCATGTATGACACCTTGGATCTTCCCATATGCGCAATTTGACTCTCTGTAATAGGAGTCTATTAAGTTTGGTGAGTGCATTGTGTGTCTGCATGCAGGCAGAGAGGAACCTTTTCTATACTCACTGAGGACGTTATTCACGTGTGGGATTTATACATGGACTTCACAATTTTTATGTATTGTTTATAATTCAAATGAAGATTTATTTGTTTTTTCACTATGGTGACTTGTGATATGGAATTTTATGATATATGATATTCCTTCACTGGCTTCCCCTACCCCACCGTATAAAATTCAAAATGCTAACCACAACATACAAGGCCATCCACAACATCGCCCCCAGCTACATCACCAGCCTCATCTGCAGATATCATCCAAATTGTCCCCTCCGCTCCTCCCAGGACCTCCTGCTCTCTAGCACCCTTGTTACCTCCTCTCATGCTCGCCTTCAGGACTTCTCCAGAGCCTCTCCCATCCTCTGGAACTCCCTGCCCCTGTATGTCCGATCAGCCCCTAACCTCTCCACCTTTAGGAGATCCCTGAAAACTCACTTATTCAGGGAGGCCTATCCCACACCCGCCTAACAACTGTCCCCGAGCCACCCCCCTATCAAATCATTCCCTGCATCTATTACCTTTTGTACCACCACCCCCTCCCTTTAGAATGTAAGCTCTACAAGCAGGGCCCTCCTGTACCTTCTGTATTGTACTGTAATTGTGTTGTCCCCCCTCTACATTGTAAAGCCCTATGTAAACTGTTGGCGCTATATAAATCGTGTATAATAATAATAATATACAAGTGCGGTTCCTCTATTTCTTTTACACGTTATAGGTGTTTTTTACACTTTACAACACTCACCTCCTTATTGTAGTTTATTTGTTTTTTAGTCATTTATTTGCGTGGGTTTGGAACCTTTGGTTCCTATATTTTCTTTTAATATGAGGTCAAACCTAAACACTTTCAATTTGTATTCAGTCAGACAGGCCCTTGCACTACATAGTTGAAGGTAAACCTAAAGGAAATCTATCAAAAGTTGTATAGTGTGTATCCAGCTTAGCAAAGCTAAATTTTAGACAACAAAATCCTAATTAACAAGAATTCAACTACAGGTGATTCTAAGTATTCATTAAACAGATGTCCAGAAGACAGTTGATCTTAAAAGGGAGTTACTTAACAAAGAAAAGCTCTTCCCAGTTCATGATGTCAGCAATGGTACCACATGAAAGAGAAATGTCACAAGGTCTGAGAAAGAAAATAAATTCTTTACGCAGGAAAGGTGAAGGCTACAAGAAGATCAGCAAAGCTTTACTAATCAGTCAGAATACTGTAGCAAAAGTGATACAAAAATGTTTCAAAGATGGAACTGCAACTATCTCACCGAGACGTCCAGACCATCTATGGAAGTTAACAGCTCGACAGGAGCATCTTCGGACGGGGAAGGTTAAAAGAAATCAGTATGCAAGTTCACTGCAGTTAGCTTAAGAAGTAGAAAGCCAAACTGAGGTGATTGTTTCCTGTGACACAATATGGCATACACTGCAGAGGAATGGCATGCATGGGTGTAATCTACGAAGGAAGCCTCTCCTGAAGCCCATGCACAAAAAAGCTTGACTAGAATTTGCCAGGGCCCCTTGCTGAAAAAGAAGACGACTACTGGGACTCTGTACTCTGGAGTGATGAGACCAAGATAAATGTTTTTAAAACTGATGGCTCCAAAACTGTATAGTGTTGCAAAGGTGAGGATTGCAATGAGAAATGCATGGTGCCTTCAGTGAAACATGGTGGTGGCAGTGTCTTTTTGTGGGGCTGCATGAGTGCTGCTAGTGTAGGGGAGCTGCATTTTATTGATGGTATCATGAATTCACAGATGTACTGCTCTATATTGAAAGAGAAGATGCTACCATCACTTTGTGCCCTTGGTCGTCATGCACTTTTCCAACATGACAATGATCCAAGACACACATCTAAGGTCACTGTTACATTTCTAAAGAAGAACAGAGTGAAAGTGATTCAGTGGCCAAGTATGTCTCCTGATTTGAACCCAATCCAACACCTCTGGGGAATTTTGAAGAGACAAGTTGAGCATCACTCTCCATCCAGCATCCAGGCTCTAAAAGAGGTCATTCTTGAAGAATTGAAAAAGATTGATGTTGCAATATGTCTCTAACTTGTTCATTCCATGCCTAGAAGACGTGTTGCTGTCCTTACAAATCATACAAAATATCAGATGTAGTAGTTTTTGTTGTTGGGTGTATTCATTTTTGCATCAACTAATTTGAGTAAAACTGACGATTTTGTAATCTAAGTTATTATCACCCTTACTTTCATGTAATGAGCTAAACAAATGTTCTATAAAACTCAGTTTTCATTGAGATATTGATTAAAATCTTACATTTTATAAGGGGTGTACTCATTTATGCTGAGCAATGTACATACAGTATATACAGTATATTTTATATATATATATATATATATATAGTATCTCACAAAAGTGAGTAAACCCCTCTCATTTTAAAACATGAGGTAAACAGTACAGTTATAATACAATTTAATACAGGGGGGATCAGAGGACCCTGCTCGTTAGAGCTTACCATCTTATATCTCCATGTGACAACACTGAAGAAATTACACCTTGCTACAATGTAAAGTAGTGAGTGTACAGCTTGTATAACAGTGTAAATTTGCTGTCCCCTCAAAATAACTCAACACACAGCCATTAATGTCTAAACCACTGGCAACAAAAGTGAGTACACCCCTAAGTGAAAATGTTGAAATGGAAGTTCAACATGGCACCTCATGGGAAAAAAAACTGTGAGGATCTGCAAAAAACAATTGTTGCTCTACATGAAGAGGGCCTAGTCTATAAGGAAATTGCCAGGACCCTTAAACTGAGCTGCAGCAAGGTGGCCAAGACCATACAGCGGTTTAACAGGACAGGTTCCAATCAGAATAGGCCTCTCCATGGTCGACCAAAGAAGTTGAGTGCACGTACTCAGCATGATATCCATAGGTTGTCTTTGGGAAATAGACATATGTGTGCTGCCAGCATTGCTGCAGAGGTTGAAGGGGTGGGGGGTCAATCTGTCAGTGCTCAGACCATACAAAGCACACTGCATCAAATTGGTCTGCATGGCTGTCATCCCAGAGGGAAGCCTCTTCTAAAGATGATGCACAAGAAAGCCCACAAACAGTTTGCTGAAGACAAGGACATGGATTACTGGAACACTGTCCTGTGGTCTGATGAGACCAAGATAAACCTATTTGGTTCAGATGGTGTTAAGCATGTGTGGCAGCAACAAGTGTGTCTTGCCTACAGTCAAGCATGGTGGTGGGAGTGTCATGGTCTGGGGCTGCATGAGTGCTGCCGGGACTGGGGAGCTACAGTTCATTGAGGGAACCATGAATGCCAGCATGTACTGTAACATACTGAAGCAGAGCATGATCCCCTCCCTTTGGAGACTGGGCCGCAGGGCAGTATTCCAACATGATGACGACCCCAAACACACCTCCAAGATGACCACTGTCTTGCTAAAGAAGCTGAGGGTAAAGGTGATGGACTGGCCAAGCATGTCTCCAGACCTAAACCCTATTGAGCATCCTCAAACAGAAGGTGGAGGAGTGCAAGGTCTCTAACATCCACCAGCTCCGTGATGTTGTCATGGAGGAGTGGAAGAGGACTCCAGTGGCAACCTGTGAAGCTCTGGTGAACTCCACGCCCAAGAGGGTTAAGGCAGTGCTGGAAAAAAATGGTGGCCACACAAAATATTGACACTTTGGGCCCAATTTGGACATTTTCACTAAGGGGTATACTCATGGTTTAGACATTAATGGCTGTGTGTTGAGTTATTTTGAGGGGACAACAAATGTACACTGTTATACATGCTGTACACTCACTACTTTACATTGTAGCAAAGTGTAATTTCTTCAGTGTTGTCACATGAAAAGATATAATAAAATATTTACAAAAATGTGAGGGGTGTACTCACTTTTGTGGGATACTGTGTATATATATGTATATTGTATATATATATATATATATTGTATATATATTATTTTTTAGTTTTTTTTTTGGGGGGGGGGGGTACAAGAGAGACATTTATTATTATTTTATTTTCTAGCTAATATTTTACTTCAGATAACATTTGTCTTTACATTTTGCATGTTTTTATAAAGATTGAAATTGTGTTTTTTTTCCTGAGAAAATCTGTGGAGTGAACTAAAAAAGGAAATAGTTTGGCAGATGACAGATGAATTTTATCTTTAGCCGGGATGCTCTAATCACAGGTGATGTCTGATATTTGATAAATGGCACCCATCAAGCAATCACACATTGTCCTTTTTATTAGTGATGTCACAGGGATGCAGGTGGCTCACGGCTCCCGATCCCTGGAGTACAGCGGAAAAAAGTCACCATTGTCTGAGGTCTTACAGAAGTTACTCTTATCTCACTCATCTGTGTCGTCCTCACTATGATGGTTTTGGATTCAAGCCATTTCCATCTTATTTCTTCTTCCTGAGTATTCATATTCCATGAAGGCCTTTGTGCAGTGGAGCTGTACAATGTAAATATGGCTTGTGCCATGTTATTGTTGTGAATAAGAACTTAGTTATGTTCTCACATTGAATTTGAAAAGCATAAAAGACACAAATGTATGGAAAATATATAGATAATATACAACCAAAATATATATTTTTTTTTAAGAATAATTTTATGTATCTGTAACTTTGCTAAAGGGTAAACACAATTGGCCAGATAAACTATTGCCAATGCACCAAATTTGGTGCAAAGAAACCTGCTTTTTTTTGCATCAAATATTTGCCTAATTTGAAGTGTTTAAAATTAAAGATGAGACTCGTGTGTAAATTGCAAAAAAATCCCAAGTGCATCTTTTTTGCACAAAAAGTCTCAAAATCTGTGCCAAATAAATAATGGTAGAGAAAGTGAATCTGCCAATAGCTTGAGCAATAGAGGTGTGCAGTAGTCCGCTGGTCTTAACGCGCTGTCCCCGGGTTTTTTTTACAGCTTGAAAATGCCTATGCCACTTATAGCTCCTAAAAGCCTATGTGTGCATGGACACATAGAATAACATTGATAGGCGTTTTTAAGCTGTAAAAAAAAAAACGCCTGACGCTCCTAAAAGTGTCAGGAAAAATGCCTTGTGTGCATGAGGCCTTACTTTATTAGCGTAGCTGCACTTTGCAAGGTAATTTGCTGCAGAGATTAGTGAGTGAGGTGAAAGAAACCTATTTGCTACACACATTGTTTTAAGTGAGTCAGTCAACTCATACACTTGGATTGTGATGTGGGGAAGTAAAGCACAACCATTGTAAAGCACTGCAAAGCAGGAATATTGTGGTAAGCAAATATGCCACTATATACATATATGTTAAGGGCCAACACACAAACAAGTATATTAACAAGGAAAAATGCTGGTCCTGCGATGTACATGATGACAATGAGGTTCAACCCAAGTTTTAGAGCAAGAGCAAAGAAGAACATGGGTTGCCATGGGAGTGGGAAATAAAGTATTCCAATCCATTACATCCTATTGAACTACGGTAAATGAGCATTGAATCATTCATTTTTAATAGCTGAGTAGGGTTCAGTTTTAACATTAGAAATACCTTCTAGACCAGTCCCCGAGAGATCACGTACTACCAATTGAGCATCTGGAAACTATAGTGCTTACACTCTACTACTTAAAGTAAACCATTCATAATAGAGGACCTTCTTGTCTCAGTACTAAGGGTACTTTTACACTGCTCTGTAGCAAAATTGCGGTAAAAACGCATGTAGCGCCCTGGGGTTTAGTCAGGGAGCTCCTCACAAATGTACTTGCCATGAGTAGTTACCCTGGTCAATTGCTAGAGATCCATTGATTTCTCTCTAAGTTTTGCCTTGTTGCACTTTTGCCTTCAACCGCTAGGTGGCCAGGTACTTGGTGGTACTAGGTACGGGAAGGGCAACCCAAGGTCAGGTTATGGGTATATGGGGTATCTCAGCCAATGGGCAGGGGTTTTATTGAATCCCTTGGCCTGCTGGGAGAGCCTATATATTCGGGTGAGGTCAGGTGATCTACGTTCTGTGCCGCCTGGATGGCTGTCTGGGTGGACGTGTGTCATACGCCCCGGGCTGCTAGGCCAGAGATTGGGCCTATCCCGGGGGCATCTGGCTGCCAGGCTTTTTGAGGGCCTAACCAAAAGTTATGCCCCATACACACAATCAGACTTTCCGACAAAAAAATCGTGGAATTTTGTTCGAAGGTTGTTGGCTCCAACTTGTCTTGCATACACACGGTCACACAAATGTTGGCCAACAATTACGAATGTAGTGAAGTACAAGATGTACGGCGAGCCAAGAAAAGGGAATTTCTATAGTCATGTGATATCTCCATTACGAACGCTAGTTTTACAAGACCAAGTGCTTCCGGCTCGTACTTGAGCATGCGTGAACTTTTGTGCGACGGACTTGTGCACACACGATCGGAAAGTCCAACAAGTTTTGTAGGCGGAAAATTTGAGAACCTGCTAGCCAACATTTGTTGGCGGAAAGTCTGCCAACAAATGTTCCATGGAGCATACACACGGTTGGACTTTCAGCCAACAGGCTCACATCCAATGTTTCCCGTCGGAAAGTCCAATCATGTGTACGCGGCATAAGAGGGCAGCGCAGGGTTGGGATTGCGACTTGCAGTCCAACCATAAGTGACGGTTCTGCCGGCCGGAGAACCTGACATTGTCGGTGGGTGAAGGGAAGCTGTCGTCACTAAGGGACCAGCCACCTTTACTGGAGACCACAGTGAGTAATTGAAGCAAGTACTGGAGCAGCATTCTCACCAAAAGGGCACTGTGGAGAATCGGGAAGCTTCAGGCGGTGATCAAGTCGGGGACCCAACCAGTGGAGGTGACGCTTGCAGAGCAGCCTTGTGAGTCAAGCCAGGGACCGAGCCGGTTAGCATGGGTGAAGCTTGAGAAGTATCTGGAGTGCCATGCTAGGGACCCAGCAGGGAAACGTGGGTGACGCTTAAGGGGGATACCAACGCAAAGCTTTGAAGAGTTCCGGGATTCAGAGTCAAAGAGTCAGAGGGTCCAGTGAGAGAACAGGAGCTCAAGGGGCTGAAGGGCTACAAGTAGAAGTTGTAGTGAAGTAAAGACTGTTGCCATAGGAGACAGCAATCCTGCATGTGCAGATGTGGCGCTATGCTGGGGGCCTTTCCCTGTACGGCTGTCCTACTATTGAAGTCTTGGAGTCTGCCAATTGAAATTGCAACTGCTTAAGGGTGTCCTGGCCCTAACCCTCTTTCCCCCTCAAAATATAAAAAGGACTGTTAAGAGAAACAAAACCTCTTTTACATCCAAGAAGTGTCTGGCACCCAATAACTTTATCCACCTTGCACCCACTATGCCTCACAACCCACCACATACAGAAGGATGTCAGCTATCTTTGGCCCTGAAGGTTCTCATTAGACTGGAGGAGGCTGGAGACTTTGCTACACGCATATGCTATGTTTTAGATGCATTTGCTTTGCGTTTGTGGTGCAATTTTGGGTTGCCTGCACCTGCGGAAAATGGACATGTGACTCAAAAATGCACCAAAAAAATGTAAAATTGTGATTTTGCATCGATTTCCATTCATTTCAAAGGAAGGTTGGGTTTTTTCAAAACCGCACCAAAGATGCAGCATGCGGGACTTTTCAAAATGCACTGCATCTGCAACGCAGTGGTGTGAAAAGTCTCAAAGGATTGCAAGGAAAAAAAGGCAGGAAAAACACATCTGTGTGAAAGGGACTTTATAGTCACTGACCTGGAAAAGGGACCTCTGCCTCTACCCTGCTTTTGTGATCTGCATATTTATTTCAAGTAAATGACTCAGACATTATTGAAGGATTCCCAATTCTCATTATAGGTTAACTTTTAGGAGTAACTCTGCTTTTGCGGAGGAAAAACTGATGCCTCATGTGCGGTTCTGCGGTATCGGAGCAAGGCAGGCTGGGATCAGGACGGTCAGTGCTGTTTAGACTGGAGTGGACTGGAGGGACCGCTTGGCTTGGAGAGAGACTGTCACTGTGACTCAGGAGGGGACGTGTTGTGTCAGTGAGGTGTCTGTGAGAGTCAATTTTATGTGTGTGTGTGCACCCATTCTAGTTTCTTGCACTCCTGAGTCCTGTCCCTGAGCCACTTACTTACTATATTGAAAATAAAATAAGAAATATGTTTTTTGCCTTATTATCTACCTTAAAGCATATTGCTAATTGCATGTTGTATTTGTTTGTAGCCTAAATACTCTCATTTGCACTTAAAATTGTGTAATTTTGTAACTTTTGGAAATGCCAGTAAAAACTTGGCTGTGCCAGTAAATTTTGGGTGTTGTGTCAGTAAATTTCAATCTGCTAGGTTGGCAACACTGCATGCAGCCCTGCATCTTACTGCTGTGTGCCCTTGTTCGGGCATTACAGGTTGGAGATGTGTTTTGCACACACATGGGCAGGCTTAGGGGTGGAAGCGCTGCTGCTCGAGCTGGCTCTGCCTGCTGTCATTATGACAAGCAGGAGAACCAGACTGCAAATTTTGAACAACAGGACAGGGAAGATGATCGGCATGGCAATTACAGAGTGATGCCCTGTGTGTATCTCCCTCCAGCAGCTGAGAGCCTACAGGAGGCTCTCAGCTGACAATCGCTCTGCAATTGTCATGCCGATTGTTTTAATTGGGGGGCACAGTATAATGTTGGGGGGCTGCTGTCCCAGTACTTTTGACAATATAGTGTGTGTATATATATATATATATATATATATATATATATATATATATATATATATATATATATATATTTTTTTTTATATATATATATATATGTGTATATATATAGTGTATATATATGTGTCTGCATTGTATAGGTCACAATATAGAGAAAGAAGAAAAATATACTCACAAGAAAAAAAAATACTCTGTAGTACTTTTGTCCACGGCATTGAGATTCTGGTGCTAACAATTTTGCTCTGTGTGTCTGCATTATTGTGCTCATCTTCACCCCAAAAACATTTTTCTTGTGAGTATATTTTTCTTCTTTTTTACATTGTGACCTATACAATGCAGATGCATATACTGTGTATATATATATATATATATATATATATATATATATATATATATATATATATATTTATTCATTTATTTATTTATTTTATTTTTTTATTTTATTACAAATACATGATTTTCAAATTTCTTTAGTTTATTGCTATTTTTTCTGTTATGACATGGTCTTTTCACAAATACATGCAACATTTAATTCTGGCTGTCTCCTGAAGAAGGGGGCACCCCACGAAACGCTTAGAGATTACAGCCTCGATGGATAAGGAATCACATGTTTTGCAAATATATGTGGTATTTTATGTACATGTGTCTGATTTTATGGACATTAAAGATGAAACCACAACTGAATTGTATATGTTTTTATGTATCGTTAACCAGTTCCATACAGGGCCATTGTAAATGACGCCAGCAGTAACACTCCGTCCCTCCGGGTGGACGTTTGCCCCATCTCACCACTTCTGTGCATCCCCTGGGGCAATCGGAGTGGCGATCGGAGATGAGGCGTGTCCCCCGGGACACGGGGTAAAGAGCAAATAAAAATGGTCCTTTACCACGTGACCAGCTGTGTCCGATCACAGTCGGTCACATGAGCTGTGCTCAGTCTCGCTGCTCATGCCCACCTCCCAGGGGGTGTGCAGTGTGGTGATCGGGGATGAGACGGGTCCCTCAGACACAGCCCCACCCAGATCAGGGTAAAGAGCCAATGAAAATGGCTCTTTACCACATGAGCGGCTGTGTCCAATCACAGCCAGTCACAAATGACAACAAACAAAATTATAAAATAAAAAGTGCGCTTACTATGTAGGGAAACACATATAAATGCAAATAATTAAATTTGCAAAACGGGATGTATTGAGAACAAAATGATAATTCAACACATTACATGAATGTATACGTGTGAAACGTGAAAAGATAAAGGGATAACAAAGTGGGACCTGTGAAAGGTGTACAAATAAATTGCAAAAAAATGAATTTAAAGTGTGTTAGGACGAAAACATAAGAACTACAAATCCCGGTCCGTGGAATAAATCATATAAAGTTCATCAGTGAAATCCCTTTCATCCACTTTGCAATAACCAATATCCCTATGGATGGATCAACAGAAGAAAGGGATGTGCAAGGTAACACAACTCCACTGGCGGTGACTCCAATGAGTAAAAATTAGTTGAAGGAAATGAGATGTGTAATTTATGCTCCTAGAACACCTGACGGTGCTCCCTGCATGTTGGGCCTCTCTATGTGGACAGGCTGTGAAGGAAGAGACCTGGCTAAAAAAAACACAGTACAGTGCCCAATTGCCCCCACAAATAAAGAGGACCTGTCACAGCCCATCAGATAACCTGTTACCAGCATCAGAGTACCTGTCACAGCCCATAACAGTACTTTGTCACAGCCCATTAGAGTACCTGTCAATAGCCCACCTGAGTACCTGTCACCAGCCCACCTGAGTACCCGAGTACTCATCTCCAGCTCATCAGAGTACCCATATCTCCAGCTCACCTGAGTACCCGAGTACCTGTCACCAGCCCATCAGAGTACCTGGGCATCTGTCACCAGCTCATCAGAGTACCCGAGTACCTGTCACCAGCTCATCAAAATACCTGAGTACCTGTCACCAGCCCATCAGAGTACCCGAGTACCTGTCACCAGCCCATCAGAGTACCAGAGCACCTGTCTCCAGCCCAGAGCACCCGAGTACCTGTCTCCAGCCCAGAATACCAGAGTACCTATCTGCAGTGCATCACAGTACCCGAGTACCTGAGTACCCAAGTACCTATCTGCAGCCCATCAGAGTACCCGAGTACCTGTCTCCAGCCCATCAAAGTACCAGAGTACCTGTCTCCAGCCCAGAGCACCCGAGTACCTGTCTCCAGCCCAGAATACCAGAGTACCTATCTGCAGCCCATCAGAGTACCTGAGTACCTGAGTACCCAAGTACCTATCTGCAGCCCATCAGAGTACCCGAGTACCTGTCTCCAGCCCATTAGAGTGCCCGAGTACCTATCTACAGCCCATCAGAGTACCCGAGTACCTGTCTCCAGCCCATCAGATTACCCGAGTACCTATCTGCAGACCATCAGAATCCTCAAGTACCTATCTGCAGACCATGCTTCATACAATGTACCTCGGGGTGCTTGCTTTCCAAAATGAGGTCATTTTGTGAGTAATTCCACTGTCCTGGTGCTCCAGGGCATTCAAGGGTGTGATATGTCATCAGGAAATGAGATGTGTAATTTATGCTCCTAGTACGCCTGAGGGTGCTCCCTGCATGTTGGGCCTCTGTATGTGGCCAGATAGTGTAAAAATCTCACACATGTGGTACCGCCATAATCGTGACGAGTAGCAGAATATATTTTGGAGTGTCATTTTTGCTATGTACATACTATGTGTTAGAAAAATCTTATGAATTGACAACTTGTGTAAAAAATTATAGGTTTTCATTTTCTTTCCACATTCTTCAAAAACTTTTGGAAAAAAATGACATGTTCAAAATACTCATAAAGCTTGGTGTCAAGCGTGTTTGGTGGCAACCAGGTGAGGAGTACAAAGACAAGTGTGTCTTGCCTACTAGACATGTGCATTCTGTTTCGTTCTGAATCGAAATTCGGATGAATTTTTCATTATTCGGAAATTCCTATGCATCCGAATTTCCGAATTACAAAAGTAACAAATTTATACGAATCCGAAAAAAAAGAACAAATTTGGAAACAAATTCGAATCGAATTCGAAAAAAATAGAAAACGATTTCCTAAAAAAATACAATAAAATAGAATATAAAATAATAAAGCAATAGAATATATATATTAATTATTCTGTTCTATTGTTTTTCGATGCTTTTCTTCTCTATTATTTTCTATTCTATAATAGTCTTTTCTATTCAAATTCATTCTATTTCGTATAGAATGAATTTGAATTTGAATAGAAAAGATTAGAATAGAAAATAATAAAAAAGAATAGAGTAGAAAAACAATAGAACAGAATAGAATAAAATATAATATATATATTATATTTTTTTCTATTTTATTGTTTTTCTATGCTATTCTTTTTTATTATTTTCTTTTCTAATCTTTTCTATTCAAATTTGATTTCAGTCTATATGAAATTCGAATTTTGGAAGATGTTTTATATATGTATCTATCTCTATATATATATATATAGATATATATATAGAGATATATATTTATATATATATATATATATATATATATATATATATATATATATATATATATATATATATATATATATATATATATATATATGTATATATATATATATGTTTATATTATATTTTTTTCTATTCTGTTCCATTGTTTTTCTATGCTATTCTTTTCTATTCTATTCTAAACTTTTCTATTCGAATTTGAATTCATTCTATACGAAATTTGAATTTCAGAAGCCATCTTCCAAAATTAGAATTTCATATAGAATGAATTCAAATTGGAATAGAAAAGTTTAGAATAGAATAGAAAAGAATAGCATAGAAAAACAATGGAACAGAATAGAAAAAAATATAATATATACATATATATATATATATATATATATATATATATATATATATATATATAGAGAGAGAGAGAGAGAGAGAGAGAGAGAGAGAGAGATATCTATATATATATATATATATATATATATATATATAGATATATCTATATCTATATATATATATATATATATATAGATACATATATATACATATATAAAACATCTTCCGAAATTCGAATTTCATATAGTCTGAAATCAAATTTGAATAGAAAAGATTAGAATAGAATAGCAAATAATAGAAAAGAATAGCATAGAAAAAAAATAAAACAGAATAGAAAAAAATATAATATATATATTATATTTTTTTTCTATCCTGTTCTATTGTTTTTCTACTCTATTCTTTTCTATTCTTTTCTATTCTAATCTTTTCTTTTCAAATTCAAAATTGACGAAATTCAAATCTCAGAAGCCAGCTTCCGAAATTCGAATTTCGTATAGAATGAATTCAAATTCGAATAGAAAAGTTTAGAATAGAATAGAAAATAATAGAAAAGAATAGCATAGAAAAACAATAGAACAGAATAGAATAAAATATAATATATATATTATATTTTATTCTATTCTGTTTTTATTGATTTTCTAGTCTATTCGTTTCTATTATTTTCTATTCTAATCTTTTCTATTCAAATTTATTCTATACGAAACTTGAATTTCAGAAGCCATCTTCCGAAATTCAAGTTTCATATAGAATGAATTCAAATTCGAATAGAAAAGTTTAGAATAGAATAGAAAAGAATAGCATAGAAAAACAATGGAACAGAATAGAAAAAATATAATAATATAATATATACTATATTTTATTCTATTCTGTTCTATTGTTTTTCTATGCTATTCTTTTCTATTATTTTCTATTCTATTCTAATCTTTTCTATTTAAATTTGATTTCAGTCTATATGAAATATGAAATTTGAATTTCAGAAGATGTTATATACATATATATATATATATATATATATATATATATATATATATATATATATATATATATATATATATATATATGTATTTGAATTTGAATTAATTCTATATGAAATTCGAATATATATATATATATATATATATATATATAATATTTTTTCTATGCTGGTCTATTGTTTTTCTATGCTATTCTTTTCTATTATTTTCTATTTTATTCTAATCTTTTCTATTTGAAAGCGAATTCATTCTATATACGAAATTCCAATTTCGAAAAATGGTTATATAGAAATAGGATGAAATAGATTGAAATCGAATTCTAATAGAAAAGACTAGTATAGAAAAAACAATACAACAGAATAGAAAAAAATATTATATATATATATATATATATATATATATATATATATATATATGTATATAACATCTTTCGAAATCTACTATTGGAATTCGATTTCATTCCATACGAATTTCGCAAAATGGTTATATATAGTTTACTTTTTCAAATTCGGTTACATTTTTTTCAAATGCGGTAGAATTTTTTTCGAATTTGATGTTTTTTTGAATGCTGTCGAATTTTTTTGAATGCGGGTGAATTTTTTTAATTCGAATACGAAACTAAACGAATCCCGAAAACAAATGTAACGAATGCAACAAATTTAATTAAACGAATTTAGTTAAATAACAAATCAAATCGAAACGAAACTAAACAAATTTTTTCATCCTGCACATGTCTATAATCCCTACAGTCAAGCATTGTGGTGGGAGTGTCATGGTCTGGGACTGCATGAGTGCTGCCGGTGTTCTGCTGAGAAAGTTCCCCTCGGCGGATAAGGACCCCCCTGTACTGCGCAGCGCTTGCGCAGTACGAGCCGCCGGAAATAGCCGAAGCTGAAAAGCTGTAAATCAGCTGTACACGGCGCCTGTAACAGGGCCCCTCGCCGCGCTTCGCTCGCCACGCTTCGGGCACAGCCTTGCTTCGCTCGGCACTTTTCTATTCTACCTCTATGTCCACTTGGATAGTGGGGCTTGAACCTGGACTCAGGGCGCAGGCACCGTGTACAGCTGACTCAAGGTTTTCAGCTTCGGCTATTTTCGGTGGCTCCGTAGTCGTTGTACTGCGCAAGCGCTGCGCCTGCGCAGTACAGGGGGGTCCTTATCTGCCGGGGAACTTTCTCGGCAAGACACCGGCACTGGGGAACTACAGTTCATTGAGGGAACTATGAATGCCAGACATGCTGGTAGGTTAATTGGATCCTGTCTAAATTGTCTCTAGTATGTATGAATGTGAGTTAGGGACCTTAGATTGTAAGCTCCTTGAGGGTAGGGACTGATGTGAATGTACAATGTATATGTAAAGCGCTACGTAAATTGACAGCGCTATATAAGTACCTGAAATAAATAAATAATGTACTGTGACATACTGAAGCAGAGCATGATCCCCTCCCTTCGAAGACTGGGCCTCAGGGCAGAATTCCAACATGATAACGACCCCAAACCCACCTCTAAGACGACAACTGCCTTGCTGAAGAAGCTGAGGGTAAAAGTGGTGCACTGGCCAAGCAGGAGGAGTGAAGGTCTCTAACATCCAACAGCTCCGTGATGTTGTTATGGAGGACTGGAAGAGGACTCCAGTGGCAACCTGGGAAGCTCTGGTGAACTCCATGCCCAAGAGGGTTAAGGCAGTGCTGGAAAACCACACAAAATATTGACACTTAGGACCCAATTTGGACATTTTCACTTAGTGGTGTACTCAGTTTTGTTTCCAGCGGTTTAGACATTAATGGCTGTGTGTTGAGTTATTTTGAGGGGACAGCAAATTTACACTGTTATACAAGCTGTACACTCACTACTTTACATTGTAGCAAAGTGTCATTTCTTCAGTGTTGTCACATGAAAAGATATAATAAAATATTTATAAAAATGTGAGGGGTGTACTCCCTTTTGTGAGATACTGTATATATATATAGATCTATATATAGATATATATATATATATATATATATATATATATATATATATATATATATATGTATATATAGCTATGACAGAAGACAGCAGTCATTCAGCACACAAAGGATCAATTTAGAATAAAAGATAAAGCAACTTAATTGCAAAATCCTAATTTCAAAACTCAAAAATATGTTAGATTATAAATAGCTAATATGAGTTCTAAAGAATTAATTCATATTTCTTCCAATGATTGTTTTATTCCCAGAAATATCCTTGTGTAATAAATAAGTGTTGCATAGGCAACACCAGTGACAGAGATACATTTCCATGCAGAATGCCAGCTCCGGAGATCCAGGGCCGATAAGAAGCACACTGTCCGCGTTCATAGAAAGACAAGATTCCTCCAATATCTGGGATGCGTGGTCACAATAATTATATTTCTCTTTACAATTGGCTGTTCCCTCTCCTCACTTTATTCAGTGCCTAATCCCCGTCGCCTGTCCAAACCATGCAGCTGTCTTTGCCAGTGCAGCTTGTCTTGTGTGATTGGTTTCAGAGCATGCACATGTGTGTGATATGCAAATGTGGTATGCAAATAAGGCTAAGTAAGAGAATTAGACATTCATGGCCTATTCACTAGACTGCACATTTTTACACACTTTTTTTTTCTCTCTCTCACTCTCCCTCTATTCGTCTGTCTCTCTCATTCCCATATTTTTTATTACTTGTTTTCCCTTTCCTCTCTTTCTCTCAGGATTTCGATCTTTCCATGGGGAATAAACAGACTCTTGTGTAATTGTTTTTCCATCTGACATACACATCTGCTGGAATCTGTCAGACAGGCAAGTTTTTCTTTTGATATTGTAGATATTACTTGCTGCCAGAAAGATGTTGGAAATAGTAGGCAATGCCTAGGCTGTGATATTAAAGTAGACCCATTCAGTTTAACCCCTTCATGCCTAAGCCTTTTTCTGACACGTGTTGCTTTTTTTTTAGTAGAGACCCTAGAGAATAAAATGACGATCATTGCAATTTTTTATGTCACACTGTATTTGCACAGCAGTCTTTCAAATGCTATTTTTTTGGAAGAAATACACTTTCATGAATTAAAAAAAAAAAAGACAGTAAAGTTAGCCCAATTTTTTGTATAATGTGAAAGATGATGTTACACAGAGAAAAAAGATACCTAACATGTCACGCTCTAAAATTGCGTACACTCGTGGAATGGCGACAAACTACGGTACTTAAAAATATCCATAGGCGACGCTTTAAAAATCTCCGCGGGTCACCATTTTAGAGTTACAGAGGAGGTCTTGTGCTAGAATTATTGCTCTCGCTTAAACGTTCATGGTGATGCCTCACATGTGTGGTTTGAACACTGTTAACATTTGCGGGTGTGACTTACGTATGTGTTCGCTTCTGCGTGTGAACATGGAGGGATGGGGCGCTTAAAATTTTTTTATTATTGTTATTTATTTGCTTTTTTTCATTTTTACACTTTCCCTAAAAAAAAAAAAAATCTGATCACTTTTTTTGCTGTCACAAGGGATGTAAACATTCCTTGTGACAGTAACAGGCAGTGACAGGAATTCAAAATGGCAAGTTTGGCTGTGGGACACCCGGGCGAGCCATCGAAGGCGGTGGGAGGAGGGGGGCATCCCCCCTGCTGCTTGGAATAACAGCTGAGCGGCTGCTTAGTCGCATCGGCTGTCATCACAAGAAAGCCGACCGTCGGCTCTAAAAAACGGTACTGGGTTAATGCTTGCAGCTGCATGCTTCACCCCGGTACAACCCCTTCAAGCCGAAGGCCGATATTTGCATTATGTCAGCATGAAGGGATTAAAGTAGAAAAGCAAGGCAAAACTTGTGCGTGTTTGTGTGGTGTGTATATACAGTGTGTATCCAAAAATACCACAATCAATAATTGTGCCTGTGATTTTGCGCAAACCTAAATACTTAATCAAGCATAAATGTAAATATAAATAAAATCAAGTAGTTCAAATAGTCCATAAAGTGAAAATCCGTGACTGTAGTGCAAATCAATACGGTGGGTGAAATGAGTGAATACTCTATACAGTGATTAAACAAGACTAAAAGTGTCAGAGTGCGTTGATAGTAGATCTCGTGACTTTCGTGGTATTGGATACCCACTAGGGGCTCCCAGAACTCTCACCTTGCTGACATTAATAAAATGCCTTTATGTATCCATTCAGGGCTGCGCTTGTTCCAGTCCCAGCGGTGTAGTTGTTCTGGTGCGTCTTATGGGGGGATGGCGTTCTCTCCGGTGAATAAACTCCACATAAGGGGGGTAATCAGAAAGGAGGATACTCCAATAGGGTGATAACGTTAAAGCCGAAGTTTTTATTTAAAAATAACTGCTTACAATTAAGTAACGTTGGATCAGCAATTCAAACAGTGTATTTACAATCCCCGCTACGTCACTTCCGGTCCGCGCTGTTGTGTATCCGGTTACGTCCGTTGCGTCCTACGCGTTACGTCATATCACATGACTTCCTCAGGGCACCGGATTGGTTGTTATCATAGTCTATTTATATAGTGGGGACAGGAAGTGTACTTGACGCCATTTTGTTGTAGACCAAGTGTATGTACATCCCGCGGCCATCATAGAGTAGATGGGCTCGCTGATGTTTTGTAAAGCGTAGCGGGGATTGTAAATACACTGTTTGAATTGCTGATCCAACGTTACTTAATTGTAAGCAGTTATTTTTAAATAAAAACTTCGGCTTTAACGTTATCACCCTATTGGAGTATCCTCCTTTCTGATTACCCCCCTTATGTGGAGTTTTTTCACCGGAGAGAACACCATCCCCCCATAAGACGCACCAGAACAACTACACCGCTGGGACTGGAACAAGCGCAGCCCTGAATGGATACATAAAGGCATTTTATTAATGTCAGCAAGGTGAGAGTTCTGGGAGCCCCTAGTGGGTATCCAATACCACGAAAGTCACGAGATCTACTATCAACGCACTCTGACACTTTTAGTCTTGTTTAATCACTGTATAGAGTATTCACTCATTTCACCCACCGTATTGATTTGCACTACAGTCACGGATTTTCACTTTATGGACTATTTGAACTACTTGATTTTATTTATATTTACATTTATGCTTGATTAAGTATTTAGGTTTGCGCAAAATCACAGGCACAATTATTGATTGTGGTATTTTTGGATTTCAGTTAGGGAGTGGTGTACACTTTTTTGATTTTTGCGGCATTCCACACAATATTCACTTTAGTAGCGCAGAAGTCCATTTTAGATTACTTATACAGTGTGTATATACAGTACCTATATATATATATATATATATATATATATATATATATATATATATATATATATATATACACACACAGTATCTCACAAAAGTAAGTGCACCCTCACATTTTTGTAAATATTTTCTTATATATTTTCATGTGACAACACTGAAGAAATGACACTTTGCTACAATGTAAAGTAGTGAGTGTACAGCTTGTATAACAGTGTAAATTTGCTGTCCCCTCAAAATAACACAACACACAGCCATTAATGTCTAAACCGCTGGAAACAAAAGTGAGGACATCCCTAAGTGAAATCATAGGAATTGGACCCAAAGTGTCAATATTTTGTGTGGCCACCATTATTTTCCAGCACTGCCTTAACCCTCTTGGGCATGGAGTTCACCAGAGCTTCAAAGGTTTCCACTGGAGTCCTCTTCCACTCCTCCATGATGACATCACAGAGCTGGTGGATGTTAGAGACCTTGCGCTCCTCCACCTTTCATTTGAGGATGCCCCACAGATGCTCAAGAGGGTTTAGGTCTGGAGACATGCTTGGCCAGTCCATCACCTTTACCCTCAGCTTCGTTAGCAAGGCAGTGGTCATCATGGAGGTGTGTTTGGGGTCATTATCATATTGGAATCCTGCCCTGCGGCCCAGTCTCAGAAGGGAGGGGATCAGGCCATGCTTCAGTATGTCACAGTACATGTCGGCATTCATGGTTCCCTCGATGAACTGTAGCTCCCCAGTGCCAGACCATGACACTCCCACCACCATGCTTGACTGTAGATAAGACACACTTGTCTTTGTACTCCTCACCTGGTTGCCGCCACACACGCTTGACACCATCTGAACCAAATAAGTTTATCTTGGTCTCATCAGACCACAGGACATGGTTCCAGCAATCCATGGCCTTAGTCTGCTTGTCTTCAGCAAACTGTTTGCGGGCTTTCTTGTGCATCATCTTTAGAAGAGGCTTCTTTCTGGGACAACAGTCATGCAAACCAATTTGATGCAGTGTGTGGCCTATGGTCTGAGCACTGACAGGCTGATCCCCACCCCTTCAACCTCTGCGGCAATGCTGGCAGCACTCATACATCTATTTCCCAAAGACAACCTCTGGATATGATGCTGAGCCCGTGCACTCAACTTCTTTGATCAACCATGGTGAGGCCTGTTCTGAGTGGAACCTGTCCTGTTAAACCGCTGTATGGTCTTGGCCACCGTGCTGCAGCTCAGTTTCAGGGTCTTGGCAATCTTCTTATAGCCTAGGCCATCTTTATGTAGAGCGACAATTCTGTTTTGTCAGATCCTCAGAGAGTTCTTTGCCATGAGGTGCTATGTTTAACTTCCAGTGACCGGTATGAGAGAGTAAGAGCGATAACACCAAATTTAACACACCTGCTTCCCATTCACACCTGAGACCTTGTAACACTAATGAGTCACATGACACCGGGGAGGGAAAATGGCTAATTGGGCCCAATTTCAAAATTTTCACTTAGGGGTGTACTTACTTTTGTTGCCAGCGGTTTAGACATTAATGGCTGTGTGTTGAGTTATTTTGAGGGGACAGCAAATTTACACTGTTATACAAGCTGTACACTCACTACTTTACATCGTAGCAAAGTTTCATTTCTTCAGTGTTGTCACATGAAAAGATAGAATAAAATACTTACAAGAATGTGAGGGGTGTACTCACTTTTGAGAGATACTGTGTATACACACACGTGTGTGCGTAAATGCCCACTGCCCACATTATTAGGTACACCTTGCCAGTACTGGCTCAGACCCCTTTTCCCTTCAGAATTGCCTTAATTCTTTGTGGCATAGATTCAATAAGGTGTTGGAAACATTCCTAAGAGTTTTTGGTCCATAGTGACATGATAACATCATGCAGTTGCTGCAGATTTGTCAGCTGCATATCCATGATATGAATCTCCCATTCCACCACATCCCAAAGGTGCTCTATTGGATGAGATCTGGTGACTGTGGAGGACATTGGAGTACAGGGACCTCATTGTCATGTTCAAGAAACCAGTGGTGAGATGATTTGAGCTTTGTGACATGGTGCATTATCCTGCTGGAAGGAGCCATCAGAAGATGGGGACACTGTAGTCATAAAGGGATGGACATGGTCAGCAACAATACTCAGGTAGGCCGTGGCATTTAAACAATGCTGAATTGGTACTAAGGGGTCCAAAGTGTGCCAAGAAATTATCCTCCACACCATTACACCACCACCACCAGCCTGATACAAGGCAGGACGGATCCATGCTTTTATGTTGTTTACAGCAAGTTCTGACCCGACCATATGAATGTTGCAGCTGAAATTGAGATTCATCAGACCAGGCAACGTTTTTGGTGAGCCTGTGCGAATTGTAGCCTCGGTTTCCTGTTCTTAGCTGACAGGAGTGGCCCCCGGTGTGGTCTTCTGCTGCTGTTACCCATCTGCTTCAAGGTTCGATGTGTTGTGCATTCACAGATGGTATTCCATATACCTTGGTTGTACTGAGTGGTTATTTGAGTTACTGTTGCCTTTCTATCATCTCATTGATAGAAATGCCTTTCTATCATGCCAATTCTCACCAGACCTCTGACATCAACAAGGCATTTTCATCCACATAACTGCTGCTCACTGGATGTTTTCTCTTTTTTGGACCATTCTCTGTAAACCCTAGAGATGGTTGTGTGTGAAAATCTCAGTAGATCAGCAGTTTTTGAAATACTCAGACCAGCCTGTCTGGCACCAACAACCATGCCACATTCAAAGTCACTTAAATCTTCCTCATTCTGATGCTCAGTGTGAACTTCAGCAAGTCATCTTCACCACGTCTAGATGCCTAAATGCATTGAGTTGCTGCCATGTGATTGGCTGATTAGCAATTTGTGTTGCTAAGCAATTGAACAGGTGTACCTAATGAAGTTAAAGTTTATTACGTTTTATAAGTTTAAAGTGGCCGGTGAGTGTATATATAAATACATGTGTGTGTGTTATTTTATATATAATATTTATACACATTGTAAATACTTTTTTTTTCTTTTTTTATAATTCATCATATAACCTCTGTTCTCAGCAGCATAAGAGGTATGGGTGGAGATTGCAGAAGGGCATGTAAGCATTAGGCAGAGAAACAGGAGTACACTGAACTTTCCAGTGATTGGCTGTGCAGGGGGGCATATCAGCACAAGTCTTGGCCATTAGCCATTGACTATTCTCCCAGGACAACTAACAAACTGACCATGCTGGTATGGATGTACTTCTATGCCTAGCAAGGTCAGCTTGAAACAGTAAAGCAGGGGGACTGGCAGGATCACCAGAGATTTTTCACAAAGGAACCAATGCAAAGAGAACAGGATCATTTTTAACACAGGTACATGGTACAGCAGGCACATATCAGGAATATAAAATGTTGGGGTAATAAACACATTAAAAGAAAGGTCTGCATAGTATTTAAGTATCCTGCCAACATCCCTCCTAGCATCCTTCCAACTTAAATTGTGGCATGATAACTTAAAAAAGGGGAAGAAGAGGTAAGAAAAAATACCCCACAGCCAGCTGCACTGTAGAGGTTGAGGTAACGCCCTTTCCACCAAGAAGCTGGCAATCCTGATGATCCAACATTTTACGAGAAGAGGTTTCAGCACAGAGCAGGAGCATCTTTTCACAAAATCTATAAACCTTATGCCGTGTACACACGACTGGACTTTTCGACCGTACTGGTCCGACAGAATGAATCCGTCGGACAATCCGATCATGTGTGGGCTTCATCTGACCTTTTCTGTCGAAAAATCTGTGGGACCTTAGAAATAGAACATGTTTCAAATCTTTCTGACGGACTCGAGTCCGATCGAAAAATTCATTCGTCTGTATGCTACTCCGACGGACAAAAAAGGTACAGTTTTTTTTTTTATTCTTTTTAAAATTATCATGTGGTATTTGAGGGAGGCTTGACACATTGATGTAAAGGTATCTTCCATGTTAGTACCATGGCATAACTGGTAAAATACAACAGCAGTTGTGGTTTTATTTGTAGGAATCTTTTCAAATTGAGACATATTTTATGCATGTGTTAAGCTGGTCACAAATGGATCAGATCTCTGCCGGTTCAGCAAGGAACGGCAGACTTTCAATCCATTTATGGGCAGGCTAGTTGTGCCTGGATCCATTGATCAACTTCAGTACAACAAGCCTGTTGGATTTTATTCACACGATCACTGCCCGAGGTTATAGCTGCCAGTGGTGACCATTCTGTTCTGATGGCAGGGAAGGCTTCCCGCACTCTCTGCTGGCAGAAAGCTATAGCGCTATGTGAGGGACTCCCCCATCAACACTGACTGCGTTCATGGGGGAATTGAGCAGTTTATTTTCCTTCAACCTGTGCTGAAAGGAAGGAAAATAGCATAATCTGTTGGCTGCTTTATTGTCCTGGTAGACTGGAATTTCTGTTGGATGTACTGTGAATGGAGTGACATCTCGGTGTACCCCAGGCATTGAATTCTGATATATCATATCTCTAATTGAGCAGTCTTGCACATTTTTTTTTCTACATTCCTTTCGCACATTGACATAATAAAAGTGATACTTCCCAGTCATTTATTGTGTATTATTTTTAGGTCTCCATATTTACCTGCTAAATTGGTGGAAGGGGTGGCCTCTAGGCTATTATATTGCATTGGAAAAAAACAAATGCACCTACATTGGAAGGAATGGACAAAACCTCATTGCCATTCTACAAGGCCACATAAATAAGTAGAGTCTGCCCATCTAAGATCTATAAGGTCTCGAACTGCTGGTTATCAGCAATTAAACCAAACTATTAACCGTAAGTCATAGTGCTTTGGTCTGTTGCCTGGCTCGGTGGGCCCAGTCCTGTTCCCCATCCAAATATGTCATCCAGAGATATGCATGGTGCTCTTCAGAGCTATGGAGGATGGGGAGCATTGCCGGTTGCTCCTTGAGTGAGACCTCACGTCATTGCCTCAAAATGTAGCCTGATTTTGCTAATAATGCTTGGCATTCAAACACCACCAGGTCATTCTGCTTTGCTCTACAGGACTATCTGGGACATAGGTCCTTATCTCTGGAATACTTGTATGGAGGCCTTTGCACAGTTAGGTGGGGAGGAGTGAATGAGTGACGGTAATTCCGCGCTTAGGAGGATAGGGACAAGGAAGGACTGCTGCCCCCCCTAAAAATGAAAATCACCTAGGTGAAATCCAATATACAAAAATTGCTATAAACAAGTGCAAGAAAAAAGGAGATAACATGTAGAATAAATAAATTAATAAAATAAAGCTATTAATATGCATGTGCCAATGTCTCAATATATACCAACTACCTATATATGTATAGGAATGTGCCCAAAAGTAAAAAACAAGAACTCCGAAATAAACAGTTATGGCAATAAAACAGTTTTGGCAATTAGGAACAAACAGTTATGACAGTAAAAAATCCCCAGCATGTGTGCATAAAAAGTCCAACAAAGCAATTTGTGAAAGGTGAAGGAAAAAAAAAAAATGTGTATGAAAAAACAAAAAATCTGTAAAAAGCAGTAAGTGTCCAAAATCAAGGTCCTAAAGTGTATCCTTCTGGTGAAGAGAACGTGGTTTCAGCATTGACTGGTGTTGCCCCCGTCCTTCACTGCACCCCTACTTGTGCTTACACTCACCGGACTGCCTAACCCCTGCAGGGGTAAAAGGCATATGTAGAAAATCCTGCTATGGCGAGTCCAGGAAGCGATCCTCCATCCAGGGGTGTTTATCCTTCTCTGATGTTTTAGTATCCCCAATGTTAAACATCCATCCAGGACGGGTAGCTCTGGCTCTCTCTGGTTGGGTCCCCGGCTGTAGTGGGCGCTCTGTCCTCTCTCCGCTCTCTACTATCCCGGGCTCCTCTCTGTCTGCGGAGCGCTGTCCGGGATCTTCTACTACTGCAAAGCTGGGGCGCTCACGTGTGGAGCGGTGATCTAAGAGTCCTGTTCCCCATCCAAATATATCATCCAGAGATATGCATGGTGCTCTTCAGAGCTATGGAGGATGGGGAGCATTGCCGGTTGCTCCTTGAGTGAGACCTCACGTCATTGCCTCAAAATGTAGCCTGATTTTGCTAATAATGCTTGGCATTCAAACACCACCAGGTCATTCTGCTTTGCTCTACAGGCCTATCTGGGACATAGGTCCTTATCTCTGGAATACTTGTATGGAGGCCTTTGCACAGTTAGGTGGGGAGGAGGTTGAGCCAGAGGAATTGCTTTAGTAAAAGATAGTTAGTCCATGGTTCATTGTGGTCCTGTGTGGCCACTGGTTTCTGTAATATTTATTAAACTAAAAGAAACATAATATTCAATAAAAAGTCAAGAAGAGCTCTAACAAGCCATTGTGTAATTTAACACTGCAAGGACTAGACAAAACTGAAATATAAATTTTGGGTGGAGCTGGCCTTTAATATTGCAGCTTAAAAGGTCAGAAGTGAAATGCAGAATGAACTTGGTCACACCTGTGCATTATATAAAAAAACAAAGCTTTAATCATTCTCTTACCATTTCAAAAATGCTCATGCCCAATGTGTGTGTCAGAAATGTAAATAACATGGTGCAGTGTATGTTCGTTGTAAACTTGTAAACTAAAAAAAGAATAAAATTTGATTTTTAGTTACACTCCCATTTCTTTGATACAATATTGTATATTTTGACAACGCTGAATAGCTTCTCCAATGTGCAGTCTTTTAAATACAATTTAATTATACTTTGTTTCCCTAGGGTTTCTGTTGCAGGATGTATTAATTTGCTCTATGCCTTAAGGAGAACATATTTCAATTATTACATATATCCCCCAGAAACAATAATATTTAAATGATTTACCACTGTATTTATTATGAGCTGTGGAAGCCAGCAACCACTTTTCAGTACGTTAACACTTCGCTGTACAAGAATAGTAAAAATAAAAATAAAATTTTCAAGGTAAAATAAAACAATCTGGATACATCAACTACAGTAACATGTAAAGATAAAGGCCTCATTTACACTGGTGCTGAGGCCTGTTCAAACCTATAGCAGCTGCAGAGCTACAACTACTTGTCCTAGTGGCAGGCATGCAGAAGGAACGTTTTGACCGGTGGCCACAAGAAACCGCAAATATAGCATTTCCCAAGTGTACACGAAGTCCTAACAAGCATGCCACCAAATAGGTTTTTTTTTTTTTTTTTTAATATCCTTTTATTAAGATTGTAGGTGTACAACACACACCACAACCAACTCCAACAAGAAAAACAAAACTGAGAAAAATAATAATAAATAATAATACAATCGCCCAGGCAGGGGCCAGATAATACTAAGTAACATCCCATCAGGAGCTAGGCAACCAAACAATTAATGAAATTAAGTCTGCTCAATGTAGCTCTCGCTCGTCCAACAAATAAATATGCATGTCATAAAATATTAATTAAAAAAGAAGTGTCTCCAGGTCATACTCATCACCCCAATTTACCACCAAATAGTTTAGTGGTGTTCTTATGTTTAGGGATTTCACTGACACAGGATTGGACTCCCTATTTAGGTCTCAGGTTGAATTAACTGGAGTAACTTCCTATCTTGGCAGTGCCTTTGATTTAAGAAGCTATGTTACAGTCGATCATATACCGTACCCTAAATGGGACTATTCCAACACAAATTCAAACCCATATGTCCTTTAATTTTTGGAACAAATATCTGGAGCCCTGCACTCCATCTGTGATGGTCTTTTACTAGCATCTAGCTTATGTCTCGCATGAGAGTGATGTCTGTTCATTTGCATAAGCTACTTTGGCTATGTGTTTGGGACATCATGGATAAGCATAAGGAACATCTGATTTACTTGCCCTTAAAGAGAATGAAGGTTCTTCAGACCTGCCTTTAACAGTGTCATTCCCGATACTACTGGTAGTCACATTGTGTGTCTGCATAAATGCAGGAGATCTCTGCAACGGAAGGAGGAACCCCAATCTTCATCTACCACTGTAGTAGTACTGCAACGGTGACCAGAGTCTATATCCCACTCAAGCTGCAGATATCCAAGCCAGAAGCTCTCTGTCCTGCCTGATCAGCCTTTTGCATGAAGGTAAGCTCCAAAGTTTGCAAGTGGGAACCTAGTTGTGTATCCTAGAGGGTGCCTTGGTAGTTTATCTTCTTGCAGCTTGGATGCTCAGGCTTCCCCCTATAGCTTACACTCTATACTTTTCAATCAGGCATCTCCTTCATTTGCCCTTCTTTGTGCTTCTGGTATTACTGCACCCCATTGTGCTTCTTCCCAGGCATGTTGGGGTACCCTACACCATGAGATCTCTAGTTCCTACTCTAGTAAAAGCCTTTCCTTGGAAATGATATCCCACTCAAATGTTCACTCCTTTCTTCATTGATGATTCTCATTATCCATGAAGCCTGCCGTAGGTGGATAGAAACTCTCATTTGTTTGTTTTTTGAAAGGTTTTGTTTGATTTTGGGATGAATGGACTTTATTGAATGAAAACCACATGTACTATACTGCTCCATCAAATTTTCTCATTACTGTGGTCGAAAACGAACATCAATTTGATCCACTAATGATTAAAAAAATGAACAAACTTTCTTAGAACTGTCTTTTCCTAAGAATTTTATTTCGAGTTTCTACCCATCTATGGCCAACTTAAGAGGGACCCCATCAGTCCCTATTGTTTACTTTCCTAGTAAGCACATGAGTCTCTAGCGTCTTCTAGCCATTTTAGAGGCTGCTTAGAACACAGACCCTTACGTCCACCCTAATGCCTTTTATTGACATCCCTATTATGGAATACTCGAGATCTTCCCTGAACAGAGTCAGTTTCCTAGATTTTTGCAGTTCTTGCAATGCCGAGGGTCCTATCAGCAAGGCATGTTTAGATACGAATTAACAACTACCCAGTGCTAGTACTTTTAGATCAAATTTGACACAAAGGCTTACTTTAAAAGTCAACTCTCTGTGGACTTTTCACCCTTTTGTGGTAGTAGCAAGTTTTTTTCCTGTTCACCCCTTTGGGCTTGTGGGATTGTTGGAGTATTCCCTTTCAGTATAGTTCCCTCTTTTTTGTACAGTCTCTCAGCCCCTTTTAATTTTTTTTCTGAGTAAGGGAGTCTGTGTTTGGACAAGGTACCAAATTGATCTCTTTAGAGTTTAGATCATAAAGTTTCAGATGTTATTTGTCGTATAATTTAGCCAGGGTGGTCAGGGTCCTCCCCCATTCCCTAATGGAAGTATTCTCTTGGTTATTCATCAACTCTTGTTTTCTGGAACAGACAATTCCAGTGTTGTTTGGGGGGATCACTTTGTTGGTTAGTCTTTTAATCTGACCTCCACTGGATTTCTTCTGGAAGCTGCAAGATCCTAATTCTTAGGAAGGTTTGAGAACTCCCCTTGCAACCTGCCAGGTAACCTACTTCCTACATTAAACAGTGTTGGTTGTGTTGTTAATGATCACGCTGTCTTTCAGCATGAATATGTCTAGTGTTAATACTAGGATTCTTACCCATGGCTCTTCAGGGAAGGCTTCTGCACTTGCATGGGGTAGGTTAGGTGATTTCTAGAATAATTTATAACTGGTTAGGCAGGTTTACAGTGTGGTTACTACACTCCTAAAACACCTATGGGTGTTTGAAAGGACTCATCTCTCCAGTTTTAATGTACTTATATGGCAGATTGTATTATGATATATCCTCATTCCTGTCCGCCCTTTTATACAGATGTTGTTGATCATCTCACCCTCTCCTTAAAAAGGTTTTTGTTAGAACATTTTTGTTTCCAGAAACTTCAGTCAAGTTTCCCATAATTGGTGGGGTCAAATTGGCATTCATCTTTTACTGCAGTGATGAGAAAATTCGAAAGAGCCTGATAGACTACTAGTGCATGGCCAGCTTTAGTGTCCTTTCCGTTTATCCATTTACATTTCTATGCCTGGAAGGCTCTCACATATAATAATATCCCTCAAGAGTCAAGCTGGCTATCAGGTGACATTCTTTCTCATCTTGGACCCCCCATCTCCATGAAGTCAAGGATAAGGCTGCTGACTGGTTGGTATATTCCCTGGATGTCTGTTTATTCATGTTTAATTTTCCTGAAGTCAAAGGTTAGGTGCTGATTAAGACCCATAGATCCCTCAGATAGCACTTTTTGTTGGCCTTTCTTCATTTCCAAATCTTCATCCAGGCTTAATTCTTTTAGATACTCTATGCAGTATCTACATTGATTGATCTCTTAGTCGCTATTGTCCACCTACTAAGCTGAACTGCTTTTGGAGGTCTAGACTGGTCAAAAAATGTTGCTATGTTGCTATCAGAGAGGCAGCAGCCTAGGACCAGAACAGGGTCCATCTATAATAGACTTCAATCACAGACTGGCTTCTTTAAAGGAAATTTTTTTTTTTATGGGAGCTCCATCAGAACCAATTTTCACTTCTAGTGGTCTAGCGCTATCGCAAAAACTCTGATTTATTTTGGATTATGACCAGGACTGTGTTGGGCTCAAAGAAGGGGCCATCTCTGAACCAAAGAATGTTGCATTCTTTCAGCCTAACATTCAGAACTGATTAGACGATTAGGCTACTAGGAACTTGAGGAAGGGAGGCAAGCTGCTCAGATAAATGCTGAGCTATTTAGCAGGTAGGCTGGGTCCTATGAATCTGGTTTGGGGCTTGTTCACACTAGCCGCAAAATAAAACAGTATATTTTCCTGTGTGGGCTAGTATTTGTGCTGGGATAGCCTCTGGGGCCAGTACCTTGCGCTTTTAAAACACAAGGGTTTGATTTACTAAAGGCAAATCCACTTTGCATTACAAGTGCTCTGCAAGTGCACTTGGAAGTGCAGTCACTTTAGATCTGAGGGGAAGATATGAAATGAGGGGAAGCTCTGCTGATTTTATCATCCAATCATGTACAAACAAAAATGCTGTTTTTTATTTTCCTTGCATGTCCCCCTCAGATCTACAATGATTGCATTTCCAAGTGTACTGCCAAGTGCAATTGTAGTGCAAAGTGGATTTGCCTTTAGTAGTAATAAAACCCCTTGGTGTTGTTTTACTTTTGTAGCTTTATTTAAATGTCACTGAGTGACATTTAATTCATTTTTATGTACTGTTGCTTAGCTGTAGTGCATAGAAATTCCACACAACTGCCGCCTGTGTTTCAGTGTGAGAACCGCACAGAGAAAACTTTCTGTGTGTGCTTGCGGAGAGTGCCATTTTCTGAACTAAAACAGATTTCATACAACTGTGAATGAACCCTAAAAGCATTTGTAAAGTCAAAATAAAAACAAAAAACAAAAACAAACATGTTATATTTATCTGCTCTGTGCAATGGTATTTCTCTTCTCTGGTCCCCTGGCACTTCTCAGTGTGCCATCATAGGAAGCTCTGCCACCAGCTCTATTGTCAAGGGGTGAGGGGGTGATACACATACTGAAACCTTTTTTACATTAAAGCGGATAATGCATTAAGGTAAAAATAATGTTTAGTCTTTACAACCACTTTAAAGTTTGACTGGAACATATTTGTAGCACTGGTAGATTTTCAATCTACTGCTGATAGGCAAATTTAGTGGGTTATCTGTTCATACATAGTCAGATTTGTCTCTGTTCCAGCTTGGCTGAGTTGCATGTAGTTTCACACTGTGCCTGTGGGTGTCGTTGTCGCCATGGGTCGGTGTTGGAAAGGCAACACACTGAAGCGTATGAGTGCTCCTCTGTCCCGGAGATAACTCAGTGGAGGTGGTCCTCCGAGTTGCATTCTGGGGGAGGGTATTTATGGGACAGACGCCATGTCTGTTCCACCTGCTGGCCCTCCTGGCCAACAGGTATGTGCTAGGAGTACTACCTCGTGGTCCTCCGATTGGGAGGCCCACATAGCTGCGGCATGTGGGTGGGCCCAGAAGCCTGTCTGGGGCCTACCACAGCGGCAGAGGAATGGTCCTGGGCTGTCTGTCCTATGGGAAGAAGCTGAACAACTGAGAAGATCCCAGGGGAGGACCCGTCATGGAAGGATCATGCAGAGTGCTGGTCTGGAGAGGGGCCTGGTGACTTAGTTGGAGGACGTATCCTACAATAACCCTACCGCATAGTACTGCCGGGTCGACTTAAAGGTTCTAGTGCTGTGTTTGCTGTTCATCCTAAACCATTACATCCTGTGGCAGAGGATCATATGGGTTTTGTTCCGATCAAGTCTATGGCAGAGACTTTTGGTTGTGCTGCGTACTGGCTGCTAGGTTAGTGAGAGAAACCTATCCAGGCGGGCAAAGATTCAACTCTAAAGAGATAGCACATTCATCTATAAGTTCTCAATTCCTAGTGCTACACCAAGAAAAGGTATTTAAACTTCCCTGCAACTCTCCTTCTGCCTCTTTCCTGCTACTTCCTTCAACTTGTGTTTATTAAAGCATTGGAAAAGATACTCAAGTGTCCGGTGCCTACATTGTACGGTGTTAAACTCAACCAGACCCTAGACCCGGTTTCGGTGAAATAAAGGTAACGGAGGTGACGGTAACAGCCCGCTATAAACCAGCAGCTCCACCGAGAGTTATTGCTACATGTGGGGGCGTCGTCCGGGATTGTTGGCTGTCAATCTCTCGCAACCCTGAGAAGTATTTCACCGGGAGTTTATGTTGAAACAAATTTCTGGACTTTGTCAATTTTTTGGAGAGAGGAAGGGGTTAAAGGGCAGGACTTTATTTCCGACTGCGTAGGCTGTGGGTGAGAATTAAAAGCCCGGGAGCTACGTGATCAGAAGAACAAGTGGGAGGAGCCTAACCTACTTGTTGCCGCATGGGACGTGTATGTGTGTGTTTGGCGCCAGAGGAAAAGAGAGGCCTCGTGATCATGCTGAAAAGGATCAGAGTCTTCTTTTTCATTGATACCGCCAACTATGGGACCTAGGATGTTCCCTACGAGTACAGCTGCGGGTGCTATGCTGACCGGAACCCTGCTGACAGATACCGGCATTCGTCTGAAACCGCAGGGGAGGTTAGTTCTGTACACAGTTGGAGATATTGAAGGGCTGGGCATGCTTTGCCACAAGTGTGAAGGACTGGCCATACATCTCTGTCCATTTGTTCATTGTTTGAGGTGCGGAGAATATTTGTTCATAGTGGAGCAGCCTACTATGTTGCCCTGTGCTTATCGAATGGACTGGGCTACAGGTATTGCTACAGTGGAAGCTGCTACCGTTGCTGTTGGAGAACAACAGACTGTGATTTCATCTGTTGCCACCGAGAGTGTTCCAGAGGGAGAAACCGCTGTCACTACTTCATCAGCGGACATCACTTTCATTTCCACGTCCACTACACCTATCCCCGTTGCACCTGTCCAGAGGAAGGTGGGATTTGTAAAGGCTTCCCGCGGCTGTGGTCGAGGCCTACCCCAGAGACTACCTGAACCGGAGCCAGAGAAACGCATGGTTCCAGAGAAGTCCACGTCAGGAATGGGGGAGAGATCAAAGGGGGACATATCTGGGACTCTTTGTAAATATTTGCCAGCAAAAGATTTGAGAGATTCGGAGATAGATTCCATGTCAGATCTCTCCGGTGATGATGATTCGTTTGAGACAGTGTCACAGGAACTATTGTGGGCCCAGGGCGAAGATGTTGCTTCTGCCTTGACTTTCTCAGAGTGGACAGCTATGGACTCTGGGAAGACATCGCCTTGTGTGGAGCCGCACAGTACTACCAAAGAGACATTGTCTAAAGTTGCTAATTTGCTTCCGACACCCGTCGGGTCTATGATGAGTAAATCAGCGAACTCTTGTGTGCCTCCTGGTTTGGGGAAAAATAGATCTTTGCCTAAACTTGCACATTTACAGAGAGTGCTTAGCAAACGTGTTGCCACAGAATATGGTCTGGAGTTTCCCTATGTTCCTCAGGAGATCATGCAGGAAATTTAGGCCAACCGGGAACTGTGGTACAGTGAAACTGTTTGGGACTATTTGTCTGTGCCAAAGCCTTTCCGGAAAACTGGATGTTCTGTTGCCATGGACGAACGCTTCAGTGGATGTTTCCTACACTGGAACCGCAGTGGATGTTTCCTACACTGGAACTTTGGTCGGCACATCTATGCTGACAAAGTGGTCATTTGCAGGCCCAGAAAAGATGACAGTGTGTACTTTATCTCTACAGTGGATAAACTTGGAAAGAAACTGACATTGCCAGATCCTCGGTTTTATTGGTGATTATGAACAAAGAACTCTGGGGTGTATAGTTAGAGAGTGTCAGTGTTTAGAGATCTTCGCGATCAAGAGATAATGTTCATCTCAGCGTTTCTAAAATCCAAAGACTCTTTGATAGCTGGATTTTTTTTCATTGAAAGGATGTGATTTAAACAAAAAAAAAATATAGGGATGGACTTCTCAAGTTACTCTAATTTGTTTTATTAATAGGGAGAAATATACAGGAAGAGAGTGTCATTCTTCTATTGGAATGAGACTTTGCTCCTAAACTGTTTAGTAAGGATACTGTACATATTTAGTGTGTGTCTAACTTTGTTTTTTTTCAGGAACAATTGGATCTCTTATCAAGCTGTTAGGCTTTTCAGCTAGATAGACAGTGGGGTTGTGACAGTCATAATGTGATTTTTGTTTGCGGATGTGTACATGTTGTTTTATAAATGTTGAAACTGTATTATCTCTATACTGTCTTTTCTTTTTCCTTGCCCTTATCCAAGTTTTTAGTTCAAATACCTACTCTCAGGCTTGGGAGTTATTTTGACAGACATTGAGGACAACGTCTATTGTAGTGGGGGGAGTATGTAGCGCTGGTAGATTTTCAATCTACTGCTGATAGGCAAATTTAGTGGGTTATCTGTTCATACATAGTCAGATTTGCCTCTGTTCCAGCTTGGCTGAGTTGCATGTAGTTTCACACTGTGCTCGTGGGTGTCGTTGTCGCCATGGGTCAGTGTTTTTGAAAGGCAACACGCTGAAGCGTATGAGTGCTCCTCTGTCCCGGAGATAACTCGGTGGAGGTGGTCCTCCGAGTTGCATTCTGGGGGAGGGTATTTATGGGACAGACGCCATGTTCCCGGGGTTTGTTTCGTTCCACCTGCTGGCCCTCCTGGCCGACAGGTATGTGCTAGGAGTACTACCTCATGGTCCTCTGATCGGGAGGCCCACGTAGCTGCGGCGTGTGGGTGGGCCCAGAAGCCTGTCTGGGGCCTACCACAGCGGCAGAGGAATGGTCCTGGGCTGTCTGTCCTAAAGGGAAGAAGCTGGACAACTGAGAAGGTCCCAGGGGAGGACCCTTCATGGAAGGATAATGCAGAGTGCTAGTCTGGAGAGGGGCCTGGTGACTCAGTTGGAGGACGTATCCTAAAGTAACCCTACCGCATAGTACTGCCGGGTCGGCTTAAAGGTTCCAGTGCTGTGTTTGCTGTTCATCCTAAACCATTACATCCTGTGGCAGAGGATCGTATGGGTTTTGTTCTAATAAAGTCTGTGGCAGAGACTTTTGTTCGTGCTGCGTACTGGCTGCTAGGTTAGTGAGAGAAACCTATCCAGGCGGGCAAAGATTCAACTCTAAAGAGATAGCACATTCATCTATAAGTTCTCAATTCCTAGTGCTTCACCAAGAAAAGGTATTTGAACTTCCCTGCAACTCTCCTTCTGCCTCTTTCCTGCTACTTCCTTCAACTTGTGTTTATTAAAGCATTGGAAAAGATACTCAAGTGTCCGGTGCCTTCATTGTACGGTGTTAAACTCAACGGGACCCTAGACCCGGTTCAATAAAGGTAACGGAGGTGACGGTAACAGCCCGCTATAAACCAGCAGCTCCACCGAGAGTTATTGCTACATATCTTTTCAATAAATCTGCCATAAGAGAAGTATAGGGACCACCACTGCTGATTTCCATCTGAAAATGCTAAATTGCTAGCTGATATGCTGGCTTCGGTGCTTTCTGAATCACAACTCACAAAAAAGTATTGTTAATTTACATCCTTGTTCCAGGTCAATGACTTGGAATGTGTTGAAACAAGACAGTCAGCCTATTAGCCTGTTTCTGTATCTGATTCCTGTTGTCCACCCGGCTTGTCCTGACTATTCCTTGAACTCCACCTGCATCGACCTAGGCTTGTTCTGTGACCAATCTTCTGTCTCCTCCTTGGCACCTGCACTTCTGATCCGGTTTGACCTGGCTTGCCTCCTGACCACGATCCTGTCTGAACCCAGTACCTGATTCTGCCAGCCGTATTTGACCCCGCCTGCCTGACCTTGCTTCTTGTTGCTGTCATCTGCACCAGCTGCCTACCTGTCAATGACCTTGCTGTTTCCCTCCTGTGACTTCTCCAGTTCCTCCAGGACCAGCCGCCCTGTCGCCACCGAACACTTCTTGGCGCTTGTGCAACTCTGTACTCTGGTGCCTTCTGTCTACACTATCAGGGGCCCTGAGTCAGAGTGGTAAGGGAAGCCTTGCTCGTCCATTCAGGCTCATCTACCAGGTACGTGATAGTCCCAAAAAAATATATGCCGAAGCATGGGGCAATCCACCCCTAATGTTAGGAGCAAATCGCTCCTCCACCCCTGCCCCATGCTTCAGCATATATGCTCTTTTTTTTAACCGCTTGCTTACTGGTCACTTAAACCCCCCTCCTGCCCAGACAAATTTTCAGCTTTCAGCGCTGACACACTTTGAATGACAATTGCGCGATCATACAACACTGTACCTAAATTAAATTGTTATAAGTAGACTTTTGCACAATGGAAAATTTTGTTTTGTTTCGGTTCGTTGTCATTCGTAAAATACATAATGTCGTTCTGTTATATTCGTTATGTTACGTTAATACGTTTTTGGATAATTTGTAATTTCTGTAGAGTGCCGATATTCGTTATACTGAATCTCGAATCATGTTGAATTAATTCATTATATGCGCTATAATTTCATTAGTATTCATTCAAATTCGATATTTATGTATGTATATTGATTCGTGATAATGATTCGTAGTTTGGAAAGTCGTTGCGTATATTGAATCTTTTAACACACACAATGACTCTATTCTCCTCGGCTCAAATACAATACAACACTCTTCTCACTCAGTTCTTAGGAATGCACTTTGCAAGTAATCCAACTTCCAGCACAAAATTAATCAGCTGATTGGACTGTAAGATTTACTTTGAGTTGACCTTTTGTTTCATTAGATCTTTAAGGAATTACCAAATCATGTCGAATTTATTCGTTATATCCGCTATAATTTTATTTGTTTTAGTTGAAATTCAGAATTTTTTTACTCGGACATTAGGATGCATCCGAATGTCCGAAAGATGCAAAATTCGCCCGAATTTTGGTCCGTTACGAAACGAATTGCACAAGCCTAACAAATAGAGCATTCTTTTGGTGGTATTTAATCACAGCTGGGGTTTTTATTCTTTGCTAAACAAACAAAAAAAGATGGAAAATTTTGAAGGAAAAAAAATCATGTTTCAGAGTTTGTTATAAAATTTTGCAAACAGATCATTTTTCTCCTTCATTAATATGTGCTGATGAGGCGGCACTAGTGGGCACTGATAGGCTGCACTGGTGGGCACTGATAGGCTGCACTGATGGGCACTGATAGGCACAGTTAAGGCAGCACTGATAGGCACAGATAAGGCGGCACTTATGGTGACAAATAAGGCGGTACTGATGGGCACAGATAAGGTGGCACTGATGGCCACAGATAAGATGGCACTGATGGGCCCTGATGGGTGGCACTGATGGGTGGCACTAATGGGTGGCACTAATAGGTGTTACTGATAGGTACCACTGATAGATGGCACTGATGGGCACTGATAGGTGGCACTGATGGGCACTGGTAGGTGACACTGATGGGCACTGGTAGGTGGTGCTGGTGGTGGGCACTGGTAGGCGGCACTGTTGTATACTGCTATCTGGCACTGGCAGGTGGCACAGGTGGGCACAGATGAGCTCTCCTTGATCGGGACCGATGTCCCTCTGAGAGCAGCCGGTGATCATTTTTTTTTCTCCTCACGCTGTCAGCGCGAGGAGAAAAAATAGCCGAACCTGTGGGGGGGGGGGGTGGGATTAAAAAAGGATTCCACCTCCATTTGTGGAGCAGATAGCAGAATCGGCCTTGACCCCATAGCCACGTGTGGCGGCCATATTGCTACACCCAGCCATAGTGTTACAGAGGTCTCCCTTACTCTTCTTTAGACCTGCTGCTCCCTGCATCACAACCTGAGTTACCAAGCCTGAAAGACTACCACTAGAGGTTGTTATCTTTAAAAAGAGTCTGCTGCTCCCTCGGCTGTGGGTGGTGTGGTTCCTAGCAGTAGTTTGAAAGGAGGCGGCCATATTGCTACACCACAACAGCTTCTTTTTGACCACCCTGACTCTCCGATGTTAGACCCTAACCCCATTAGGGTGCCACAGCCATCGTACTAAACAGTTTGATACCATGCTGTAGTGTCAGAATGTAGCTGCCTCTTATCCTGCAAAGGAGTGGATAAGATGAACTAAAGTCACGCTTCTAATTAAAGGGTGGATGCATGCGGGATGCAACGCAGATCAGCAGCTTCATGTAGGAGCTCCATCGGATTAGCGAAGATTTAAAGCACCCTACAGGGGAAAAAAAAAAAGAAAAAACCTCAGCAAATCACCTCCATTTCCACTACCACCCCTGCAGGTCAATCCAGTGCATGCCGTCAGGCAGGAAGACGCTCCGCCACCATTTACAACAATGCTTTTTGACCACATATCCTCTGCGCAACAAGGAACAGAAGAAAATGACTCAAAAAGGTGCAGGTTCTCCACAGACAGTACAGTCTCCTACAGCGGCGGGTGACCCTCTACAGGAGATCCCTTCCACAAAAAATAACAGTGAAAACTCCATTCAAATTACAAAAGCGGACTTAGATACCAGCTTAGCTAAGACTTATGAAAAACTTGCAGATAAAATACAATATGAGCCCCAAAAATCAACAAGCACACTCACACAAGAAATAGCAACCCTCGGAGGTCGCACAGACGTTCTAAAAACTAAACATGATGAGCTATCATTCGCTCATAATGATCTTAGAAAAGACTTTGAACTCCTAGCTGAAAACTTCTCATATTTGCAATCGCAAGTGGAAGATTTGGATAATCAAAACCGTAGGAACAACCTAAGGATTCGCGGTATCCCAGAATCAATCTCTGCCCTAATGCCGACTGTATCTAAATTGTTCCACAATCTCCTCCCAGAGTCACCACCATCTGCGTTTGCTTGTGACAGAATCCATAGGGCCTTGCGTCCTAAACCACAGCCAGACAAGCCCCCACGTGACATAATTTTGTGCATGAAAGATTTCATCACAAAAGAGAGCATATTAAGAGCTTCCAGAAACATGCACAACATCGAATTTGATGGCACAAAAATCTAAATATTTCCTAGGCTACCCTAGAAAGAAGACGCAAAATGAAGGAAATAACCTCAGTGCTACAATCTGCTCACATAAGATATAGATGGGGATTTTCTTTTAAATTAACAGTACCCCACAATGGCACTACTTACACCATCTTTAATGTCTTGGAAGGTGAAGATCTCCTGGTTAAGTTGGGACTTTTGAAAGCGCTTGCAGAAGCAGGACCTACTACTCCCCACACTTCACCTATTTGGGCTACCCCAACCACACGTCGGTATCAAAGAAGATGGCGACAATCCTTCAGAAATATGGATGCCTGAAGAAGTTGCCTCATTCCCTTGGTTAACATGTCATCCTATCTTTTAAAATACAAAATCAAAGAAAAGATAGGAACTAAAAAGAGACAAAGATCTAAGATTTCCACTTATTTCATCAAGTTAAAAGAAAGGTTATTAAAATTTTGAAAGGTTGCAAGTTAATATGGCAGCTCAAAGTAAACAGTTGATTTACTCCTTTGGAGGGACACTTGCTGGTATTGTATATTGCCTTTTATAGGAAGTTATATATTTTTGTTTTCACTTTTTCAATATATGATATGCTACATGCACACACTTTTTTTTGTCTTATAGAATCTTCGCTGAGGCTAATCTGCTCCGTCTCAGTTAGTTTGTCCCCCTACTCACAATGGGTTCCCAAAATATGGTTCAGTCCATAGCGTTTCTGATGCAACTGATCATGTTATCTGTTATTTAATTAGATAGGGCTCCCTATGTGAGTTTTGGACAATTTTATCCACATCAAAATGGTTCTTGGTCAGGCGGTGTTCCACACCCTGACTCCCTACTTTATAGAAAATGTTTTTACAAGTTATCTTATATAAGAAGGTCAACCATAGTAAACCTACAGTTAAGATTGATATATTTAATATACTATATCATAGCAAAGAATAGTTTGATCTCTTTCACAGATCCTACAAAAATCCCAATGTTGACACTGATGATGACAATGGTAATTCTGTATCTTTTTGCATATGTGCTGTGCCCTAGGCCTCGTGAGCCTTTTCTATCACCCTAACTACTACAGTTACCCATCACCTATTCAATGGGGCTTAGGGTGATATCTCACAATGCCCAGGGCATTAACTCTCCTCAAAAGAGGAAAAAAGCTTTCCGGCACTACAAGAGATTGGGGGCTGACATTATTCTGTTGCAGGAAACTCATTTTGCAACAGATAAACATCCTACATTTTTTGACAAGAGTTACATTTAATTCTATTGCACAACATATAACACTAAATCCAGGGGCGCAGCAATCTTTGTAAGGAATTTAGTGGTATTAGAAACCCAAAGTGTTTTTAAAGACCCAGAAAGTCAGTATTTGATTTTAAAAGGCTCAATAAAACACACACACACTTAATAGTAGGGGGTGATTTTAACCTAGTTACACATTCAGCACTAGATAGAAGCAGAGTAGTTCCATCCACTAAAGCATTCCCTAAATCACTAAATCGATCAATATACAAACCACAACTAGTAGATACATGGAGAGCTCACAATGTAGATATTAAAGCCTACACATTCTATTCTCACCCACATGATAGCTATGCACGGCTGGATTATATTTTTTGTACCCCAATCTTATTAACCAATTCCTCAAAAGCGGAGATCCACCCATGTCCCTGGTCAGATCACCATATAGTCTCCTTCAACACCTCACATATAGGCCTAGCAACCACAACACATAAATGGCGAATAAATGATTCCCTGCTAACTGACCCAACAATCTCTCAAGAAATCTCACCTCGAGCAATACTTTGCACTTAACATAGCACCAGACATGCCTCCTACAACTTTATGGATGGCACATAAGGCAGTCATGAGAGGCCATTTGATTAATATTGCCTCAACCAAAAACAAATCTAAACTCGCTGATATAAGATCTCTTACAAGAGATCTAGATCTTTTGTATCACAGGAACAACCAAAACCCCTACAGCGATCTGTTTAAACAAATCAAGAAAAACGGATAGCCTTAGACTCATTACTTACATCAGATACAGAAAAAGCCCTTATGGTCTGAAGCTAGATTTTTGCTTACTAGCAATTCATACTCTACTATGTTTGCCAGAAAACTAAATCAAACAACAAAACGTCCCCACACCTATACATTAAGGAATTCATCAGGCAACTTAGTATCCCATCCCAAAGAAGTTATGAACATATTTTTAGACTTCTATAAAAAGCTTCTCTCTACTCCCCAATCCTCACCTAAACAATCTTCCCTGAACTGGCTTAATGATATTACACTACCCATTCTATCTAACCAACAAATAGAGATGTTCAACTCTCCTTGCTCAGACATAGAAATTAATAGAATAATTAGCTTGTTAAAAACATCTACAGCTCCAGGCCCTGATGGATACTCCACATCCTATTATAAAAAAATTGCCTCCACATTAACCCCACACCTTACAAAATTATATAACCATACCTTACAAGGAAACCAATTCCCATCAGAAGTGCTCCTAGCAACTTCTTCCCAAACCAAATAAAGATCATTCCATCCCACAAAATTATCGCCCAATTTCAGTCATTGATAAGGATCTTAAAATATTTGGCCGAATGCTAGCAGACAGATTAGCTGCAGTTATTTCCCCATTAATAAATCCAGACCAAACAGGATTCATCCCGAACAGACAAATAACGGATAACATAAGACTGACTACAAACATCATTCAAGACTCTAAGCTACACTCTAAATCGACACTCCTACTCAGTCTTGATATCCACAAAGCCTTCGACAGCGTCAGCTGGTCATACTTAGACACACTACTAGACACATAAACAGCGAATTCTTACATGGTTTCAAAGCCCTCTACCATAACCCCCAAACACGCATCAAACTCCCTGGCAACAATTCTGACTTTTTCCCTCTGAGCAAGAGCACCAGACAAGGATGCCCACTTTCCCCACTCCTCTTTGCCCTGGCAATAGAGCCCCTTGCCTGTGCGATTGGAAACAACACAGATATCAAAGGATACACTAAAGGGTCCAAGGAATTCAAACTAAGCCTCTATGCGGACAACGTCCTTCTCTTTCTAACAGATCCCCTCATCTCCTTACCGAATTTGACCAAAACACTAGACATTTTTCATGACCTGACTGGCTTAAGTGTAAACTTGTCTCAATGCTCAGCCCTATCCATCAATATCCCACCAGCCTTAATAACAACACTCAAAGACAAATTCCCATTCAATTGGTGCACGGATTCATTTAGATACCTAGGAATCCATATTACGCCCTCATACAAAACACTATTTCATGCAAATTACCCACCAATATTTAATAACATCAAAAATATAATGAAACTATGGTCATCATACCAAATGTCATTCTCGGGAAGAATAGTGGCCACGAAAATGGTTATACTTCCCAAACTTTTATTCTTTTTTAGAGCCCTCCCTCTTACATTGCCCAAAAATATGTAGGATTCTCTCCAAAGAGAAATCAATAAATTAATTTGGCAAAACAGAAAACCAAGGTTTAGCTACTCCTTAATGTTTAGGCCCGAACTAAAAGGAGGTCTAAATATCCCAAATTTATGGCTATATTATCTATCAGCCAGATTCACCCAAGTAGCTCAATGGTATGCCCCAGCCTCCCAAATCCCCTGGCTCCTGTTCGAAGAACAATCAGTCCTCCCATACCACCTACAGGGACAACTCTGGTCCAAGTCTATCCTACCACAGAAAATAAGACCGTTAAATATAATTGTAACACATTCCCTGTGGAACTCTGTGGAACAGACAAGATAACAAATTTAACATGTCTTCAGACATCTCTCCCCTAGCATCCTTTCTAGGAGACCCTTACTACACTTCCTTAGACAATAACCAAAACTCACTAGCAATATGGAAACTGCATAATCTAACTAATCTAAAATCACTTACCCATAACAATACATTTTACTCTTTCACTGAACTACAAATAAAATATGACCTTGCACCTACAGAACATGAAAATTATACGAAGATAAAACACTTCTACCAAAAATACTACTCACTCACTCTACTTATCCCCTTCTCACAATTCGAACAGATTTGTATTTCCTCCCCACGGGACAAAAGATTAATTTCCAAAATTTATAAAACACCTAAACAAATTCAATATGCCTGAAAAATCACACCCCATGATACAGTGGGAATCAGACCTAAATGTTTCATTATCCCCTGTACAATGGGATACTATATTTGAAAACTTACACAAATGCACCAAAACTACCACCATCAGAGAATCTGCCACCAAACTGCTTTATAGGTGGTATCTCACCCCTGCCAAACTCAACTCATTCTACCCATCAACATCCCCACTCTGTTTGAGGGGCTGCCCTACACATGTACTACTACTAAATATATTTTGGGATTGCTCCCATCTAAAAAACATTTGGCACAATGCAAGTCTTATGATTGATCGAATTTCAGGCAGAAAGATCCCACTAACACCCCAAATGTTCCTTTTATTCTTCCCCAAACAAGATACACCAATAGCCAGTTCTAGACTAATCCATACTCTATTCAGCTCTATCCACTGGACCATCACCTTTAACTGGCGTTCATCCAATACCATGGTCTCAGGTTCTTAACCGTATGGAAAACATCAAATTATCAGAAAGAATACACCACACATTATATGACACCATGCATATATACCAAAAAAATGGACTTTATGGGAAACCTTACTACTGGTGTAATGTCCTCTACTGTTATTCTTCTTTAGCACATCTACAGATCCTTTCCCACAAATGTTATATAGATTTATAATGTAATATATGTATTTTCTCATATGATATGTCTTTACTCATTTAAATGTATATTCTAAATGACTATCTCACTTGTACATCTTCTAACATTGTTAAAATCTTGTACTATGACCTTATCCATAATAAAAAAAACGTTTGTAAACAAAAACAGTAAGACATATCATACCCGCAAAGCAAATACAATAAAACATAGTAAAAATAAAACATTACAGTTCTAAAATACAGGAACAATAGAGAGCGAACAATAGAGTGCTTTTTTGCACTTTTATATAAACTGTAAACTATAAACATTCCAGATTAGGGTCTTTTAAAATGTGATGTCCATCTCATCTTTCGAGACCCTGTGTAAGTGTGCCCTAGGACTGTGCAATGCAGTACCCTAAATTATTACTCCACTAGTGTTTGGTAGCGTTCTAAACATTCACCAATGCAAAGACCAGGTTGGTCAGGACAGGAGGGACAATAAAAGCGGGTGTCACGCTTAAATCCGCGTCTTCTACAGACACAACATCTTCTTTGGGGATTTCTTTAGGTACGTGTACCAGGGAGGACATACGGAAAATGCCTCTCATGCAGCCGCCTCACTGCATTTGGACTGGGAAGTTGGGCCACAACACTGTCTGGAAACAGAAGGGCAGGGTTAATCTCTTCCTGCAATTTAAGGAAGGATCCAGTTCGTCCTGAAGCTTTGTATAGCACATAAGCAATCAGCAGAGCCAATTGGAATAAATATACAGACACTTTTTTATACCAGCGTCTGGCCTTACGGGTAATTAGGTACAGCGCCAACAACTGGTCATTGAGGTCCACCCCTCCCATGTTAAAGTTATATTCATGGATACAAAGGGGTCTCTCCTCAACACCAGTCGCCATAGGAATTTGGACCGTTGTGTTTGTGTGAAGGGAGGACAGAAGGGAAACATTCTTATTATCCCTCCACTTCATAGCGAGCAAATTATACACTTCAAGCAGGCTCTCTACCCCAGCCTATGAAGGGAATCTACAAGCCACTGGGGTAAGCCCCGGTAATTAGACCGCACAGTGCCACATGCGCCAATTCCATGATCAAACAAGTGACTAAAAAGTGGCACACTCGTGTAATAATTGTCCACATACAAGTGGTACCCCTTTCCAAATAAAGGTGACACCAAGTCCCACACAATCCTACCAGCGCTCCCTATGTAGTCTGGGCAGTTCCCTGGCTCTATGTAACTATCTCTTCCCTCGTAAACCATAAAACTATATGTATAGCCTGTGGCCCTGTCACAGAGCTTATACATCTTGACCCCATATCTGGCACGCTTGCTGGGAAGATACTGTTTGAATGACAAGCGGCCAGAAAACGTAATCAGGAGCTCATCAACGCAGACAACTTGATCAGGAGTAAACAAGGCTGCAAACTGCTGGTTGAAGTGGTGGGCTCCCAATTCAGATTGGCAAATGCAGCAGGAAGGGCACTATGGGCTCAACGGGCCTGTCTTTGTCTTCTTGGTGGCTGTGGGACACTAGATGTGCTAGCCACCAGCTTGAACTTATGGCACTTGCGACGTTACCATGTGTTACTGCAGTGCTGGATGTACGACCAGGATGTACTAGGCCGCTGGTGCTTGCCAGTTCACCAGAAGGATGAGCAGCACTAGTACTGGCTCTCTGCTCCATACGAGAGCCCTGTGGTTCTTGCACCTCAAAAACAGCAGAAGAACAGGGTCGGGTATGCCTGACCTTGGCAGGGACCACTACTCCGTAGTCAGAGCTATCTGTCAGGGTGCCGCTGATGTCTACCGGTTCGTATTCTGAGCCAGAATGGGTGACTTCCTCTTCACTCTCATCTGTCAGGCTCGGAAACATGTAGGCCTCTTCACTAGTGTACCTTCAATTGGACATTTTGGCCTCTAAATTTACTGGTACACTAGTTAGACTCACAAGGAAAAAAAGCACCTGACTGTCAGTGACTGCTTCAAACACTACCAAAAAAACTGTTTTGCGATCAAGCCTGACTCTGCGAATGCTGCAGTTATTTTGTGTTTTGTAAGTGACAGTGATCGATTGATACTGCACTTGGGTGGACTGGGCGGAGGGGCTAAATGCGGGTGCTAGCAGGTATCTGGGCTGATCCCGCTAACACTTTTTGGGAACCCTAAACTATTGGGGATGCTAATATAGTTCTGATCAGATCAAAGATATCGATCTGTTCAGACACTATGCTACTAAGGGAGGTGTATGGTGCGTGCGTGAGTGTTAGCGCTACTGGCCCCTCATCTGACACTGCCTGGGGCAACGCAGACCCTGACTGACGCTAAAACCTAACTGATGTCACCTGTCTGGTGATCAGGGGGTTAAACCTTTATTGGGTAATATACGGTGGGTGCCCTGACGCTATAAAATAATAAAACTAGCTAACTAGCATCACCCGTGACACTAATACAGTAATCACTGGTGACAGGGGGTGATCAAGGGGTTAAACTTTTATTAGGGGGGTTTGGGGGGGTCCCTAGACCTATCTGGGGTTACTACTAAGTACCCTAATGCTGATTAGTGTCAGAAATGACACCAGTACAGTGATCAAAGAAAAATATGAAAACTGCACTGGGTGACACAGTGACAAGGAGTGAAGGGGTTAACTGGGGGAGGGGGGGCGCGATCGTAGGGTGATTGGGGGGTGAAATGTGTGCCTATGTGTACTGTGTCAGTGTAGTGTTGGTGCAACTCATGTTTGGATGTCCTCCAGGGTGAGTATAGTTTTGTTTTAAATGCAATAACTCACCTAATCGAAATGTAATGAGTTCAAGCCAGTGTTGCCAACCTCCGGTGGCATTTTTTGCTGACAAAATGTGGGAAATTTACTGACAGAGCACATTTATTACTGACAACCTGAAAAATTACAGAACTCCTATTAAAACTAAGACAATCAATATTTAAACAGTATAAGCACAGTATGGAAACAATAATGGCTAGTTTACACTTGCTTCAAAACATGGCTTTGGACAGGCTTTGTTAAAGCTCTCGGTGGGGCTTCGGTGGGGCATCAGTGAGTCTTCAAGCGAGCTTTGCCATAGACTTCTATGGAGGCTTTGAAGATGCTTTGAAGCACCACTAAAGATACATGGGGTATCATTTTTGAAGCAAAGCCAAAGCAAAGCAAAGCAAAGCAAAAGCAAGGTGTAAACAGGACTGTAAGCTAACCATTTTATTTGGTGACAGGAGCTTTGACTAGCATTCAGAGAGCTTTAACAAAGCCTATCTGAAGCCTTGTTTTGAAGCAAATGTAAACTAGCCGTTAATGTGTGTTGAAGCCAAAGCAAGTGTAAATGAGCCCTAATAATACTCATAGCAAGTAATTTGCCTGGTTTACACTTAAAAAGTCAACACAGCATGACAAATTATCAGCCCTTGATATTTACAGACAGTTGTAAAAAATCACATTTTTACAAACTGTCTGTAAATTTACTGAAGCTTAGCAACCCTGGGTCAAGCTAATACAAGATGGATTCCGATTGGTTGATATAATTTACTTAAAGTGGTTGTAAACTCCAATCTCTGACTTGTACCTATAGGTAAGCCCATACTTTGCTCGAATGGGGCGGGGCGGGGCGATAAATTATTTCCTGAACCCACCAGAAGGCAATTGGCTATTCCTTGGATCAACAATCCCTGATGTTGCCTATTAATGTCAATAACCAGTTTTATTTTGTGTATGAACAATCTACTGTACAAAACAATCTATGGTACTGAGTGTTAGCTGACTATTGAAATCATGCACTGGGAGCTTCTTGTTTGCAGCAATAGCTTTGCTTTTATGGAGGATTACAGGACATGTCTTAGAGCATGAGAAACATGAAACAGGAACTGAACACAAACAAGTACTTCCTCCCATTACATTATATCATAGATACACACAATAATACTGCATCACCACCTGCTGGTATAGACAGGTATAATGCATATGTATAGTTCACAGTATATAAAGCTACTATGCTGTTGTTCTTCAACAGCACGTGCTTTGTCAAATTACATTCAGCTTCTTTTTGATGTAATTATGAAGTCCCTTCAATAAAGGCTTGGTGAGTGCATCAGCAGTCATCTCCTCTGACGGGCAGTATTCAATGTCAATAACACCTTGCTCTTGATTGTCCCTCAGTAGGTGATACTTGACATCGATGTGTTTGGTCCTAGGATTGATCCTTTTTGATTGCGTAAGCTTTATACATCCCTGGGTGTCTTCAAAAATGGGAATTGATTTTGACATGTCTATCCCAATGTCCACAAAAAGTTGATAAATTCATATCGCTTTTTGACATGCGTGTGCTGCTGCAATGTACTCTGCTTCAGTTAAAGATAGAGCGACAGTTGCTTGCTTTCGACTAGACCAACTTATGGTTCCTTCCCCATATTGGAAGATGAATCCACTTGTGAATTTGTGGTCTGTGCAGTCCCTGGCCCGATCAGCCTCCACATATCTGACCAGTTTTGTTTCCGATGTTGCTGGTAACCGTAACTTCATCTGAATTGTTCCTTTGAGGTACTGCATCACTCCTTTTATTGCATTCCAATCATGCTGACAGGAAGCTGAGACTTTCCTGCATAGTATGCCCACTGCTGTGGCTATGTCTAGTCTCGTCACAGTAGCAAAATATAACAGCTTTATGATTGCTGTGCGATACGTGTCATTGTTGGGTAGCAAGTTTTCTGCTTTATTGCTCATTTGATAGCCTGGTTCCATATGAGTTTTTACTTCCTTTCATCTTGTATATGGAATTGTTCCAAGATTTTTCAAATTTTCTGAGATTGGTTGAGAAGATAACTTCCATCTCCTTCTCTCTCTATTTGGATTCCCAGATAGTATCTAATGTTCCCTAGCTCTTTGATTTGAAAATTTTCTTTCAGCTTGTGAACTATCTGATTATAATCACCTTCTTGTTCAAAACAGGTTATAATGTCATCAACATAGATACGGATGTATATCCATCTGTCATCTTGATTCCTGGAGTAAAGACAGGGGTCTGCTTTACCTCTTGAGAATCCCTCTCTAGTAAATACTTCATTCACTTTCTCATTCCACATCCTTGCAAATTGCTTAAGACCATAAATGATCTTCTGAAGTTTACACACAAGGTTATCTCCTTGCTCAAACCCTGGTGGTTGCTCCATGTGGAGATCTTCCTCAATGTCTTCATATAGGAAAGCAGTTTTAATGTCTAGGTGTTTGACTTGCATGGCCTTCCTGGCTGCAACACTTAGAAGTGCACTGATGGTGGAGTGTTTTATGTAATCTTCACCAAATTTCTGGGAGTAACCCTTGGCAACTAGTCTAGCTTTGTATTTGTGGATATTTCCTTCTGCATCTGACTTTACATTGAAAGTCCACTTACTTCCTATAGTTTTGTGGTTAGGAGGGAGCTCTGTGAGTGTCCAGGTTTATTTTTCTTGAAGTGACTTTAATTCTTTTTCCTTTGCTGCCTTTCTCCATTTATTTGATTCATGTTTTGGCAGTTTTTCTATATCTTCCCAGGATGTTGGTTCAAGTATGTTGTGTGTTTTGACAATGTATGACAGCTTGTAGGGTGATATCCCCTTTGTAGCCCGAGTGGATCTTCTGACTTCAGGCAGTTCAGCAGGATTTGGTGGGGAACTTGATTTAGGCATTGTGAGTTCCACCTCTTGTTCTGACTCCTTCACAGGTTCGCTTTGGTCTACTTTTTCTTCTGGTTTGCTTGGCATATTCACTTCACAGCTTTCAGGTATCAGTGTCTCTGGTGATGGGCTCTCATCAAAATAAACACTACGGCTTATTGTCACTTTGTCAGTCTTTGGGTGTAGGATGCTGTAACCCTTAGTTTGCTCGCTTTAACCTACTAGAATGCCCTCTATGGCTCTGTTCTCCAGCTTGGATCACTTTACACTTGGAATATAGGCATATGCTTTACATCCAAATACTCTGATGTGCCCTTTGCTAGGCTTTGATCCATGCCATATTTTGAATGGATTACTTTTAATGGCTCTTGAGGGTAGTCTGTTCTGTAGGTAGGTTGCAGTCATGACTGCTTCTCCCCTGTACCTGTGAGGTAGGTTGGCATCCGACAACATGCATCTGGCCATTTCTATAAGAGTGTGATTTTTTATTTTCCCCCATTGTCAGTGACAGTGAGCATTATGGTTTCTGTTGGACTTTGTTGCTAGACATGGCAATGAACTCTTGAAGTTTCTCTGATGTTTTATTCTCGTGTTTCATCAGATACTTATCCAGTTGTGTACTTGGAATAGTCATCAATGAAAGTCAGTAGATATCTGTTCCCGCCTGACGTGGGAGTTTTCATTGGACCACATAGGTCGATGTGTATGAGCTGTAGGGGGGTGAGTAGTTTTTCTTTGAGATGGCTTTGGAAGGGGCGCACATGTTGCTTTTGCTTCAATACAGCACTTGCATTTCATGAGCACTTTGCAAGGCGCTATTGTCAACTCTTCTAATAAGCCTCTCTTTATAATGTCCTGTATAGTTTCTGGACATCTGTGCCCCAGCCGCCTGTGCCATAAGTGTATACATTTGCTGTGTAGGTCATTAGAGGCTATATTGGCTTGCTGGTTTGTGGCGATGAGCCTGTATAGTTGATCACCCAGTTTTCCTTTTGCGAGGAATTGCTTATTATTGTAAATTGTGCATTCATCACCCCGGAACTTAAAGTGGATGTAAACTCAATTTTTTTTGATTTCATAATGTAGAGTATAAGATTTCCTATCATTTGAGCCCAGTCTTGCCACAAAGAGTTAATCCAGCTCTGAGCAATCCTCTTTAATTGTTCAATGAGATAAATCTTGCTCTGAGTTACAGGTGATTTACATAACAGGTGCACTAGCCTAAGACATGCATTATTTTTTAATTCCCACCCCCACTGCTTTCTTCAGCAGCTCTGCAAGGATTGGCTGTTCCACATGCTGAAGTCATGTGGTTACTTTCCTGTCTTTTCACTGGATGTTAGAGATCATAGCAGAAGTTCAGTGTTAGAAATACACAGGAGAAAATTCATATTGACAAGGGGAGTGTAGAGGTGGGCGGGGAGTCTACTGACATCACGACTCCACCCACCGAGCTCCAGACAACAGACCCACCCACAGAATATGCAGTTTTTCGGGTCTCATAACAGACGGGGGGGAGACATTTGACAGGTAAAGATACATGCAGGAGGCATGTATATCCTCATAGATAACCCCTATGGCAGTAGTTTAGAAAGGATGACATTGGTTTTACATCCACTTTAACTGTGAGACCGTTGTTTGCAAGACTTTTCACTAAAAGGAGGCTGCCTTCTAGTTGTGGAACCTACAGCACTTTCTTTACAAGAATACTCTGCTTGCCTTGTGGTGTAATGTAGTTCAGGAAGCCCTGGCCTTTACCTTCTGCAGTGATGCTTTTCCCATTTGCTAGGAAAACTTTGTCTTTTGCACTGTAATCAATGTTTGTGAAGGTCTCATTTCTAGTTATGTGGCTTGTCGCACCTGAGTCTATGCACCAGCCACGCGGCTTGCTGCTCTGTGTCACTTTAAAGGTGCCAGTCCATGATCTGTCTCGCAGTTTTCTTTGTGATTGCTTTGATTCTTTCTTTTGTGGATAGCTTTCACTGCTCAGCTTTCCAGATAGAACAGTCCTTTTTTAAGTGACTGGTCCTTTTACAGCAAAAACAGGTTCTGCTTTCTTTGTTGTGCTTTGTGTACATCTTAAGAGCTTTGTCATCATGGTGCAAATTTTCTTTCCTTCTGTCATAGTCATCGATTAATTTCCCTTTGACATATGCTAGCTGGTTTCGAAAGCGTCAATAAGAGTAGTATATGTCTCTGCAAGGCTGCAGAGGAGCAGGGCAACAATATGGTTATCTTTGATGTCCTATCCAATGGCACGCAGCTGCTCTATTATCTCTAGCATAGCTTTCACGTGGTCACACATTTGCTGGCCTTCTTCTAGTCTCAACTTTCTTAGCAGAAACAACTTACTGTTGAGGCTTGAACGCTCATGCAGTTTTTGTAATGAAGTCCACATAGCTTTGGCCGTTTTCTCTGTTCTTATGTGGATAAGCTGGTCATCTTCAACTAGTAAGCTTATGGTCACTTTTGCCCGTCTATCCTTTCTGTTCCAGTCCTCTGTCTCTCCACTTGTGGGTCTCTCTGTATTCAGCACTTGCTACAAGTCATCCTTGCCGAGAAGTATTTCTAGTTTAAACTTCCACAGCTGGTAATTGGCATTGTTCAGCTTTGCAATTGCAAACTTCACATCTGACCCACTTGCCATCTTTCAGTAGCTTGTATACAGTACTCACTGAACTCACTGAGTTGCAGAGTTCTCTTTGCTCCAGTGCCTAGTGGGTGCCTGATGGGTGCCTGGGCCCATAACCTGTTAGCTGAGTATTTATATCATGTGCTGGAAGCTTCTTGTTTGCAGCAATAGCTTTGCTTTTTGAGGGAGGAGTACAGGACATGTCTTACAGCATGAGAAACATGAAACAGGAACTGAACACAAACAAGTACACACAGAGGAAAAACCTACACTGGAAAAAAAATTACATATTAGCACTCTGCAATAGAGGGTGATACATCATAATACACCAATGGTTGTGGATGTGCATCAGGACATTTTGGAATATGTGATTGAATGAGACATGTGAATAACTTTTGTTTTAATAAGGCTTTGCTGTGCTATGCATGGACTAGATTGACTAGGGCTTTTTGATTCCTTTGGTCCTTTCTTTCCATCTGTATGGTTATACAGTTTCATCAATTTGCAATTTGGAACAGTTTGCACTTAGACCCCTTTCACACTGGGGCAGTTTTCAGGCGCTTTAGCACTGGAAATTTCCGAAAAGTCCTGCAAGCAACCTCTTTGGGGCGGGTTGGAAGCGCTGTAATTAGTGCTCCCTAAACGCCCTGTCCATTGGAATGAATGGCCAGCGCTTTAAAAGTGCCTGAAAAGCGTTTTGAAAGCACTGCAAAACGGGAGTTTTTGACCCTTTTTTTGGGTTAAAAGCACCCCACTAGTGGCCGAAAAGTGGCGCAAAATACTCCCAGGTCTTTGCAAAGTGACGCCTAGTCATCACCGCTCACCCCCACCATCACAGGAGTAAGCACTTTCTCTGATTCAAACCCCCCTCACATTCTCTCCCATGATGCAGTAGCTCTGAGCTCAGCATTTGAGAGTTCACTCCTGTGATGGTGGAGGTGAGCAGTGATGACTAGGCCTCACTTAGCAACATCCTGGGAATATTCCAGTCAGGCTTCATAATGTATGTAAATGGCCTACACCTATAGCAAGGGTATTATTCATCTTTAGTCAGAGCTGTACAGTTTTTATTTACAGATGCCCCTTATCTGCATAGGCACTTTTGTGGTAAAGGTGAATTATCCCTTTACATTTTTTTGCAATTCCTGTGATTGATTAATTGATCCTTCCTGCGATCGATCAAACAATTTCTTCCTTGCTTTGATCCTTCCTGCGATTGACTGACCAATCCTTCCTGAGATCGATTGACCGATCCTTTCTGTGATCGATTGACCAATCCTTCCTGCGGTTGACTGACCGATCCTTCCTGCGATCAACCGAACAATCCGTCTTTCGATCAACTGATGCTTCCTGCGATTGATTGATCCTTCCTTCAATAGACTGAAACTTTGATCCTTTTTTTGATCGACCAATGCTTTCTGCGATCAAACAATCTTTCCTGCTATCAATCAATCCTTACTGCGATCAATCCTTCCTGCAGTTGACCGATCATTCCTGTGATTGATCAACTGATCCTTCCTGCCATTGACTCACCGATCCTTGTTTTGACCAAGCCCTTCTTGTTTCAATCGATTCTTCCTTCCTATCTTTGATCCTTCCTTCCTTCATTATTTTTGTGCTAGTCATTTTCTGCATTGTTATTTATCCTTTTCCATACAGTATAATACCTGGTTGATCCTGCCTGTTCCTGTATTCCTGTCAGGAGACTGGTTTTCCATCATCCTGCAGCTGTATCTCCCTCTCTCCCCCTCCCTTCTGTCATTCCTGTGGTCTGTCTCCCCTCCTGAAACTGAAACTAAACTAGCAGAGGGATGTGAGCCCCTCCCACCTGAGTCCCTCTGCTGGGCAGTAAGACCCGGGGAAATCATGTGACTGCACAGGAGCACTGCTCGGAAAAGGTTTTTAGAGATTATTTGCTGAAAAACAAACAGCCTGCCATTACTGTTGCTCCATAACAGAACAATGGGAGTTTATTGTGGAGACTTCATGACCACTTTAATTTAAAAAGGACCCCATGCAGAAAAAAAAATTTAAAAATTGCCTGAGGTCATGTTTTTTTTCTTGTTTTTTACATGAAGCGCTCCTTAAAATTCACACCTGACCTTAAGGGCTCTTGTAAAGGTCAGTGTTGTTGTAGGTTGTACAGTATCGCCGCTTCACAGATAGGGTGAGGGCATCCACCAGGTATGTACACTATATTGACAAAAGTATTGGGACACCTGCCTTTACAAGCACATGAACTTTAATTGCATCCCAGTCTTGGTCCATAGGGTTCAATCTTGAGTAGGCCCACCCTTTGCAGCTATAACAGGTTCAACTCTTCTGGGAAGGCTGTCCACAAGCTTTAGGAGTGTGTCTATGGGAATGTTTGACCATTCTTCCAGAAGTGCATTTGTGAGGTCAGGCACTGATGTGGACAAGAAGGCCTGGCTCGCAGTCTTCACTCTAATTCATCCCAAAGGTGTTCTATCGGGTTCAGGTCAGGACTATGTGCAGTCCAGTCAAGTTCCTCCACCCCAAACTCCTCCTCATCCATGTCTTCATGGACCTTGTTTTGTGCACTGGTGCGCAGTCATATTGGAACAGGAAGGGGCCATCCCCAAACTGTTCCCACAAAGTTGGGAGCATGAAATTGTCCAAAATGTCTTGGTATGCTGACGCCTTAAGAGCTCCCTTCACTGGAACTAAGGGGCCAAGCCCAACCACTGAAAAACAACCTTACACCATAATCTCCCCTCCACCAAATGATTTGGACCAGTGCACAAATCAAGGCCCATAAAGACATGGATGAGTGAGTTTGGGGTTAAGGAACTTGACTGGCCTGCACAGAGTCCTTACCTCAACCCGACAGAACACCTTTGGGGTGAATTAGAGCGGAGATTGAGTCAGGCCTCCTCGTCCAACATCAGTGCCTGACCTCACAAATGCACTTCTGGAAGAATGGTTAAACATTTCCATAGACACACTCCTAAACCTTGTGGACAGCCTTCCCAGAAAAGTTGAAGCTGCTATACCTGCAAAGGGTGGGCCAACTCAATATTGAATCCTACGGGACTAAGACTGGGATGCCATTAAAGTTCATGGGCTTGTAAAGGCAGGTGTCCCAAAACTTTTGACAATATAGTGTATGTTATTTAGTAGAATATTTGCATTTTTAAAGCTCGATTGGCTGGGCTTCTCCTATGGGTCACAGGAGTGCAATTCGTTTTGCACTTCCGTGACCCATTTTCTGCTGACTAAAGTCCGCTCTCTGCTGACGTCATAGACTTCAGTCCAGGCACCACGTCATCGTGACAATAAAGTCTGGATTCACCAGGTGCCTAGACTGAACCCCGTCTCAGCCTCTCAGTGAGCTGCTGAGAGCCTGAGATGGCCCACTCTGCCCCCTCCACAGCTCAGCACTCCATTGAGCGAGGAGGGAGATGAGCAGAGAGCTGTGACTGACAGTTTGCAGCTCTCTGCTCACTGAGCTTTGAAAACCAAGTGATCGGCAGTGTTCGATCTCTCGGTTTTCAATGCAGAGGCGCTGGGGGACAGATGCAGAATCGGACCCATGCTGCATCCACTTATGTAAGTATGAATGGGGGAAAAAAAAATTCCCATACTTCTCTTTTAACGTTTCACTTTAGGCATTACTAAAAGGCGGGTCCCTCTTACCTTACAGAATTACATGGTCAGCCGGGATTCCGGGAAGAAGCCGGGGGGCGAGACAGTAGGAGGTGAAGCAGGGAGGAGGAGGTTACATCCTCCCCCTCTTTCAGGGACCTGTGCATGCATGTGATTAATTGCTAGGCGATCCTAGCAACCAATAATGTTGACAGCGGTTGGCAGTGGTGGGTAATGGCGGCCAGTGGCAGAGCCATGGCACTAGCAGGCGGGATTAGTTAAACAAATCTGTCTGACAGTTGGCAACCCTGCAGGAGGGTGCATGGCCCCCTGGAATATGGGGCTGGGTTGCAATTGTGACCCCTGCGACCCCTGTAGCTATGCCCCTGATCCCATGCCTATTAGACTAGAAAATGTCCAGAATTGTTTCTTTTTTTTTTAATTATGCCGGGTTGCAATTGTGACCCCTGCGACCCCTGTAGCTATGCCCCTGATCCCATGCCTATTAGACTAGAAAATGTCCAGAACTGTTTCTTTTTTTTTTAATTATGCCATTGACTTCAAGAGGTTTTGGATTCAGCATCTGAACTTTAGTCATGTTTGCTGAGCTAATCATAACCCAAACTTTATTCATGTTCACCAAACTGAACCGAACAAAACCCTGTTTAAATCTGAACTCAGGTGTGTTAGGCTCATCACTATTGACAAGCTACAGACTTATTATTATTATTATGAATCAACAGTGACAATGCTGATAGTCACTCCTTTGCAACATCTTCTCACCCCACTGGAGAGCCAGCAGGCACAACCTACATGAGACTGGCAACTGAATTCAGGAGCAGTGCAGCATTGTTCCCACTCCATCACCAGAAGCTGCATTAGGTGGACTACACGGGCAGAACAAACATTTGAGGGACCTTGCAGAGGGACTACGAGAAAAATATGAGACCATAGCTCTACTTAGAAAAACACAGCAGAAGAGTGTTGTACCATGCTAGCCATCAACAAAAATAGAAGTTTAGGAGTCACCCGAAACCCAAACTTCTACTTATATATATTTTATCTGTACTTCAATTTTGGACACTGACTGGCTTGGCAAAACCTTGTTATTTAGCTGATTTAACCACTTGCCGACCTGCTCACATACATTTACTGTGGCAGGTCAGCTCTCCTGTGCTAACACGTCGGTCCGTGCAAGGAGGATAGCGGGGGATCGCGCCCGTGAGTCCCGCGGACTCAATGTCCGATGGCGATCCGCGATCGCTCTGTACAGAGGCAAAATGGGCAACTGCCTATGTAAACAAGGAGATTCCCCGTTCTGCCTAATGACATGTCAGAGATCTACTGTCCCCAGTGATAGGGAACAGTGATTGTCATGTCCCAGTGAGCCCATCCCCCCTACAGTTAGAACACACCCAGGGAACACACTTAACCCCTTGATCGCCTCCTAGTGTTAACCCCTTCCCTGCCAGTGTCATTTTTACATTGATCAGTGCATTTTTATAGCACTTATTAATGTATCAATGTCACTGGTCCCCCATTTGGGGTCAGATTTGTCCGCCGCAATGTCGCAGTCCCGTAAAGAATCGCAGATTACTATTAAAAAAAAGTACAAAAATACAAGTCCCTAAATCTATCCCCTGGTTGGTAGACACTATAACTTTTGCGCAAACCAATCAGTATACACCTATTGCGTTTTTTTTACCAAAAATATGTAGAAGAATACATATCGGCCTAAACTGATGAATACATTTAGTTTTTTTTTATATTTTTGTTTTTGGATATGTATTATAGCAGAAAGTAAAAAAAAAAAGTTTTTTTTTTTCAAAATTGTCGATTTTTTTTGGTTTATAGCACAAAAAATAAAAACCGCAGAAGTGATCAAATATCACCAAAAGAAAGCTCTATTTGTGAGTAAAAAGGATGTCAATTTTGTTTGGGTACAGCATCGCACGACAGCGCAATTGTCAGTTAAAGCGACGCAGTGCCGAATCGCAAAAAGTGGCATGGTCATTAAGGGGGCAAAGCTTCTTTTTTATGATCTACATGTAGGGCACCCCATGTAGGAGCCGCAGATGAACTGGGATCCACCACCCTACACAGCCAGTCACACTGAATTTTCACAGTCTCCCACAGTCAGAAAACAGTCCAGTACTTTGTTTTTTTTCTGTTTTATTGAGGGGATAAAACTAGGATGGGGATAGGGGTTTTATGGCATGCCCATTGGTTTCGGAAAACTCTTCAGGGACAACTTCCTATATACAGCTATATACAGTCACTATGTACACTCCTCTTCTTCCTGCTGCACTCCCTTGCTTGCAAAAACAGACTCAGCTGGGACACTTAAGGCCCATACACATGGTCAGAAAATCTGAAGGTAAATTTCGTCCGAAGAGCGGTCTGCCAATTTTCTGATCATTGGTATGCTGCTTTTGACAGCCGATTACGAATTTTCGTCAGACAAAAACTGTATGTGCAGGCTCCAAAATTTTTGTCTGATGTGACCACAATGTCCAATTTTCTTTTCATTAGTACCTTTTTCTGCCCCCAAAAAAATCTGAAGAGCAAGACTAGGCATGCTCAGAAATGAAAGAACACATACAAAACAATTCAACACATTACATCACTTCTGACGTTGAATTCTGTCGTCCGAAAATTTTCTGATGGTGGGTACCCTCTTCACTTTCGATTTTTGACTAGCAGCCAACAAAAAAATGACAAATATGTGTCCAATAATCTGATCATGTGTACAAGGCTTACAAGTGAATCCAAGCAAAAGCCCTTTACAGGCAGGGGTCCCTGGGACCCTTTGGCTGTGTAGCAAAGTCCAGTGTCCACCTTACATCCCCGTTGCTACTGATCCCAGCACCAACTCTTCGGGCACTACCAGCCTGCCTGGCTGCAGCTGCCCCCTTACACTAGCCCTCTTGGCTACCTCTCAACGGTCCTCCCAGACTGACACCACAGTCCTCCCACACTGCTCACTCACCAGCCCACCCGGCTGACTCCTCTGGAGACTCCTGTGTGCTGACTCTCTCCCACTGCCCTCTCATTGCTCCCATGCCTCCAGGAAGGATATCTTCCATGTATTGTAGAGGGTCCCTCCAGCACCCAAGCCCCAGGTCCGAAGTTACCCCCCCAAGACTAGGGGGCACCCTGCTACGGCCTCCAACAGTCTCTTCAGCACTCCATCCTTAGCTTCCACCCAACTGCCCCTGCTAGCATGACCCATGAGTATTTATGAGGTCCTGCCTCCTTCTAGCCCACTTTGCTGGGGATTGGCTGGGGCCCTCATCCATACACCAAGCAGCTCCTCCTAGATTCCACCCTACTGCATCTAGAAGCTTCCCCAGTGTTCCAGAAAGCAGAGGGAGTCACCAGAGATGCTGCTTGCTGAGTCATCCAGCCTCGCTGAGTCACTCAGTCCTGACCCAGATTCAACCCAGGCCTGGCTCTCAGCCAAGCCAAATTTTCCTACACTAACAACTATGTACACTAGCACCTAGCAAGAGGGTGCTACATACACATGTGCCAAACACAAGGCCCATGGGCCGAATCATGTGGCCCTCAGACCTCTCCTGTAGCTGTGGCACCCCCTCGTCTCTGCTTCCACCTTGTCTCAGCAGTCGGCAGCAGAGAGAAGAGGGCAGAGAGAACTCCTCTGCCAGATCCTGTGTCTCTCTGTGTAGCTACAGCACCCCCTCACCTCCACCTCCCCTGGTCTCAGCATTCAGCAGATTCTGGCAGCTGATTCCAACCCTTCTCTGGTCCTCCTCCAGACCCTACACTTTCTGCCTCTGCCTCTGCTCTGCCCCCAGCTTCCTCCCGCCAGAAGCTCATGGTAAGGGGGGTAAACTGTGATGTAAGGGATGGTGGGGGACTCTTGACCTTTGATGAAGGGGGGGCTCTTGACATCTATTGTATGGGAGGGTGGGGTGCTCTGGCCATCTAGTCTTACAAATACAACCGGCCCTTTGAGGGCAACCATAATGCCCTCAAACTTCTTCCCAGGAGCAGCACATGGTAAGGGGGCTAAACTGTGAAGTAAGGGAGGGTGGGGGACTCTTGACCTTTGATGAAAGGAGGGACCTCTTGACATTTGATGTAGGGGAGGGTGGGGTGCTCTGGTCATCTAGTCTCACAGATACAACCAGCCCTTTGACGGCGACCATAATGCCCTCAAACTTCTTCCCAAGAACAGCACATGGTAACTAGGGGTAAACTGTGGTTTAAGGGAGGGTGGGGGACTCCTGACCTTTGATGAAAGAGGGGGGGTCTCTTGATATCTGATGTAAGGGAGAGTGGGGTGCTCTGGCCATTTAGTCTTACAGATACAATTGGCTCTTTGAGGGCAAACATAATGCTGATGTGACCCATGATTAAATTAAGTTTGACACCCCTGATCTACAGTGCCTTGCAAAAGTATTCACCCCCCTTGGCTTTTTACCTATTTTGTTACATTACAGCCTTTAGTTCAATGTTTTTTTAATCTGAATTACATGTGATGGATCAGAACACAATAGTCTAAGTTGGTGAAGTAAAATTAAAAAAATATATACATAAAACAATTTTGTATAGAAATAAAAAAAATGATAATTGGCATGTGCGTATGTATTCACCCCCTTTGTTATGAAGCCCATAAAAAGCTCTGGTGCATCCAATTACCTTCAGAAGTCACATAATTAGTGAAATGATGGCCACCTGTGTGCAATCTAAGTGTCACATGATATGTCATTACATATACACACCTTTTTGAAAGGCCCCAAAGGCTGCAACACCTAAGCAAGAGGCACCACTAACCAAACACTGCCACAAAGACCATAGAACTCTCCAAAAATGTAAGGGACAATGTTGTTGAGGAGTACAAGTCAGGGTTAGGTTATAAAAAAAATATCCAAATCGTTGATGATTCCTAGGAGCACCATCAAATCTATCATAACCAAATGGAAAGAACATGGCACAATAGCAAACCTGCCAAGAGATGGCCTCACACCAAAACGCATGGACCGGCCAAGGAGGGCATTTATCAGAGAGGCAGCAGAGAGGCTTAAGGTAACACTGGAGGAGCTGCAGAGTTCCACAGCAGAGACTGGAGTATCTGTACATAAGACGACAATAAGCCGTACGCTCCATAGAGTTGGGCTTTATGGCAGAGTGGCCAGAAAAAAGCCATTACTTTCCAGCAAAAAACAAAATGGCACGTTTTGAGTTTGCAAAAAAGCATGTGGGAGACTCCTAAAATGCATGGAGGAAGGTGCTCTGGTCTGATGAGATTAAAATTGAACTTTTTGGCCATCAAAGAAAACGCTATGTCTCGCGCAAACCCAACACATCACATCACCCAACGAACACCATCCCCACAGTAAAACATGGTGGTCAGTGTTGCCAACCGTCTGTTTTTTTACTGGCAGCCAGTAAAAAACAGGCAATTTTCTCCTGCCAGTAAAAGTAAGGGTTGCCAGTAAAAAATATGGCTCTGACACTCGGCTTGGTCCGGAGTTGGCTGAGACCATCCCAGTGCCTGCTATAGTGTGATTGGGCGGCTCTGGCGGAGGTGGTGCCTGAGCACGTTGTGTGATGTCATGGTGCAATGAAGCCAAGCAGAGCGGCCAGAGCCTCGTGTGCGGGTCTGTGGTATTGGAGCAAGGCAAGCTGGGGTCAGGACCATCAGTGCTGTTTAGACTGGGGTGGACTGGAGGGACCGCTTGGCTTGGAGAGAGACTGTCACTGTGACTCAGGAGGGGACGTGTTGTGTCAGTGAGGTCTCATCATCATCTGTGCTGCTGCACACTGCTGTCAGTGTCACTGTGAGTGTCAATGTTATGTGTGTGCTGCCCATTCTAATTTCTTGCCCTCCTGAGTCCTGTCCCTGAGCTACTTACTTTCTATATTGAAAATAAAGTAAGAAATATGTTTTTTGCCTTATCTACTTTAAATCATATTGCTAATTGTATATTGTATTTGTTTGTAGCCTAAATACTCTCATTTGCACTTAAACAGTAATTTTTTAACTTTTGGAAATGCCAGTCAAAACTTTGCTGTGCCAGTAAATTTTGGGTGTTGTGTCAGTAAATTTCAATCTGGTAGGTTGGCAACACTGATGGTGGTGACAGCATCATGCTGTGGAGATGTTTTTCAGCAGTCGGGACTGGGAAACTGGTCAGGGTTGAGGGAAAGATGGATGGTGCTAAATACAGGGATATTCTTGAGCAAAACCTGTACCACTCTGTGTGTGATTTGAGGTTAGGACGGAGGTTCACCTTCCAGCAAGACAATGACCCCAAACACACTGCTAAAGCAACACTTGATTGGTTTAAGGGGAAACATGTAAATGTGTTGGAATGGCCTAGTCCAGTGATGGCGAGCCTTGGCACTCGAGATGTTTTGGAACTACATTTCCTATGATGCTCATGCACTCTGCAGTGTAGTTGAGCATCATGGGAAATGTAGTTCCAAAACATCTGGGGTGCCAAGGTTCGCCATCACTGGCCTAGTCAAAGCCCAGACTTCAATCCAATAGAAAATCTGTGGTCAGACTTAACCGGTTCAATACAGGGCATTTTCACCCCCTTCCTTCCCAGGCCAATTTTTAGTTTTTTAGCGCTGTCGCACTTTAAACGACAATTGCACGGTCGTGCGACATTGTACCCAAAAAAAAATGACGACCTTTTTTCCCCACAAATAGAGCTTTCTTTTGGTGGTATTTGATCACCTCTGCGGTTTTTATTTTTTGCGCTATAAACAAAAAAAGAGCGACAATTTTGAAAAAAACACTATATTTTTTACTTTTTGCTATAATAAATATCCCAATTTTTAAAAAAAAAAACAAATTTTTTCCTCAGTTTCTACATATTTTTGGTAAAATAAAATCGCAATAAGCGTATATTGATTGGTTTGCGCAAAAGTTATAGCGTCTACAAAATACGGGATAGATTTATGGCATTTTTTTTTTTTAAATATTTATTTTTTTAGCGGCGTTTTTTTTTCGTGACTGCGACATTATGGCGGACACATCGGACACTTTTGACACATTTTTGGGACCATTCACATTTATACAGCGATCAATGCAATAAAATTGCATTGATTACTGTGTAAATGTGACAGGCAGTGAAGGGGTTAACCACTAGGGGGCGGGGAGGGGTTAAGTATGTTTCCTAGGGAATGATTCTACTTGTAGGGGGAGGGGACGCACAAGGGGAGGAGACCGATCAGTGTTCCTCCGTTCTGGGAACACAGATCGCTCTCCTCAGAGCTGACAGGCTGTGGATCTGTGTGTTTACACACACAGATCCACGGTCCGGCCCGGTTAACGGGCAATCGCGTGTGCCCGACGGACATCGCGGCCGCCGGGCACACGCACCGGGTCCCGAGCAACGCGGCGGGCACGCGCCCCCTAGACGGCCAGGGAGCGATGGAGCCAAGCAGAGCGGCCTCCATTGCACCATGACATCACACAACGTGCTCAGGCACCGCCTCCGCCAGAGCCGCCCAATCACACTATAGCAGGCACTGGGATGGTCTCAGCCAACTCCGGACCAAGCCGAGTGTCAGAGCCATATTTTTTTACTGGCAACCTTTACTTTTACTGGCAGGAGAGACGGCCAGGAATCCCAGGACGTCATATGACGTCCACCCAGGATGGGAGATCCCATCCCAGGACGTCATATGACTGTAGCTGGGTATTGAAGTGGTTAAAGATTGCTGGTCACAAGCGCAAACCATCCAACTTGAAGGAGCTGGAGCAGTCTTGCAAGGAGGAATGGGCAAAAATCTCAGTGGTAAAATGTGGCAAGCTCATAGAGACTTATCCAAAGTGACTTGGAGCTGTGATAGCCACAAAAGGTGGCTCTACAAAGTATTGACTTTAGGGGGGTGAATAGTTATGCACATTGACTTTTTCTGTTATTTTGTCCTATTTGTTGTTTGCTTCACAATTAAAAAAAAAGTTGTGGGCATGTTCTGTAAATGAAATGATTCAAATCCTCAAACAATCCATGTTAATTCCAGGTTGTGAGGCAACAAAACACAAAAAATGCAAAGGGGGGTGAATACTTTTGAAAGGCACTGTCCACCTGGAGAGTCAGTTTATCCATCGCATTTTCCATACATTTTGTGGACATTTGTGACCTAAATATAGCTGCATCTCCTCCTCTTAGCTTCTTTCTAGGTTTAGTCGAGCATGGAGTGCACACACAGACATTAGTGAACTACAAAACGATTACAACAGACACGTTGGCGCTCAGAAACACACCTTCAAGCATCTGATTCTCCACACGCTCGCCACTTCAGTTATTATACGCCGGAGAAAAAACGGGGAAGTAGAAAGCTGAAAGCTAGGAGACATTTACATCATTATCTCTTCAAAAGTTCATTTCTGGACAAGTATCTTTTGGATAGGGATTAACTTAATCAGAGATTTTGAATCTTCTTTGCTTTAATTTTTAATCTCTTTAGAAAAAAATAAAAAAATTAAAAAAACTACGTCTGAATCTTAAAAAGGCCTAAACCTGAAGTCACAAAGCGGCGTCTACAGGAGAGGAAAAAAAAAAAGAGGCAAGTTTTTTTTTAAGCAGACAGCAGCTGTAAGAGAGATAGTGCAAGCAGAAGATTTGTGACAGAGTTGAGCATGAAACCCATCAGCTGATGAGTGAAAATCCCTGGTTTCTAATTAATCGAGGTACACAGGGCAGGGGATGAAGAGGATCAGGGAAATGAAATCAGGAAAAAGATAGCATCAGTCATTTCTATGGCCCATTGTCATACTTGAGAATCTGCTGTAATGAATCAGTCAGGCATTCCACAAATACATTCAAATGGTAAAGAAAATGCATTGTCCAGTGAAGAGTCCCAGATAGCATCTCCCTTCCCTCCCTCTTTGTCAGAAGCCTATGATCAGAAAAAGGCAAAGGCAGACAGCACAACAGGTGTGCTTTTACAACCCCGCTGAAATCTGCAAATGAAGGCACATTTAAAAGAATGTTTTGATGTGCAAAAATTTCAGTTTAAAAAAAAAAAAAAAAAAAAAAAAAAGGAAGGAGAGAGGCAGACAGAATATTTCATGTTGCCGTGTCTCTTCAGATGCACATTAAGGGATTTGTGTTGCATTGTGTTTTGATTCTTATTCTCGCCGTGAAAAGCGCGGTATGAGATGTAAAATTTTATTCTGGGGTAATGCTACAAATATTTTCTATTTATTTAAAAGATTCCGAACATGGAAATGCATCAAGGACACAAATTTCAGGTGAACAATGACGTAGCATAATAGTTATTGGAAGAAAAAAGTTTACCGCGATCTGTTTTGCGGTGAATAGACAACCCAATAATAATTATGTTTCATTTTCTGGAGGGAGGTTGCTGATATGCTGATTAGATGACCCTGTTAACTAAGAATAATTCAGTGTTTGTGTCCACCCTACCTCTAAAGGGCCATACACACGATATACGAAAATCGGATGGAAAAATTCGTACGGCGAGCTGTCTGCCGATTTTCAGATTGTTAGTACAGTGCTTTCGACAGCCGATTTCACTTTTTCGTCAGACAAAAGATGGATGCGCAGACTTTAAAAAATGTTCTCGGATGTGAACTCAACGTCCGATTTTCGTTTCATTAGTGCGGTTTTCATATGAAAAAAAATTCGTAAGAGCCAGACTACACATGCTCAGAAATGAAAGAATACATACAAAACATATTTAACATATTACGTCACTTCTGACGTTGTATTCTGTCGTACGAAAATTTTCGCATTATGAGTAACCCGCTTCATTTTCAACATGAGACTAGCATGCCACAAAAAAAAGGACGTTCGGTCCTCTGAAAATCTAAGCGTGTGTACGGGGCTTAATGCTGGCCATACACTATACGAAAAATCGGCCGAAAAATCGTTCGTATAGACACTACGTTCGTTTTTCGGCAAGTTAATGGGCACAAATCGATAATCGTTTGTGACGTTTTTGTGGGAAAAAAACGAATGGGAAGTTTGGAAAATTTCTGCCGAACGTACGATAAATTGCAAGGTTAATGTGTTTCCCGTCCGAACTGTCTGCACTAGGTATATGTAAAAAAACGAACAAAAAATTATTTATTCATGTCCACTGAACAATTTATCGGTCATTATATGATGGCACGATCGTTTGCGGTCACGGTCGAACGTTCGTTTTTCGAAAATGGGTTCGGCCGATTTTTCGTGTAGTGTATGGCCAGCATAAGATGACTGAAAGTCCACCATGGCTCGCCCGTGCCCGTCTCCACCCTTGTAGCATCATGACACACACACATAGGGGTTGATTTACTAAAACTGGAGAGTGCAAAATCTGGTGCAGCTGTGCATGGTAGCCAATCAGCTTCTAGCTTCAGCTTTTTCAATTAACCACTTGATCTCTGGGAAGATTTACCCCCCTTCATGATCAGCCCATTTTTTGCGATACGGTCCTGCATTACTTTAACTGACAATTGCACAGTTATGCAGCACCGTACCCCAGAAAAATCGGTGTCTTTTTTCCCACAAATAGCGCTTTCCTTTAGTTGGTATTTTATCACCTCTGCGTTTTTTTGGGGGGGGTTTTGCGCTATAAACAAAAAAGGACTGAAAATTTTGAAAACTAAAACAATATTTTTTACTTACTGCTATAAAACCTATTTAAGAAAAAAAATCTAATTTCTTCATTTTTTTAGGCTAATATGAATTCTGCTACATATATTTTATTAAAAAAATCGCAATAAGCGTATATTGATTGGTGTGCGTGAAAGTTATAGCGTCTACAAACTATGAGACTAATTTCTTTTTTTACTAGTGACTTATAGCGGGACTGCAACATTGTAGCAGACATTCTGACACTGACATTTTGACACTTTTTGGGGACCAGTAACACTAGTACAGTGCTAAAAATATGCATTGTCACTGTACTAATAACACTGGCTGGGAAGGGGTTAACATCAGGGGCGATCAAGGGGTTAGCTGTGTTCCTAGCCTGTGTTTTACTAAACTGTGGGAGATGCTTTTACTTGGGGAAGACATGGATCCTAGTCCCTGCTTTGCAGAGATACAAAATCCATGCCTTTCCTCCTGTCAGAGCGGTGATCTGCCTTGTTTACATAGGTAGAATGCCATTCTGCCTCTCTCCTGGATGATCGACAGGTGCTGGTGGACATCGAGTTTGCGGTACCCACTGTTGGGCTCCCGCTGTGTGTGATCACGGGGGGGTGAGCCGCAGATGGTGTGCAAAAGCGTGCCCCCTACCCAGAAGAGCCAGGTCACGTACAGTATATATACAAAGTGGTAATGTCAGTGTCAGTCAGTTCCCTCCCAGTGTCAGTTAGTATCAGATTGGCCGCCGCACTATCACAGTCCCTCCCTAAGTCGCTGATCATTGCCATTACTGGTATAAAAAAAATAAAAATTCCAGTATATATATATAGTATACCATCATTTGTAGACGCTATAACTTTCACGCAAACCAATCAATAGACACTTTTTTTTTTTACCAAAGAAATGTAGCAGAATACCTTTTGGCCTAAATTCATTAAGAAATTAGATTTTTTTTTTTTATTTATTGGATAGGTTTTATAGCAGAAAATTGTTTTGTTTTTGTTTTTTAATTTTCAGTCTTTTTTTTATATAATACAAAAATAAAAAAAAACTAGTGGTTCTACCAAAAGAAAGTTATATTTGTGTGAAAAAATTATATAAATTTTATTTGGATACAGTGAAAATTGAGGTAGTTGCGCGCTAATATGGTGTGAAATGTGAAACTTAGAAAAACATATAATAGTGACAACTTTTTACTGCAGCTGTCACTAATGTGCACAGAAATCAGTAAAAAACAATATAGGTGTGACAGCGCTGTAAAAGTGAAATAAACAATTATGGCGATAAACACTGATATTGCAATAATAATATGAAAAAAGTCCAAAAACATAAGATGAATGAATCCACGTAGTGCAAAAAAAAAAAAACAAAAAAAAAAAAACAAGCTTGTGTGATATCTTCAGACAACCTCCATAAACGGAGTGCTCCCACCACCTCATGCAATGGTCGCTCACCTCCTTTAAACGACCCTGCAAGGGGTTAAACACGCCTTGCACCCTGTGCAAACATTCCCTCCCAGGGGAATCTTGGTGGGTCAAAGGATGAAAGTAATCAAAAAGCAGGTAGGTACTCCTTCCACTGTGCTGCTTCAAACTTTAAATCGTCAATGACTACCGGTAAGTTCAACAACACATGAAAAAAAAACGAGAGAAAGTTCCTCCTATGGTGCAGTATCCGAGGGGTTAAAAATGAAACCACTCCACCCCAGCTAGCATTGAACTCACATTTAATGAAATTTTAAAAGCATTAAAAATGACATGACAGTCTCACTCAGTAGTAGTAGTAGTCCACCACCAGGCTCCACCTCTACTAGTTTCACCACCTCCCACGTGGCTTCATCTGGCAACAAATTTCATTAAATGTGAGTTCAATGCTAGCTTGGGTGCAGTGGTTTCATTTTTAACCCCTCGGATACTGCACTATAGGAGGCACTGTCTCTCGTTTTTTTTTCATGTGTTGCTGAACTTACTGGTAGTCATTGTGGATTTAAAGTTTGAAGCAGCACATTGGAAGGAGTACCTACCTGCTTTTTGATTACTTTCATCCTTTGACCCACCAAGATTCTCTGATGATCCCTGGGAGGGAATGTTTGCACAGGGTGCAAGGCGTGTTTGACCCCTTGCAGGGTCGTTTAAAGGAGGTGAGCGACCATTCATGGAGGTTGTCTGAAGATATCACACAAGCTTGCTTTTGTTTTTTTGTTTTTTATTTTTATTTTTTGCACAACGTGGAGTCATTCATTTTATGTTTTTGGACTTTTTTCATATTATTGCAATATCAGTGTTTATCGCCATAATTGTTCATTTGGGTACAGTGTTGCATAACTGCACAATTGTCAGTTAAAATAGCGCAGTGCCGAATAACAAAAAATACCCTGGCCATGAAGGGGGTAAAATCTTCCAGCGCTTAAAGTGGGAGAAAACTTCCAACATTAAATTTTACCTATAGGTAAGCCTATAATAAGGCTTACCTATAAGTAATGTAAATATCTCCTAAACACGCGCCGTTTGGGAGATATTTACTGTAAATGCAGCCAGTGACGTCACTGGCGCGTGTGCTCTGAAGGAACAGCCACCCTTGCTGTTCCTTTTAGAGCCCTGTGCCATGAATGGCGGCTTCTGTGCGCATGCACGGGAGTGATGTCCTCGCGCCTCCGGTCACAGAGCCGACTCCAGCGAACCCAGAAGCAAGACGGGTGAAGATGGAAGCGGCCTCCAGCGATGACATGGATGGAATGCTTAGTTTTCAGGTTTTCCTACCTTGCAGGTAGAAAAAAATAAAAATAAAATGTCCAGGGTTATACAACCGCTGTAAAGGGGTTGTAAAGGTTCAAGGGTTTTTAAAAAAAAAAAAACAAATTTCATACTTCCCTCCGCTGTGCAGTTGGTTTTACATAGAGTGGCCCCGATTCTCCTCTTCTGGGGTCCCTCAGCGGCGTTCCTGGCTCCTCCTCTTCTTGAGTGCCCCGTCGGAGAAGCGCTCTCCTTCGTGGACACCCGTGCAGGCATGCTCCTGTGTTCTGTTTCTGCGTCTATTCACACAGAAAGCCTGTTTCATTGGATTTGATTGACAGCAGCGGGAGCCAATGGCTGCGCTGCTATCAATCCATCCAATCAGGACCCGAGACACTGGCTTTTGCTGGTGTAGCATGGCCCCCTAGAGGACTGCTGAGAATTACCTGCTCATCTGCACGGCCATGACCAAGTGAACCTTCCAACCCACCTGACACTCTGGGTTCAGACATCCTTGTAGCACCAACTCAGTATGAATAGGTTCTGAAATATTTTACTTGAACCAATAAGAGAAGTTATTTTAGAGAGGGAGGTGATAATCTGCTGAGCCAAGACAACAGCGCCAATTTAGCAAACCAGCCCCTTCCAAAGGCACAAAATGTGTTGTTTAGCAAGAACACTATCATTTACATTTATATATATATATATACACTCTCCCTAAAGGATTTTTCAGTTAACTGCTTATGCTGCCACACAGAGAAAGATGTAATCTGGCCAATCTACACTATAATACCAAAGGATAAAAGCAAGTTTATCAAGAGTAGTATATCAAGAGTAGTATAGGGGCCCTCTAAGTAATGGCAAAGAAAGTTCCACGTTGCAGATCTGATGTTCTTCGCTAGCTAGTTGGAGCTCGTTAACTGTAACCCATTAGGGGTTTGATGAAACAGTAAGTTTCTAGTAAGGGAGATCTAAAGGTGTCTGAGCACAGTGTTCAAGGTATGCAATAAAGTCTTCTTGGGGTAAAGATGTCTGTGCACAGTGTCTCTGTAACAATGGCAATGGATAGTTAAAAGTTGAGCTATTTGCCCCTCTCACCACCAGCCAGGTCGCTCTGATGTCTTCAGGACTGGGACTCACGTAGCGACGCTTGTGCGGCATATCCGCTGTTTTGATCTTCCGAGATGAAGCTTGTCACATGCACCCACACTGACAGGCAGGTGATCCCAGTAGTGTGATGACAGGGTGTCCAACGGCGGATGCCAGAGCTAGGCCCATTAGGCCTCGAGTTGGAAGTAGACCCCGCGTGGTAGGCCGCAACCTCTCTCCCTGTGGCACGGAGAGGTCCATCTTGAGTCAGACCCAGAAGGAAGAGACCTCTGCATGGGATTTCAGCTTCCTTTGTAGCCACTCCCAGCAATCTTCAGTTTACAACAAGGATCCCTGGGATGTGTAGTCTTATGCCACGTACAGACGATCGGAATTTCCGACAACATTTGTGCAACCGTGTGTATGCAAGACAAGTTTTGCCCAACATCCGTCAGAAATCAATCCACGGTTTGGTTGTCTGTAATTCCGATCGTCTGTACACAGCATTTGGGTACATTATTGGAAAGCAAGTATCTGAAAGAGGACTATTTGTCCCACAATCCACTCTGTTGGGCACACAGTTATGAGGTCACTGATTCTCCAAGGGGCAAGCGATGCCTAGAAACACCTAAAGGTATGGTGCTTTATGCTGGTAGTCTGCATCGCTACACTGGTGTGCTCACAAGATAGAGGGGGTACAGGTGAGTAAAATGAGGGCTCGGAGGGGGCTGCAGCATTACAGGAGGTTTTTCACCTCAATGCATAGAATGCATTGAGGTGAAAAACCTTGAGGGTTTACAGGACCTTTAAGTAGTTAAAGTAATTGTGCACTAATAAAGCTAATCAGGGGCTTAACTACCACCATAGCAACCCATGCGGGCGCTATGGGGCCCGCAGCCGAGTGGGGCCCAGTGAGGATAAGAGCACCGCCGGCACAGTCTCCCAGCCAGGGGAAGAGAGAGGAAAGGAAGAGGCGAGCTGTCCGTATCAGCAGAGAGCTGAATTGCCCGATGTAAGAGCTTTCATTAGAACTTCCAGTGTTCCCGGGGCTCACGTCACATAGCTCCACCTTTTGGCCCGGTGCCTTTGATAGACAGAATGCCGATCCAATGCGGGAAATGTGACGTCATCAAAGGCGTCGGGCCAAGAGGTGGGGCTATGTGACGATGAGCCCCGGGAAGACAGGAAATTCAAATGAAAGCTATTACAGCGGGCAATCCCACTCTCTGCTGATCCGGGTGGCTTGCCTCTTCCTCTGCATAAGTGGGGCTGTATGGGGCACAGGCAGACCAGGCTGTATTGGGCACCGGTCACGCTGTATGGGGCACAGGTCACGCTGTATTGGGCACAGGTCATGCTGCATTGGGCACAGGTCACGCTCTATGTGGCACAGGTCACGCTGCATTGACACTAAGGCAGCTGTGGGGGGGGCTGTTTGCAGGGGGGCCCCATACAACATTTTGCTATGGGGCCCTGCTATTTCTAGTTACGCCCCTGAAGCTAATAATAACGTAGCAGACAGTATTCTTTAAATACAATTCTACCTTTTAAAAAATCTTATATTTGCGGTCATATGTTCACAGCCTCTCTTTACGTTCCTGTCTCCAAAATATGGACGTGTCTCTCTTAGAGGATGGGCAGAGTAACCGGCTAGTAGGCAGGCAGAGTGATGTCATACACAGCGGGAAGTACTGTATGTTCCCCATCTGTGTGTGCTTTCAGCATTGTCAGCGAGGGTTCTGTTGGAAGCCACTTTTAACCAACATAGCAGGGCTGGGCAGAGGGAATGGCAGACAAACTACATCGATACAGACATGCCATGAACTGGCACAGTGTCCTATATGTCCAACTAGGAGCAACAGATACGACTCTTCCAGCACAGATTTGCTTCCATGCTTGACAAAGTCAGAATGGCAAAGGAGCAAAGCAAATAGTAGGATCTGGCAGGTATTTAGGAAAAAATAAGGACCTCACAAAAAAGACTTTAGAATTAAAAAAAGAATTAAAAAAAACAAAAAAAAAAAACAAAAAACATGAAAATACAGACATATGAATAGGAAATGTATTTTTGTTGTAACATACAGTTTAATATGGGATATTGCATGTAAACATTTTGTATTCTTACAGTCAGCCAGAAAGTGGAGCTCAAAGCATCTTTTCACGTGTTTACTGGTCAATCCTGCTGTGCTAACAAAAGCTACATTAACAAAAAACCAAAAAAAACACAATAGAGAATATTCCTTTAAACAAGCTTGCAAATGTGACAAAGGATCAGTTTAGTGCTACATTCGTTTTCTGCTGGACTGTAATGTTCCTTTAAACTAGAAACTCTGAACATACTCCAACTCCAACACCATCTCATATATTCTGTTCTGCCATTATGCTACCGCTGTTTGTAGCTTATTTTGTTATTAAGATATTTTATTGATAAAAAAGTACTAAGGCACATTCAAATGTATTCTGATATTTTTACATATGCAAATACATTGCTCATATATTTGAATAGATCTGAATGCATTTGAATTACATTGCCATACAATTTGATTATTGTCTCTTTTATTCCAGTAAAAAAATATACTCCTAAATATAAAAAAGGAGGGACACTGAATAAATAACCTATTGCTTTTATTGATGCTTGACTCTACAAATTTTATACAGCTTGGTTTTATTCCTGCTCGTTTGATCCATATACTAAACTGATCGGACAATGTGGTTTAATTATAAATTAAAGTAACACTAAACTCTGGCTAAGAAAAGTCTATTCAAGTATGTATTCTTAACTAAAAAAAATACCTTTTATTGCTCTCAGCCTTTTCTGAATCTCCCTTTTTTTTCTTTTTTGTTTTGTGGCAACCAATATCTGACTTCCTGTAATGCCCTGTACACACGGTCGGATTTTCTAACGGAAAATGTGTGATAGGACCTTGTTGTCGGAAATTCCGACCGTGTGTAGGCTCCATCACACATTTTCCATCGGAATTTCCAACACACAAAGTTTGAGAGCAGGCTATAAAATTTTCCGACAACAAAATCCGTTGTCGGAAATTCCGATCGTGTGTACACGAATCCGACGCACAAAGTGCCACGCATGCTCAGAATAAATTGAGAGACGAAAGCTATTGGCTACTGCCCCGTTTATAGTCCCAACGTACGTGTTTTACGTCACCGCGTTCAGAACAATCGGATTTTCCGACAACTTTGTGTGACTGTGTATGCAAGACAAGTTTGAGCCAACATCCGTCAGAAAAAATCCTAAGATTTTGTTGTCGGAATGTCCGATCAATGTCCGACCGTGTGTACAGGGCATAAGAGGGTGACTATGGTCATTCTACATGGTCCGGCTGTATGTAGGAATGTAACCCCCTTCTACTAAGATGGACTAGGGGCTATGAAATTTGTAGTGTGCATAGAGCAGTGCACATGACCGCAACTAATGTGCACTGCTCATTCCAAACAAATGGAAGTGAGGGGGAAAAGTATAGGTTCAGGGACTAATAGAGAATGTTACAAGGAGGCAAAAGAACACAGTAAGAAACAAGTTCATGAATAAAAGATTACAGGGCTATCAATTTGTGGATGTATATGGACTATACAGTATTTGGAGAATAAGAATATCACTTACATAGTTACATAGTCTAGTTGAAAAAAGACACAAGTCCATCTAGTTCGACAAATACAAGAGAAAAAAAAATACAATCTTATATACAAAATCCTATACCCACAGTTGATCCAGAGGAAGCAACTCCAACCCCCCAACTCTGAAATTTTAGTGGAAATGGTCACCAGAAGTAATAGAAGAACAAATAGAAGCGTGAACCTCCCCAGCAGGAATACAAGCAATAATAAAAACCTGACAGAGGTTCTCATCCTTCACTACTGTATCCAAGGTGTTAGGAGGGGGTGGGACCATTTTTAAGATTAAATAATTTTATCCTGGAATTCCACTTTAGGTTTGATGACATTTATCAAAAACAAAACTCACCTAAGGTTCCATGCACACTGGCTTAACCACTTCAGCCCCAAAAGGATTTACCCCCTTCCTGACCAGAGCACTTTTTTCGATACGGCACTGCATCGCTTTAACTGACAATTGCACGGTCATGCTACGTTGTACCCAAACATAATTGACGTACTTTTGTTTCCTACAAATAGAGCTTTCTTTTGGTGGTATTTGATCACCTCTGTGGTTTTTATTTTTTGCACTATAAACAAAAAAAGAGCGACAATTTTGAAAAAAAGCAATATTTTTTTACTTCATACCATAACAAAAAATATATAAAAAACAATTTTTTTTTCAGTGTTGGCAGATATGTATTCTGCTAGATATTTTTGGTAAAAAAAAACTCAATAAGCGTATATTGATTGGTTTGCGTAAAAGTTATAGCGTCTACAAATTGGGGATTGATTTATAGCATTTTTATTATTAATTTTTTTTTTAATTAGTAATGGCGGTGATCTGCGATTTTTATTGTGACTGCAACATTATGGCGGACACATCGAACATTTTTGGCACCATTTTGGACCATTGTCATTTATACAGTGATCAGTGCTATAAAAATGCACTGATTACTGTGTAAATGACAATGTCAGGGAAGAGGTTAAACACTAGGAGGCGATCAAGGGGTTAAGTGTGTCCTAGGGAGTGATTCTAACTGGGGGGGATGGGCTACTACTTGACAGCGATCACTGCTCCCGATGACAGGGAGACGTAGATCCCTGTCTTGTCACTAGGCAGAACGAGGAAATGCCTTGTTTACAAAGGCATCTCCCCGTTCTTCTGCTCCGCGACACGATCGTGGACCCCCGGTGGACATCAAGTGCGTGCCCACAATGCCGCGATTTAAAGGGGATGTGCCTGTACGCCCATTTGCCCAGCCGTGCCATTGTGCCAACGTACATCGTCATGCGCTGGTCGGCTAGGGTTAGAAAACGTTGCTTCTACAGGAGTTTTGTGTTCTGCCTGTAGAAGCAACTCAATGTTATCCTATGTGTTTAACGCACATTAGGATGATTACAGGCATAGTTTGAGCTCAACGTTTACAAGCAGGAAAAAAAACCCTTCTGGTTCGTGTTTCTGATTGGAGCTTACTGGCAGAAAAAACATAAAACTTTCCTAAATTCATCTAAACTTTGTACAAAAAATCCTCTATGTTTTATACTTCAAAGAGAACAGACATTTTTTTTAAGCCCAGCGTGCATGAAGCCTAAGACTTATGTCCTTGCATGAAATTACTTTGATATACTTAATCTTAGATTGATATTTTACAACAACTATATTGATTTAGTAATTTACCTCTGTTAAATATTGATTTTCATGTGAGATTGGATTTTTTTTTTAGTTTTAGCACTTGGTTAGAACCAGACACTCCTAGATATTAGACCCCTGTGTCCCAGTGTCTTTGTTTCCTAGCTATGTCTTGTGCTCCTAAGCAATAACCTTTTCCTCCTTGGCACTGCAATTATAGGAAACAACTGATTGTCCGGTTGAAAATATCATATTTTGCTTTAGGGCCAGTTCACACCACATGCAGTCCATAGGGATAGGCCAAACGGTTCACACCAGAACTTTCGAACACCACGAAAGTTCGGACCTGAATAATGAACCCCATTAAAGTCAATGGGACCCGAATGTCAAAAATAAAAAGTGCCCATTTTGAAGGCTTATATGCAAGTAATTGGGCATACAATGATTATAGGGGTCCGGGTCCTGCCCTGGGGGACATGTATCAATAAAAAAAAAGGTTGTGAAAAACATCATTTTTAAATGAGCAGTGATTTTTTTATTTTTAAAGTTAAAGCATAAAAATGAAAAAATCCTTCCAATATAGTGCCTGGGGGAGTCCCCTTAGTCTACCTGTAAAGTGGCAGATCTGTACCATGTCTAGAATCTGCTGCAGCAATCATTGAATTTATAAAGCCCAAAAAAATTACATTTTCCCTGCATGCGGCCTTTATTTTGCTCAGCAACAGCTTAGGAGCCAGTGTGTATGATAAGGCCACAATGTAGTGCACTGGGAAAAAGATTAGAGATTTTTTGGATACATTCTGGTGTCACTTTGACTCTGTATAGAAGTAATGGGTGCGTAAAAATTGGTCTTTGGGTGTCGGTGGCGCCTTACCACCATAACCCTATAGAAGTAATCTTGATGAAAGCAAGATATGGCCTTGCTGTAAAAAATTGCAATGATATGCACCTGTCAAACAGGTGCAGAACAATTGGTCTTTGGGTGTCGGTGGCGCCTTCCCACCATAACCCTATTGAGGTACTCTTGATGAAAGCAAGAACTGGCCTTGCTGTAAAAAATTGCAATGATATGCACCTGTCAAACAGGTGCAGAACAATTGCTCTTTGGATGTCGGTGGCGCCTTCCTACCGTAACCCTATAGAGGTACTCTTGATGAAAGCAAGAATTGGCCTTGCTGTCAAAAATTGAAATCATATGCACCTGTCAAATAGGTGCAGAAAAATTGGTCTTTGGCTGTTGGTGGCGCCTTCCCACCATAACCCTATAGAGGTACTCTTGATGAATGCAAGAATCGGCCTTGCTGTAAAAAATTACAATGATATGCACCTGTCAAACAGGTGCAGAAAAATTACTCTTTGGGTGTTGGGTGCGCCTTCCCACCGTAACCCTATAGAGGTGCTCTTGATGAAGGCAAAAACAATTGCAATGATATGCACCTGTAAAACAGGTGCTGAAAAACTGGTAATCCAGGATTGATTCACTTTTATAAAAGTCAAACGGTCAACAGAGTCTCTGGACAGACGCGTTCTATGATCAGTAACGAAATCTCCTGCAGCACTGAATGCCCATTCTGAAAGCACGCTGATTGCAGGGCAGCCCAACAACTCAATAGCATACTGGGCAAGTTCTGGACAGTGGTCTATTCTCATGACCGAGTAAGTCACTGGATCATCAGCTGGAAAGCTCTCCATCTCTTTTTTGGCCCCGAGGTAATCGTCCACCATGTGATGCAGATGCTGCCGATGGGATGTGGCAGCTGACAGCCCTGGGCAGCGAGGACTAAAAAAATTCCGAAAGGCCTCACTTAGGCGGACGCCTTCTCCAACGCTCCTCTCTTGACCAACGGAAGACTCAAAATACATTTTTTACGAGACTGTAACCTACTGGAGTCAGGAAAAATGTTCAATAAAATCCTCTTTATGTGTCTTCAAGAGATTTTATCTTCTGCACTCTCTGTGGGGACGGGATGAGTTCTAAGACCTTCCCCTTATAACGGTGGTCAAGGAGGGTTGCCAACCAGTAATCATCCTTCTCCTTTATGCCACGTATTCTTGGGTCCTTTAAAGCATGAGGTTGCCCATGCGCCTCAAATTTGTCAAGGCTTGAGAAGCAGACTCCTCGGGGTCACTCAGGATGACAGCATCTGTAACTTCCTCCTCCCAGCCACGCACTACTCCGAAGGGTCCTGGGGTTTGAAAGCCATCGCTTACAGATTGATGCATGATGCATCCTCCTCCCCTCTCTCCTCTCTCCTCCTGTGTGTTCTGTGACATAGGAATGATGTTGTCTGGATAAAATGAGCCTTGAGAGGTAAGGAAGTCCTCCTCTTTTGCCTGCTGCTCTGCCTGCTGCTCTGCCTCCAGTGCCCTGTCCATAATGCCATGCAGAGTCTGCTCCAGCAGGAACACAACAGGGATTGTGTCACAGATGCATGCACTGTCACGGCTCACCATCCTATGGCCTCTTCAAATGGTGACAATACAGTGCATACATCCTCAATGATCAGCCATTGGCATGGGGAAAAAAAAGCAGAGGTGGCCTGAGCCTTTTGTTGTGCCGTATTCACACAGGTACTCGTGTATAGCTGCTGCAGCATTGACAAAGTCGAGTTCCACCTGGTGGGCATGTCACAAATTAGGTGGTTTATGGGCAGGTGGATTTCCTGCTAAATGTCAGGCAACCAAGCACTGGCTGTTTATGATAGCCTGAAATGGCTACAGACTCTTCTGGCCAACTTTAGCACCTCTTGCAACCCTGGGTACGTATTTAGGAAACGCTGCCACCAACACCACCAGTTTGAGGACATGCATGGCACGTGTCAACTTTCCCTGTCTAAGTGCGGACAGGAGGTTTGAGCCATTATTGCACACCACCATTCCTGGCTCCAGTTGGTGTGGTGTGAACCACCTCTGGGTCTGTCCCTGCAGAGCTGCAAGAATCTCTGCTTCGGTGTAGTTCCTGTCCCCTAAATACACCAGCTGAAGCACTGCATGGAACCTTTTAGCCTGACTCTGGGAATAGCTCTTTGAATGCTTAGGGGGTACCTGATGTTCATAGGACAATTCTGCAGAGGAGGGCATGGAGGTGGCGGAGAAGGAGGAGGAGAGGGTAGAGCTCACAGGTCTGGCATCATCACCACCAGCTCTATGGAGATGTGGGGGCACAACAAGCTGCAGCAATGAGCCCTGTCCTGCATCCTTTTGAGTTGCAAGCAGCGTTACCCAGTGTGCTATGAATTAAATATATTGTCCCTGCCTATGCTTGCTGTACCACGTGTCAGCAGTAAGGTGGATTTTAGGGCTGACTGCCTTGTCCAACGATGCCAGAACATTCCCTTCCACGTGATGGTAGAGAGATGGAGCGGCCTGACCTGAAAAGTAGTAGCGACTGGGAACCTGCCATTGTGGTTCAGCACAGTGTGCGAATACACGGAAGGGGGCAGAATCCACCAGGCTGAAAGGCAGAAGTTGGAGAGCCAACAGCTGTGACAAGCTTGCATTTAGACGTTGGGCATGTGGGTGGCAGGGACTGTATTTTTTTTTTCCGCTACAGCAGATGGGGCAGAATTTTGCCGGCTACAGTCTACAGTCTACAGCTGGTTGTGTGTTGCTGGCAGATGTGCTGCTAGGATCAAGGTGATGATGGTACACAATCCCTGTCAGTGGAGGCTGCTGAGAGGTAATGACTAGGTATAGCAGTGGGTAAGAAGGAGGAGGAGGGACAAATTTGTGCCCCTTTTGTGTGGCTTTTAGGTGCTCTTGCCAACGGACTGAGTGGTTGGACGTTAAATGCCTTGTTAAGCATGTGGTACCCAAACGTTTTTGCCACGTTTGATGTGCCTGCCAGTTTTCAGATAGCAACAGTGCGATCTGCTGCAGATGTGCTTAAAAAGGCCCAGACAGCTGAGCTTTGGGGAGTGGGCCGGGAGATAACAGCTGCAGAATGTGATGGAATAGGGTGGCTGCACTCTACTCTTTCTTGATGTCGGCCTCCTTGAGGTTGTGACCCGTCACTTTCAGTTTCCTCCTCTGCTCTATCTGGCACCCAAGTCGCATCAGTGACCTCATCATCATCGCCATCTCCTCCATCATCGCCATTACCACTGGAGACAACTTGGCAATACGCTGTGGCTGGGGGAACATGAATGTCAATTTGTCTACCAGTGTTCTCCCCTCTCTCTAGGCTCATGTTCCTGTCATCCTCAACCTCAGAACCAACATCTGAATCCAGTAATGGCTGGGCATAATCAAGGAGCAAGTGGCTGATGCTGTGGTCAAATAACAAGCTGACTCCTCCATGACTGATGTTGGGGCTATGGCAGGAATAGTGGACAAGGGGGCAGGTTTATCCACTCTGGCAACTGCAGGGGACTGCACACTTGTCTCTAATTGCTTGAGGAGGACGAGGAAGGTTTAGTAAGCTGGTCCACCACCTCCTCTGCATGCTGTGACTGGATAGTACGGGCAAACTCACTAAACAGATGAAATGATGCCCTGCCTGAGGACTGACCACCACGTCCACCTTTGCCTGTGGACACATTTGTTGCTGGCCCCCTTACAGTGCCAAGGGAACGTCTGCCTCTCCTTGTTGTCTTTCCAGACATTATTAGGAAGGAGGGGTTGGTGCTTTAAAGCAAATGTAAAGAAGAAGTGGAAATCTGTATGTAGATGCACTTTAATAAATGTAAAGTGTGTTTGGTGCACTTTAATTCGAGTACTCACACTACACAGACACACGCCACGGATACACTATAATATACTGCAATATAATGTGCCAAACGTACAGTGACGCACAGAACTATATAGCATTAAATTTGCAGTAACGCACACAGAAGTAAATGGCGTTAAACGTGCAGTAACGCACACAAAAGTTAATGGCGGTAAACTTGCAGTAACGCACACAGAAGTAAATGGCGTTAAACTTGCAGTAAAGCACACAGAAATAAATGGCGTCAAACTTGCAGTAATGAACAAAACTTTATAGCGTTAAACTGGCAGTAATGCGCACAGAACTATATGGTGTTAAACTGGCAGTAACACACACAAAACTATATGGTGTTAAACTTGCAGTAACGCACAAAACTATATGGAGGTAAACTGGCAGTAACGCACACAGAACTATATGGCGTTAAACTGGCAGTAATGCACACAGAAGTAAATGGCGTTAAACTGGCAGTAACGCAAACAAATAGACGGTATTCAACCGTCACTACACTGACGGTATCTGAACTGTCCCTACTCTAGCTAAACACTAATGTAAAGATTACTGATACGGTCTCACTACATTACACTGAAACTATCTGAGCTGTCCTTACTCTACACTAATGTATGTATGAATGACACGGTCTCACTACACTACAGTGAAACTATCTGAGCTGTCCCTACTCTAGCTGCAGACTATGCAAAGCTGAATGATGGTCCTTCTCACTAGACTCACACTATCCCTAGACTGACCCTAAACTAATATTTTACACTGACAATTGAAGCAAAATAGCACAGTATAGCACAACTAATAGCACTGAACAGAGCCCTGTTCTATCTCTCTCCACGTCAAAATCACATTGAAAATGGCTGCCATTGAAAGAATACTTTTATACTGTGGGGCGGGAATGAGACATGATTGGATAAAGTCATGATGACAGTGTCCAGTCATGACTCTTTAAAGGCTCTGTGCCCTGATTGGCTGAAGTTTTCACTGCTTCAGCCAAATAGGGCTTGCAATGCACTGTTCAGCGTCGCAATGCATTGTGGTCAGTTCGGGGGGGCCAAACAAATGGACGAGAGACCTGTTTGTTCAGCTGTTCGCTCGAATGTCTGAACAACAAAAGTTCGGCCCGAACTTATGCTCGGGCCAAACCGTTTGCCCATCCCTAGCAGTCCAGTGTGTTTTTCTTCTGCATCAAAAACGCATGGAAAGTTGGTTATATGGTTTCAAATTGCATAGTTCACACCAGTGCGGTCAGTTTCTGGGTGTTCCAGTTCCAGAAAAAAAAAGTAGAACATGCTGCATTTTTCCTGCACTGAACTATACTGGTAAAACGCATAAAAAATGCACTGGAATGCATCAAAAACGCACCAGACCCAAGTACAGTGGAAAAAAAAGGAAAAAAGCATCCGGAAACGCATCAAAAATGCACCTGAACGCGTCAAAAACACGCATGCAGAAACTAATCCGGAACGGATCTGGAGTGCGTTTTTGTGGTGTGAATTCACACCAAGGAAAAAACTGGTCAATCTTGCGCATTTTTTGGACGTTTACAAATTCAAGATTCACATTACTTTGTAATTACTAGCTTAAAATCTTAAATGAGGCCCGCCTCACACCTTTTGTGATTTACTGTGTGCATTGAAATGTGAGCAGCAGATTGCGGTGCTCAAAATGGGGCCGCTATGAGTGACCCAGATACCACGTGATCACTGTGCGATGACATGGAATCTATTTATGACATCATTGTTTACTACTGTGTGTGATCTGTGATTGGTCACCAGTGATCACATGGTAAAAAAAGGTAGGGAGGTCATCAGCTCACTATCGAGTAACCGCTACACCGTATTAGATATGTGCCTACTGGTGGAGCGTCCTTTAGTTTGCAGACTTGAGTGATCACATGGTACCTGGGGCAATCACCGCACAGTTTTAGTAAATCAACCCCATTATAAATACTTTTTTTATACAATATGTGTATATACAATATATACAAAATAGAACAACACAAGTATCTATATATACATACAGTGCCTTGAAAAAGTATTCACACCCCTTGAAATTTTCCACATTTTGCCATGTTACAGCCAAAAACGTAAATGTATTTTAATGGGATATTTGTGATAGACTAACTTGTGAAGTGGAAGGAAAATGATAAAAGGTTTTCAATTTTTTTTTTTACAAATACATATCTGAAAAGTGTGGTGTGCATTTGTATTCAGCCCCTTTTACTCTGATACCCCTAACTAAAATCTAGTGGAACCGATTGCCTTCAGAAGTCACCTAATTAGTAGAGTCAAGCTGTGTGTAATTTAATATCAGTATAAATACAGCTGTTCTGTGACACCCTCGGAGCTTTGTTAGAGAGCCTTAGTGAACAAACAGCATCATGAAGGCCAAGGAACACACCAGACAGGTCAGGGATAGAGTTGTGAAGAAGTTTAAAGCAGGGTTAGGTTATAAAAAAATATCCCAAGCTTTGAACATCTTACAGAGCACTGTTCAATCCATCATCCGAAAAGAGTATGGCACAACTTCCAACCTACCAAGACATGGCCGTCCACCTAAACTGACAGGCTGGGCAAGAAGAGCATTCATCAGAGAAGCAGCCAAGAGGCCCATGGTTAATCTGGAGGAGCTGCACAGAAATCCACAGCTCAGGTGGGAGAATCTGTCCACAGGACAACTATAAGTCATGCACTCCACAAATCTGGCCTTTATGGAGGAGGAAAAAAAGCCATAAGAAGTCCTGTTTGTAGTTTGCGGGAAGCCATTTGGGGGACACAGCAAACATGTGGAAGAAGGTGTTCTGGTCAGATAAGACCAAAATTTAACTCTTTGGCCTAAAAGCAAAACGCTATGTGTGGCGGAAAACTAACACTGCACATCACAATGAACACACCATCCCCACCGTGAAACATGGTGGTGGCAGCATCATGTTGTCGGGATGCTTTTCTTCAGCAGGGACAGGGAAGCTGGTCAGAGTTTATGGATGGAGCCAAATACCAGGCAATCTTAGAAGAAAACCTGTTATGCCGTGTACACACGAGCGGAATTTCCGACAGAAAGAGTCCGATAGGAGCTTTTCATCGTATATTCCGACCATGTGTATGCCCCATCGAACTTTTTCCGTCGAAAAATCAGACGGACTTGGATATAGAAAAGGTTCTATATTTTTGTGACGGAACAAATTGCTATCGGAAAAAACGCTCGTCTGTATTCTGTTCCGACGCACCAAAAACGACGCATGCTCTGAAGCAAGTACGAGACAGAAGCTAATGGCTACTGGCTATTAAACTTCCGTTTTCTAGTCCCGTCGTATGTGTTGTATGTCACCGCGTTCTGGACGGTCGGAATTTGGTGTGACCGTGTGTATGCAAGACAGCTTGAGCGGAAATCCGTCGGAACTCCGTCAGAAAAACCTTCAGAGTTTATTCCGACGGCAAAACCAGTCGTGTGTACAGGGCATTAAAGTCTGCAAAAGACTTGAGACAGGGGTGGGCATTCACCTTCCAGCAGGACAACGACCCTAAACATACAGCCAGAGCTACAATGGAATGGTTTAGATCAAAGCATATTCATGTGTTAGAATAGCTTAGTCAAAGTCCAGACTTGAATCCAATTGAGAATCTGTGGCAAGACTTGAAAATTGCTGTTCACAGATGCTCTCCATCCAATCTGACAGAGCTTGAGCTATTTGGCAAAGAAGAATGGGCATAGATGTCACTCTCTAGATGTGCAAAGTTGGTAGAGACATCCCCAAAAAGACTTGCAGCTGTAATTGCAGTGAAAGGTGGTTCTAGAAAAGTATTAACTCGGGGGGGCTGAATACAAGTGCACGCCACACTTTTCAAACATTTATTTGTAAAACATTTGAAAACCATTTATCATTTTCCTTCCACTTCACAATTATGTGCCACTTTGTGTTGGTCTATCACATAAAATCCCAATAAAACACATTTACGTTTTTGGTTGTAATATGACAAAATTAGGAAAATTTTAAGGGGTGTGAATACTTTTTCAAGGCACTGTATACAGTACACAATCTTTCTTTCTTTCTCTCTCTCTGATATCTTCAGACTGTAGACTGAAGAGTAACTTATTTTGCATTTTACAAGAAAATCTATTTAAAAGTTAAAGTAAAACATTTTTATAATTTTAATGTTCAGCTTAGTGCTCTAAAAATTAACAGTGCCCTTCATGTGTATTCATGTTGGTTCCACAACACTGTGGAAGAAATGGGGGAGTACTGTATACAATGCAACACCCCTTCGTAAGGATAGCATAGGACAGACAGTAAAGATTTAAAACAGGGGAAGCTTCTTAGCTAAACAAGTGCAGCTTCTCTAGGTGGGTTTAGGAGAACCAAAGTGGAGTGGTAAAGCCCGTAGGTAGGGGACTAGGGGTGCACGTCCTGTCACTGCAACAGAAGCATGTATGAAGAAAACAAAGGTTGGCGGCACTCCCATACACGATGCAATAGTAATTTATTCCAAGATGTAAAATCAGCAGCATACAATGATATACAGGCAGAGGGAAGCAGGTAACACGTTTCACACGACCAGCGTGCTTTGTCAGAACCAACTGGTTCTGACAAAGCACGCTAGTCATGTGAAACTTGTTACCTGCTTCCCCCTGCCTGTATGCCATTGTATGCTGTTGATTTTACATTTTGGAATAAATCACTATTGCATTGTGTACGGGAGTGCCGCCATCCTTTGTTTTCTTTATACAGGGGAAGCTTCTTAGCTTCCTTTAGCTTCCTCAGATACTTTCCATGTATGCCAGAGACGTGCTGCACAATGACCTATTTTTCCCGTAACGCGGGAGGGTCCGCTTGTTGGTTGTGAAGTTCAGTATAGCTGAAAGCTCAGAGTGCATATGCATGTAAAGCCTAAAATTTTGAGTGCATCAAGACAGGTCCTCTTTCCCATCTTTAACATGAAAGGTAGATAATTTAATTCTTTAAGCTTTACCCAGCCTGTAATCTAACCAGAATTAAAAGGAAAAAAAAATCCTTCTTTAGTGTAGTTGATTTCTCATAATTTTAACCATTTTAACTTTATCAACCGAGAAAAAGCGCGTGGGTGATTGATACTAGAGACAGTGAAAACCCACATTACAGTAATTACATCTAACATGAATAAGTGATCCTTACATGTCTTAGAACGGCACCTGATTATTTGGAAACAATTATGCTCTGATGTCAATAATGACACAACGTTTTAAGCTTCCTGGCGAAATTAACTGGGGTCAAAAAGTTGGCCCAGCAGATGAAATACATAATCATTTTTATGTTTTTAAATGTATCTATCACAGTGCAGCAGAAGCTTGACATAAGTCTATTAAATTAAAGTAGATTTAAAACATCTGTGTAATACCTAATGCATAATAACCGTGACACGGAGCTATAATTATATATGGTGCTGATACTGCCAATGCTGCCAGTTTCGCATATATCACTTTGCATGTACAGTATGTGCCAACAGATACAATTTCATAACAGGAGCTAAATAATAAAACGGAACTCTGGTCTTGTCTCCTGTCTTGCTTGCCCACTAAAAAATTGCTTTGTTAGTTTAAAAAACTATTCTACATGCCAGAAATACTTAACTTAATCCATGGTCAATTGACCCGTCAGGTCCCAAGTCTTTCATCTTCTTTCCTGCAGTGGAGAAGGATGTTACTACCTTCCTATTGAATGTGGTGTGGTCAACTGAAGACTGCAGCAGTGGGAAGAGGTGACCTGGATTTGATTCAGAACTGATCAATCTACAGGTCCAGGTCAATAATTTATGGCCTTGACCTGCTGATTGGTTCTGACGAATCCTAGAACGTCTTGTGCCTGTGTAATGTAAACACAGGCCCAGAAAATGATGTGATCGCCTGTCCTTAAGCCCTTTTCGGTTCCAGCGTGAGAGGAGATCACATCAGACAGTGAGTACAAGCACTACACTGACACCAGTACAAATGGTTAGGCACATTTAACCCCTTGATCCCCCCCAGCTAACTGTTTCACTCCCTCATCGTCTTGGTATAATTTTTTCAGTTGGCGGTCGGCTTTCATGTAAAAGCAATCCCAGCGGCTAATTAGCCGCTAGACTGCTTTTAGAAGCAGTGGAAGGGGACCCCCCCCCCTCGCCGCTTTGCACATTTTTCTCCTATGCCACCCTGTAACCTAATAATGCAGTCGGTGGTTCCGCCAGTTGACCATAGAGCTGATCGGAGACCAGAACGGCTTCAATCATCTTCATGGCCTAAGATACCGGAATACTTTGGTTTCACCAGATATAAACAGCGCCATTTTTAAATTGGGAAAGCATCTTATCACACCAATCTTGGTGTGGTCAGATGCTTTAAGGGCAGAGGAGAGATCTAAAGATTTCCGATTTTTTCAAAAAAGAGTGCCTGTCACTACCTATTGCTGTCATAGGGGATATTTACATTCCCTGTGATAACAATAAAAGTGATACAAAAAAAATTCATAAAATTGAAAGGGACAGTGTAAAAAAAATATAAAAAAAAGCAAAAAAATAAATAAATATAATTAAAGCACGTGTTTGAACGCAAAGACGAGCGCAAGCATCAGTCTTGTGTCGTATGCAAACAGCAATTGCACCAAGCATGTGAGGTATCACCGCCAACATCATATCAAGGGCAGTAATTATTGCAGTAGACCTCCTTTGTAAATCTAATGTGGTAACCTGTATAGGCTTTTAAAGGCTTTTAAAAAATCTACATGTTTTTGCACAATTTTAAAGCATGTCATGTTTGGTATCTATGTACTAAACATAAGATCATCCTTTATATCTTACCAAATAATTGGGCAATATATTGTGTTTCTGTGCATTAAGTTTCAAAAAAGTTATTTTTTTCCAAAAAAAATTGCATTTGGAAAATTGCTGCGCAAATACTGTGTGACTAAAAAAAAAATGCAACACCCACCATTTTATTCTGTAGTGGCTCTGTTTTAAAAAAATATATAATGTTTGGGGGTTTAAAGTAATTTTTAGTAAAAAAATAATAATTTTTTCATGTAAACAAAAAGTGTCAGAAAAGGCTTGGTCTTAGAGTGGTTGGAAGAGTGGATGATGTGTGCCATAAGCTTCTAATATTGGGAATAAAATGCCAGGACACTTCAAACACCCCTTTTTGGAAAGTAGACACCACAAGATATTTGCTGAGAGGCATGTTGAGTCCATGGAATATTTTATGTTATGCCACAAGTTTATAGAAAATTGCAATCCCCCCCCCCCCCCCAAAGTTGTCACTTAAATGATATATTGCTCCCACATGCTATGGGTATATGTGGAATTACAACCCAAAATACATTCTGCTGCTTCTGAGTACGGGGACCCACGTACAGGACCCTGAAAACCAATCACCGCCTTCAGGATTTCAAAGGGCGTAAGTTGATAATTTCCCTTCCTTACTACCTGTCACATTTTGGAGGCCCTGAAATGTCCAGATAGCACAACCTCTCCCCCCCCCCCCAAATGACATCATTTTGGAAAGTAGAAACCCCAAGCTATTTGTTGAGAGGCATGTTGAGTATTTTGCAGATCTCTCTTTTTGTTGCAAAGTTTTGAAAATGGAAAAAAGAAAAGAAAAAATTAATTTTCCTTCTCTTTATTCATTTTCCAAAAAATTGTGGCAACAAATGATCTGCAAAATACGCACCATGCCTCTTAGCTAATAGCTTGGGGCGTCTACTTTCTGAAAATAGATCATTTGGGGGGTTTTGTGCTATCTTGGCATTTCTGGGCCTCTGAAACAGTGATAGGTAGTGAAGAAGTGAAATGAGCAATTTACGCCCTTAAAAAGCCTGAAGGTGGTGATTGGTTTTCGGGGTCCTGTACGCAGCTGGACTGCCAAAAAGTCTCATGCATGTGGTATCTCCAAAATGTATTTTGGGGTGTATTTCCACATATACCCATGGCATGTGTGAGCAATATATCAATTAGTGACAACTTGGTGTAAAAAAAATATATTTTTTTTGTCATTTTTCAAACACTTGTAACAAAAAATGTAAGTATTCAATGGGCTCAATATGCCTCCCAGCAAATTCCTTAGGGTGTCTACTTTCCAAAAAGGGGTAATTTGGGGGGGCAGGTTTTACTGCCCTGCTATTTTAGCACTTCAATAAATGAGATACGTAAACAGAAAGTAAATGCCAGTATATAAATCATAGTTTGTAGAAGCTATGACTTTTGCGCAAACCGATAAATATACACTTATTGAGATTTTTTTTTTACCAAAGACATGTAGCTGAATACATTTTGGGCTAAATGTATGACAAAAATGTAATTTGTTGGATATTTTTATAAGAAAAAATAGAAAATATAATTTTTCTCTAAATCTTTGGTCTTTTTTCATTTATATCGCAAAAAATAAAAATCCCAGTGGTGATCAAATACCACCAAAAGAAAGCTCTATTCGTGTGGAAAAAAAGGAAATAGATTTTGTTTGAGTACAGTATTGCATGACTGTGCAATTACCAGTTAAAGCCGCGCAGTGCCAAATTGCAAAAAATGGCCTGGTCATTAAGGGGGTAAAACCTTCTGGTCCGTAGCCTCCCTGACGGTATTCCCGAGTGTGGCTCGGGGGGTTAAATCTCAGCACCATTAGCGGTAACCCCGAGCCAGACTCGGGATTACATCTTAGGATCCTGGTGCGGTATACTTACCTTGTCCCCAGGATCCTGCGATGTCCCCCGCGCTGTCTGCGGGCTCCGTCCTCTGCCCGAAGCCTCTCTGTGCCAGGCTCCGCTCCCTCGGGAACGCACGGAGGTGGAGCCTGGCGGCAAATTCAAAAATATGTAAAAATCATAACACGTACAGTACTGTAATCTCACAGATTACAGTACTGTATGAAATCATTTCACTTCCCTTTTGTCCCCAGTGCTTTGTCCAATGCCCTGCATGCATGTTTTATATTACATATACTGTTCTTTCTGCCTGGAAACTTGGGATTGTCCATAGCAACCAAAACGTGTCCCTTTACGTCAAAAGTGGCTTTAGACCAGCTAGAAAACAGCAATAGTAAATTAGAACACTTGCAGAATTGAGCGATAGTGAATTGTGGGAAAATTTGTTTTATTATTATTATTTATTTTATTTTTTTAAATTATTGATATTTATTTATTATATTAAAATTTATGATTTTGTGTTTCAAGCTTCATCATACCCGGGATATCTACTAGACTCTTGGTGGACAGCTCTAAGTGTGTAAGAATTACAGACCTACAATCTAAAATGCCAAATTTCTATGCAAAATTGTACCGCTTTGAGACGCGAAAAATCTGAAATAATCATACCGCCAGGGAGGTTAAGGCCTGGTTCACACCTATGCATTTTTTTGTGCATTTTCAGTTTTGCAGAAACACACTACAGTCCTTTTAACATGATTTCCTATGGGTGTAGTTAATTTTATGGAAAGGACCAGGGACTTTTTTCTGGTTTTTGGTTCCATATACTCCAATGGATCAAAGTGTGTATTGAAAAACGCAAAAATTACCTGCAATATGCAAACTACAACCTGCATAGGTGTGAACCAGGCCTTAGTGGTTAAAGGTATTCTGAATATTCTGCTTTTCTGCACTGGTAAACCAGGGGACACAGCTGGATGATTTTTTTTTCCAACATGGTGTCCATCTTGCACTGAAGATATTTTACTTAGAGCCACCAAAATGTAATTTTCAGAATGGCCCTGAATGGCCCTGAATCCAAGACTGTGAAAGTGTAGCACTACAAAACACCAGCCTAGCACATTACCTTAATATACTATTTATTGATAAATAAGACAAATGATATACTAACAAATTAGTTGAATAAATAGGGTTATCAATACATCAAACTTTGACAATCATCAGATCAACAACGCATATCCTATAGCACAGGAGGAACCCTCCAACATCCAGTGTGGCTTACGCTTTCGATGGGCAACCTCTCTTCCTTAGAGACCTGCGTTGTTGATCTGGCGATTGTTGTAACTTGATGTAATGATAAGCCTATTGATTCAGCTTGTTTGTAAGTATATTGTCTTTATTTATCAATAAATGGTATCTTAAAGTAAAAAAGCTGGGCTGGTGCACCCTCTTTTTGTTGTTTTGTAGAGCTACACATGAAGGGACACCCACACTCCTGAGAGGGTGGTAAGGCCTGTGAGCGCCATAGTTGGAGGATCTAGCACTCTCTGAGCACCATATTTCAGCACGGGAGGTTGCATTTACAATTCATCTTTTGTGAAAGTGTAGAATAGTGTGGGTGAAGTATGGGTGAAGCCCCCAATTAAGGGCAGCAACAATAATAGCACATGGTTGATGACCATGGTGCTCACTTGTAGATCCAAGGGGAAACCAGTGGGAAATGTACTCTTTGAGACAAGGCAAGAATTTGGCAGTTATTAGCTTTTGTTCCCTCCGGGCCTGTTAAAATAAAGTACAGCAAGGCATCATCTAACTTAATGTATGCTTTATTTAAGGGGAATTGGGAGTTTCGCCCTTTGAGCTCACAGGGTTTAACCACTGCTGTCTTGGTGGAAACTTTTCAGTAGGTAACAAACTGGCCCAGGGGTCCATGAAAAGCTCATAGTATTCTTGGGCATTGGCTTTATGTTTCAGAAATTAGTAGAGCCTGTGTATATAGCAAGAAATCCAGGAACTTAGGCACAGTGCCATCAATGTAGTTGAGTAGTGGTGGAGAAGAAGTGAAAATGTATGCCATCAATGTAGTTGGGTGGTGGTGGAGAAGAAGTGAAAATGTATGACTTTCCAACATGGCACAAGCTCTGTACTCTAATGCCCCGTACACACGGTCGGATTTTCCGACGGAAAATGTGTGATAGGACCTTGTTGTCAGAAATTCCTAACGTGTGTAGGCTCCATCACACATTTTCCATCGGATTTTCCGACACACAAAGTTTGAGAGCAGGCTATAAAATTTTCCGACAACAAAATTCGTTGTTGGAAATTCCGATCGTGTGTACACAAATCCGACGGACAAAGTGCCACGCATGCTCAGAATAAATAAAGAGATGAAAGCTATTGGCCACTGCCCCGTTTATAGTCCCGACGTACGTGTTTTACGTCACTGCGTTCAGAATAATCGCATTTTCCGACAACTTTGTGTGACCGTGTGTATGCAAGACAAGTTTGAGCCAACATCTGTCGGAAAAAATCCTAGGGTTTTGTTGTCGGAATATCCGAACAAAGTCCGACCGTGTGTACGGGGCATTACAGCTGATGAGGCAGGAGATAATTGAGGTTTTATTGTCTCCCAACTATTCAAAACTATAAAAAAAGATTTGGCTGGAGCTGGGCTTGAATCCCCATGCCCATATGCTCCTTATGAACCAGAATCGTTTTTACGTCTGACCTATTGACTTCTTTTTTTGGCAATAAATTAGCCAGTACCAATGACAAAAGAACCATATAAACTGCTTTCACATCTATGCATTGCACAGAGTACAGAGAAACACATGTTGTGGAACATTGTGGTACCATTCATTTTGGAAATACACTGCAATGCACTTTGCCATCACACCTCAACACTCATGCATTTAAGTGCACCACAACATTCAGGTCTGAATCATCTTGGTGTAATGGGTTGAATAAATGCTGCACCTGCCATTAACTGAATGCATGTAATGCATGTTAACACATGAAATAACGTACATTACAAAGTGTGCTCCAATGAACTTCAATGCATCGAACAGTGTGAAAGGGGACATCATGTTTTTTGGGACAAATGAGGCTTTCTTTGGCAGAATTATCTTCCATACATTATACTATTTTCTCTATATTCTAGGCTAAAAGTAGCAAAACTATGAAAAAATATGCCTTTCTATCCGTTTGACTAGTGATGGTTTTAAAACAACTATAGTGTTAATGTGGATAAAAAGAACACATTTTCTTTTGCAATTTATCCCACTTATAATAATATTAAAATTATGTTTCTAGTACAAAGCAAGACACATTTATACAAAAATGAAATAGAACACACATTTTGCATAATACTTGTTTTAATGTGATTCTTTGAAATTGAGCGAATGAAAATATGCAGCTAATTATGGCAATCAAGGGTTAACTGAAGAGTTAAATAGGAACAACTTTTATTTTTAAAAAAATGTAATTGCATGTTTTCTGGAGCTGACGTTATTAGCAAATCAAAGCACAAGTGTTACACCATAACACATTGCAGCAGGCTGTTTTACTCTTCATTCACACCAGGCAGGGCAAGACCACTGAGGCAGTAAGAATGAGGGCCTGCATGTGGAGCCAAATCACTGGACATTGTTGCCCTTTTATGCAGAGTGGCATCGGGTGTTGGTTGCAGGTTGTTTCATTTCAATTCAGTATTTACATAAATTTGTTTTGGTAAATTAATTTAATTTGTTTATTCATTTTCGGAATTTGCTTTTTTAATTCTAATTCAAATCGATTAGAATTTTCAGAATTTAGAAAATTCAACTAGATTCGAATTCCATTCAAATCTAATTCTATTCAAAATAAATTTCTTCTATTTGAAATTCGAATTTAGGAAAGTGGTTGTATTCTTTCTATTCCATTCTGTTCTATTGTTTTTTTCTATTCTATTCTTCTAATTTCTGTTTTATTCTCTTCTTTTCTATTCGAATTTGAATTTATTCCATTTTAAATTGGATTTTGGAAAACAGTTATATTGTAATATTCTTACTATTCAATTCTATACTTTTCTAAACGGGGCCTTTACGTAACCGGGTGGCCCCGCCCCCTCTGTTGCCCCGGGAAAGCCATGGGGAAGTCCCCGTGCGTTAGAGAGGGGCGGGTCACCTGGGAACACCACTGTGTGGCCCAGCCCTAAGTTATATAAGAACTGTCAAGGTGCCTCCCATGGTCAGTCAAGGCTTTTTTTTTTCTTTTTCGGTCCGTCGGCGGCACGAGAGAAGATGAATGGACTTCGTGGGACATTTTTTATTTTTTATTTTTTAATAAATGACTTGTCCCAAGCTGTGTCTTGTCTTTTGTACAATTTTGACACTTTTTTTGTGAAATGGTAGGGGTACATTTGTACCCCATTACCATTTCACACAGGGGGGGAGGCTGGGATCTGGGAGTCCCCTGGTTATCGGTTGTCAAGTATTTCTCAGTTATTTAATGAAGCTCTTCTTTAAGGTGGCCTCATACAAAGTATTAGTTCTATGTTTGTAGTCTGTGAGAAGAAAAGCACATGTCATAACAAGAGATATGCCAACTGTTTGGACCAAACCAAGGTTTGGATTGAACTTTGACTGTTGGGTGTTTGGAGGATCACCTAAACTTTTGCCCATTCTCCCCCCTGTTCGACGATAGCTGAACATCATATGTAGAAGCTGTATTTCTACTGCTTCAATATATGACAGCTTTTGACTGTCAATGGTTGCTAAGGAAGGGGCAGGTGATGGGACCCACTTTACTTCCTAGCCACGTAAGCAAAGAGGCATGGATAGTGGTGGCACTACATTGGCTAAATATGACCATGACATTATTTGATCAATGATATCGTCCCTTACCTTGCCCCTTCGCATACAGCAGTGGTCATCAACCCTGTCCTCAGGGCCCACTAACAGGCCAGGTTTGCAAGATAACTGAAATACATCACCAGTGATATCATTTGCTGCTTAGTGATTGCAGTATTCTAGTCTGCATTTCCCCAAGGTAATACATAAAACCTGGCCTGTTAGTGGGTCCTGAGGACAGGTTTGATGACCACTGCCTTACAGTATATATCTGATGAAGTCATTTAGCGAGGGGTAGCCTTAGGATTAGTTGTGTGCTCCAGGTCCATTCGTTTTTTTTCTGTTGGCAAAGTGGCATTTGGCAGTCATCATGATTTACGATGCATTTACAATGAGGGACTCTTTCTGGGCTTTTAAGTTTTTTAAATAAAGGACTTCAATAAGCCCTTCACCTACAGACCCTAACAACCACTGGGCCAGGGTTGTAGGGAAAATGCTCTTGTCCTTATCAACATGGGACAAGGTGCTTTGCCAGGGGTTTAACAGAGCATAGAGAGGTCTCAGATTAGAGAAAAGCCAGCCATGTGACTTTGACAGGTCATGAGATGAAGCATTACTTATTATTTTTTTTTATTCCTACTCTTACAATCAGAAGAGCAGCGCTCCATTGGCTTCAAAGTCCCAAAGTGAAGCATGTTTTTTTTATTATTACTGCAGCGGTGTGGCCATAGTATTGCTTTATAAATTGACTCCTATATCACTCTACCTTGAAAGGATAAAGTGACCAAGTCTCTTGAAGCAATGCCAGACATTTCAGGGTTTTTTTGCATGTATGTTTTGTTTTATTTTTATTAGTGTGCATGAAAACGTATGAGCCCACGTATATATATAGTAGGTGCAGCAGATTTTTATTTTGAGTAAAGAAATTCTCACCTTGGAGACAGAACTTATTTTTTACCAGTAGATCATTGCTGTCCGCAAGACAGGAGTTATGTAAGTGTATAAGCTAATACGGAATTTGCACTTTGAAACTGAGATCTATAAAGTTGTTGATTTATTTTTATCATTGACTGACCCGCTGCAAATATAATCAGGAAAGAGCTGATATTCTATATTGTATTGTATATAGGTACAGTATGTGTCTGTCACTTGACAATTTCTATGGGCCAGCTTCTCATGTCTGATATACTTGAAAGTCATTTCTTTAACATTTTTCTGTCAATTTTTTTTTTTTACCAGGTAAGTCACCAGGACTGTCCTTAACCCTCACATGTGCATAGCCAATCTGTACACACATACTAATGCCAATTTAAAGTCCAAGTTTATTTATTTCTTGCTTTTTATCTGCACAGGTGACAGTACTTACTTTCAATTAGAAGTGTCCCATGGGCTTGTGGCTGCTCTCTCGGTTGAAATCTTCAGTCCCTTGCCCCCCCCCCAAGACTAATCTGTTAGTGTTGGGGAGGTTAATACATCCACTTGACCTGTAATAGGTACTCATCAAGACTGCTGACTATGCCTGCCCTTTCCGCCACCCTCCTCCATTCACAAAGCTGTACTAGAGCTTCCATCAATGACTGGAGAACGGGCTTTAAGTAGAAGGCAATTTACCTACTGGTATGTCCTTGGTGTGTGGGAGTAAACCTGCACAAACATAGGGAGACCATGCAAATGCAATGGAGGAAGTGTCCTGAATGAAATTTGAACCAAGGACCCCAGTGCTGCAAGGCATAAGTGATAACCACCAAGCCACTCTGCCATCCACACTCTATATTAGATGTTGTTTTTATTTCCTTTCCTTTCCTTTTTTTTTTAAATAATAAACATGTCATACTTACCTGCCCTGTGCAGTGATTTTGCACCAAGCAGCCCTGATCTCCCTCTTCTCAGTTCCCCCGCTGGCATTCCTGGCCCCTCCCTCCTGCCTAGTGCCTCTATCTGTGTGTCCATTCACACACCGCGAGCAGCCTGCCCTGCCCATGCTCTCTCCTCATTGGCTCACTGGCTGTGATTGAGAGTAGCAAAAGCTCCTGGGAGACGTGGGAGGGCTGCTACTTTCGTGCACATTGCAGGATCAAGATGGGCCTTAGGTAAGTAGTGGGGGGGGGGGGGGGGGGCTGCTGCACAAAAAAGGTTTTTTACCTTCAATCAAAAAATGTATGAACCTAAAAAACCTTCAGCCTTTACAGCCACTTTAAATTAAACCTACTTCCTTTTCTTAGAACTTTTACATTCAAGGCACTATACTATTCAGCAGATCATGTTATCTGATTTAGATGTTTTAGTGCATTAATAATATAAAGGGGAAAAAAGTACTCTAATTGAAGGGATCCTGAGTAGGCCTGACGTCACTGTCAGTTTATATCAGTAGAACAAGCAAATTTTGCCATCCTCCCTTTTAGATTCAGACTCTGGGTAGAGCGCTGACTACACCTGACAGTCTTGTCTGGTCGGATTAAGACCCACACAGTGTAGCGCTGATTCTTGCTGGAGTCCGGCATTCTTGATGAGAACTGACAGTGACGTCAAATATAGTCAGCATTCTGGAAATCTGTGGAAGCATTTACATACTGGCATTTTATGACCTTTAATTCGTCTTACAAAAGGTCTGGTGTTAGCACACTTTGTTGTGTGGAAAGGAACTTAAGTGCCTTGTTAGAGATGCTCTATTGATAGCGCTGCACTATAGGTGGATCCTAATAGATGGCGTCTGCTGCTTTGGAAATGAAAATACTCTTTATACTCACGTTCAGCTCTATCTGTGCTTAGATGCTGTCATGTGCCTAAGGCAGGATCTGCTGGCTCCCTTTCACAGGTTGATTATAGCCAACCTCTGCTTTTCCCACTCATTTTATTCATAGGATTTATCTAGGATGAATTATGGCAGGGTTGTCCAACTCTTGGGTGCACACTGGCAGATTAAATGCATCTACTATATACAAATTCTTATGTACACTATATTGTCAAAAGTATTGTGACACCTGTCTTTACACGCACATGAACTTTAATGGAATCCCAGTCTTAGTCCGTAGGTTTCAATATTGAGTTGACCCACCTTTTTGCAGCTATAACAGCTTCAACACTTCTGAGAAGGCTGTCCACAAAGTTTAGGAGTGTGTCTATGAGAATGTTTGACCATTCCTCCAGAAGCCTATTTGTGAGGTCAGGCACTGATGTTGGAGGAGAAGGCCTGGCTCGCAGTCTCTGCTCTAATTCATCCCAAAGGTGTTCTATCGAGTTGAGACCAGGACATTGTGTAGGCCAGTCAAGTTCCTCCACCCCAAACTCGTTCAATAACACTATGTTACCAAAAGTATTGGGCCACCCCTCCAAATAATTTGGTGGAGGGGGGATTATTGTGCGGGGTTGCTTTTCAGGGTTTGGGCTTGGAACTTTTAAGGCGTCAGCATGCCAAGACATTTTGGACAATTTCATGCTCCCAACTTTGTGGGGACAGTTTGGGGATGGCCCCTTCCTGTTCCAACATGACTGCGCACCAGTGCACAAAGCAAGGTCCATAAAGACATGGATGAGCAAGTTTGAGGTGGAGGAACTTGACTGGCCTGCACAGAGACCTCAACCCGATAGAACACCTTTGGGATGAATTAAGTGGAGACTGTGAGCCAGGCCTTCTCGTGCAAAATCAGTGTCTGACCTCACAAATGCGCTTCTGGAAGAATGGTCAAACATTCCCATATACACACTCCTAAACCTTGTGGACAGCCTTCTCAGATGAGTTGAAGCTGTTATAGTTGCAAAGGGTGGGCCAACTCAATATTGAACTCTACGGACTAGGACTGGGATGCCATTAAAGTTCACGTGCGTATAAAGACAGGTGTCCCAATAGTTTTGACAATATAGTGTATGTTGAATATTAATGTGTTTGGTGGCTAAATCATAGCTCCCAACTGTCCCTGATTTCGAGTCAAAGTCCCTCTGTCCCTCTTTCCTCCTCATTTGTCCATCATTTTGGTCTGATCTATATAGTTGTATATTGAATGCACTATTTATCTTTCTAAAATTGTTTCACAGTGCTAAACCTTTCATCCAATTTCTAAATTGCTGCATTGTGAATTTCAATAAAGGAATAGTAGTGTTAAAAAAACATTTGTGGGTTTAAACTAATCATTTTTTCTGTATAATTCTCCTTTAAGGGGCCGTGGCAGGGTGTGTGTCCTATGCCTACATACTTTTGCTAATAGGTGTCCCTCGTTCCCATCTCAAATAGTTGGTAGGTATGCTAAATTCATCCACCATATGTTCATAAACCAAATAACAAGCAATAAGAAGATATTTTTAACGAGTTATTGTTGTAATGAGACCCATACCATTTAAGATTGTATCTTAAATCAAGTAGTATATCTTTGCACAAAACCTTTCTTGAAAATTTCCTCTGAGTGTCTACTTGCATGTGCAGTGACACGGGAACACTCTGCAATCAGGCTTAACATGTATCCAAAACTAAAATCAAAAATGTACTATATTGCAGCTTACCAGTCATAAGATGGAGCGGTGGCATTATTTTCATAATCCTACGAATAACATATGTCCTCTCCCTGGGTGACTACATTCATTCCTCCACTATATCTAGGAAGGGAGCTTCGGTTGTCACCCAGGCTGGACTTCAAACATATCTGCTTTTGTTAAGGAAATTTGTAAGTTCTGTATATAATTGTATTCTATTTTTTATGTATTGCACACTGCCCTCACTGTGCACAGGGCACTAATAATGTTTTCAGTACATGTTTGCATTCTTTCGAGTCCTGATTAGAATTAGCCTGCCTATGTTACGCCCCTTGTTACCATTAAAGTACAATTGTAATATTAACGTGATACCTACGTAATCATGTGTATAAAAACCTTCAATTGCGTCATAATAAAGCAGAACAGTTATTTGGAAAGATGCTGAGCGTATCTTTTGTGTCTGTTCCCTACTGCAGTAGTTATTATTAATTTGGAACCACTAATCAATATGAGAATAGGAGTTGCCTATCTATGAAATGTCCATTTCAGGTGGCGAGCTTTGCCTAGGAGGGGTTTTGCAGGTGACCCTGAGAATCCGAAACGAGGAGCTTGAGACGATCCGGGAATTTCTGATAATCAGCCGGCTGAGGTAAGCCTTTTGCTTACATTTGAGTTATCAGACTTCCTTGATCGGTAAGGCATTTTCAGGACAAAATGTACCTATTTTACTCCCCTTAATCGAACTGTATTGATTGGTGGTTATATCTTATGTTGTCACTGTCTAAATCGGAGTGTTATTGATAAGAAAGGGAAGGATAGTGCTGTTCACAGGTATATGTAGTACATCTGCAAAATAAAGTAGTATAGAGGCAAGAGGGTATAGGCACATGCAGAGAAGACTGGCCAGTCATTATGGGCATTAAATTAAGTAAGGGAATGAAGGGTAAGAGACCCTCAAAAATGCCCAGCACAAGAGGAGCGCTATAAAATATATGAACCGAAGGTGCGGTTCCGCGTATACTGAGCCCCTAGATTAATGGTTAAAGTGGACAGGGATCCACAATGGGTAACTGGGTTACCACCAAAGTCCATAGGGACTAAGAATCATGCAGAGTAAACAGCTAGAGAAACAGCTATCTATGTGAGCAGAATGGATCTAGGGTAACAATTAACACTAGACAGAAAGGGACATTTTGATGTTAAGTTGTGGGATGAATTTGGGGTCAGGCACTACAACTAGTAAAGTCAAGAAACAGAGTAATGAGAGTTAAAACAGAATAAATTATATGTTGTCAGAGAGGGAAGATGGGATGAGCACTATGGCTGCCTGTCTGATCATAGAAGGTACAGTATGTGTAGCATGGTATTACAATACATGGGATGCAAAGGATATCAGAACAAAATAAAGAAAGCAGAAGTTAAGCAGGGAAATTTTAAAGAGAGTTAAAAGAAAGTGAGAGAAAGATGTGCATGTGTTGTGTACAAATGGGAAAAATGTAAGCGGTTTTAGAGAGATATTCATGTATGTGTGTGAATGCTGGAACCTTTAGTTCTATCTCTTGTGTGTCTTGTATGCAGATGTGACCCCCTCCTTTGTGCTCTCATGAAAGGATGTGGCTGGGATGAGAGGTCAGTGATAAGCTGGAAGGACACCATGCCAATTTCAGTTTTTTAGACAAAACATTTATAACAAAATGTGCTGGGTTAATTAATCTAATGATAAACAATGTGATCACAATTATTTTGAAACTGTTTTCAAACATGGTAAAATGAAGGTTACATTTAACCGTGTATTACACAAATTGAATATCCTTTGATAGTGGAAACAGTGCATTTAAAAAAGGGAAATTAAGTAAAATCAAGTAACATGTCCCCCTCCTTAAGGAAATTTATCTGTGGATATATATTAGTGTGTGATATTGAAATTATCATTTGAGTATTAATTCCTAATATGAGTTTAACAATGTTATTAATAATAATATTATTATATTATTATAATATTATTAATAGATATATTGAAACTGGTTTAGACAACCTTTGGTTGGAAATGAAATCCAGGTTAATGGGGAAATTTGTAATGAATGAAATTAGTTTAGATTAATATAACAATTTTGTAATTTTACATTTATACAATAAGCCCTTATTGAGAGAAAAAAAAAGATTAAGATGAGGTTGTTATTTGGAATACAGCTGCCATAATATTTAACAAAGCCAAGATGGATGGGATACATAAGTTTTTCTACAAAAATGAAATCTAAAGGTCTGATAATAACTTGATGTGCGGTCCATGATGTGAGAGTAACAATAAATAAAATTTAAATATAACAGACCCATCACATCAAATCCACACACCCCGTTAAGGATAGATAGCACCTGCAGCCAGATGTTTTATAGTTTTTGATCTGGTCCATCATACAGATTGTTGGTCCTTTTGTTTTTATTTATTTTTATTTTTGAAATCCAAAGCAGAATGTGTGGAAGTCAGCATGCCAAAAATTCAGCTAGAAGGCCATTCTGGCCACAGGAGTGTACAGCCAGTACTCTGTAAATATGTCTTAGCAATCATTTGTTTTTCACAATGAAAAGTCATTTTGTAATGAAAAAGTTGCTCAGCTATTATTTTCTCCACAATGGAGTTCTTGCCTCTTTGGCTAGGACTACCTCCACCTAAGCGTGTGGAGGTTCCAGGTTAAAGGTGATAGCTGGTAGGGTTAGTGATCAAAATATTGATCAAAAGAGATGAGACTGTTAAGGAAATTTGTAAGTTCTGTATATAATTGTATTCTTTTTTGTATGTATTGCACACTGTCCTCACTGTGCACACGGCACTAATAATGTTTTCAGAACATGTTTGCATTCTTTCGAGTCCTGATTAGAATTAGCCTTTCTATGTAACACCTCTTGTTACCATAAAAGTACAATTGTAATATTAATGTGATACCTACGTAATCATGCGTTTTTTTTGTGTCTGTTCCCTACTGCAGTAGTTAATATTAATTTGGAACCACTAATCAATATGAGGATAGGAGTTGCCTATCTATAAAATGTCCAGCTGAACCTCCATTATAGACAGGGGTGATCGGATTAACAGTTTGCACAAGAAAGATAACATTGTTTTTGCTTCCAGTTCATCTCACAGGAGGTGACGAGGATACTGCATTTATGGTAGCCACCCTGGCGGTATGATTATGTCAGATTTTTGCGTCTCAAAGCAGTACCTTTATTTTGTATAGAAATTTGCCGTTTTATTTTGTAGGCCTGTAAATCTTAGCAATAACACACTTAAATCTGTCCAAACAAGAGTCTAGTAGATATCCCGGGTATGATAAAGTTTGAAACACAAAATCATAATTTATAATATAATAAATAACTATAAATAATTATAAAAAATAATAATATAATAATAATAAAATTAATTTCCCCACGATTCACTATCGCTCAATTCTTCAAGTGTTCTAATTTACTATCACTGTTTTCTAGCTGGTCTAAAACCACTTTAGACATAAAGGGACACTTTTTAGTTGCTATGGACAATCTCAAGTTTCCAGGCAGATAGAACAGTATATGTAATATAAAACTGCATGCAGGGCATTGGACAAAGCACTGGGGATAAAAGGGATGTGAAATGATTTCATACAGTAAAGTAATCTGTAAGATTTTAGTGTACTGTATGTGTTATGAATTTTCTATTCTTTGAATTTGCCGCCGGGCTCTGCCCCCATGCACCGCGTCTCTCTGCAGGGAACGGAGCCCGGCACACAGAGCTTTGGGAGGAGGACAGAGCCCGCAGACACAGCGGGGTGACATCGCAGGATCCTGGGGACAAGGTAAGTACACTGCACCAGAATCCTGCAGTGCAATCCCGAGTGTGGCTCAGGGTTACCACTAATGGTACCGAAATTTAACCCCGAGCCACACACGGGAAAACCGCCAGGGAGGTTAAGATCAATGGGTATTTTGGGCACTTGCTAGGAATGTTCTTTGCCTGAAAAATGAAAACATAAAAAACAGCATAGCAGCATTTTAGTAAGAAAGAGGACTTCGCCTTTAATGCAGTCATGTATGAACCACATGCTTAGGAAAACTTTCGCCACAGGATGAAGTCTCTTAATTCCTATAGAGGAGCCAAAAGAAAGTGTAATCACATTATTGCTTAGTATGTATTCCATGTGACCCCAGAGCTTATACCACAATTCCAGTTCCTCAAATGTCATAAAGGTCAGCCAATTAAAATTTTGGTGGCACACTGGTGTCCACTAAAAGCTTTTAATTGTTTGGTAGACTTGAAAAGAGCTACAGTGGTAAGGTGCAGCCAGTGTTCTATCTACAGTTATCTGACATACCACCTGCCAAGTCAGACCAATAGCTTCCCAATCAGCAAGGCTCAAGCTCCCTGCTGGTTGGGGAGCCCCAGCTGTGATATAGCAAACAAAGTGGTACAACTCTGCAAAGAGACCACTGCTTCCACACAGAAAGCAAGGGCCCCACACTGCAGCATGCAGGCAGGGATCAGGATTATCTAATAAGGCTGTGGCTGCTTTCTGAAGAAAATGAACTGTGGGACTTTGCACACCTTTGGTTTTATGTTTTTATAATGCATTTAAATTGAAAGTTCAATGAGCTTTATAGCGGTAGTAAACCGCAGTTGAAGAAAAATATTCCCCTGCAAGGCAATGTCATAATGTGCTAGTATGCATCTCATACTAGCACATTGTGGGAGACTTCTCTCAAAATGAAGCCCTCCAACTCTGCGCTGTCACCGCTGAGAGGGCTTCCACCTTCCCCTGGCCTTCCTTCTGGGTTCACAGCCTCTGGCTACATGAGTGGCCTGGGGCGCGATGACGCCACTCACACGGATGCACGTGGGAGCTGCCGTTTACAGCGCGAGCTCTGAAGGTCCAATACTGTATGCCAGACCTTTAGAGTGCATGCGCCGGTGATTTCACCATCTGCATGCTCTCTGAATATCTCCTAAACAGTGCAAGTTTAGGAGATATTCACAGTACCATAAGTGGTATAACAGATTTTATTACCACTTTACAGTGGTTTTAAACCTCAGACAAGAAATACGAACAAAGCATATCCCTCTATAACAGTGGTTCTTAACCTTTCTAGCGCCATGACCCCTTGATAAAATTTCCCAAGTTATGGGGACCCCTAACAATAAAATAATTTTTTGAGCGTGGGTTGTCAGCACCCAAGGCAAGACAAGTAATTTGCGCCCCTAACCTATGGACATTTAGCACTCCCTGAGTCCCTTTCACTCGTACAGTCTTAAAACCCCTTATGGTACATTTTAGGATGTACCACTCTTTCTCTTTTTCTTTCCCTTTTTATCTCTCTCTATCCTAACTTCTTGTTTTTCTTACCATCCCTCTCTCTAGCTGTCTTTCTTGTTCTTTCTCTTATTCTTTCTCTCCCTTTTTTTCTCTCCCTTTTTTTGTTCCTCCCCTCTTTTCCTTTTCCTTCCATGTATTCTCTGTTTTTATTCCTTCTCTTACTCCTTGGTGGGGGGATGGGATTAGTGACAGTGCTGGGGGGGGAGTTCTAATCAGCCAACTTAGGTGCTCTTGATTGAGGTCATCTGCTGATCTGAGAACTGTAGTGGGGACTTTTAATGGCAACTGTAATCACAGGTAGTGTTACTCACTGTGTCTCCGGTTTCACTGTGTCTCCGATTTTGTGGTTTCTCATAGCAGTGACACCTATGCCAAAATTGGGAGATAGGGCCTCCTTCAACCCCTCTCACTTTACATTCCTCACCAGTCAGCTGACCTCTAGTCTCTGCCCCCCCAGCCATGCCGTGAACTGAATGGATGGCTGTGAAGAGGCTGAGTGGGCAGCCGCAGGCACCAGGTACAGCCCAGTTTGACGGCCAAAAGCTCCAGGAACAGCCCTGCTGGGAGGCCGCAACTAAGGCTGGGAGAACAGTGCAGGCTTCAGGAACAGCCCAGGATTCGGTGACCCCTGCCATATCATCAATCGACCCCCGAGGGGGTCCCGACCCCCAGGTTGAGAACCACTGCTCTATAGTTTGTGCAGCAAAAATTCAGTTTTTTAAAATTTTCCTTGCATGTGATTGGTTGTTCTTTGTAAAGCGAAGCTTTACCTCATGTTCTAAGCTCTGAGGCAACTTTCAAAAATGCACAGTCTTTTTGCCATTAGTAAAGTGTCATTTCTGTCTTCTGTTTCATTCCTCTGCTTTTAGGGTCAGTCACTTCTGACAAGTTTTCCTGACACTAATGCCGCGTACACACGGGCGGACTTTTCGACCAGACTGGTCCGACGGACTTTCTGACGGACTTTCGACGGACTTTTGAACGAACGGACTTGCCTACACACCATCACACCAAAGTCCGACGGATTCGTACGTGATGATGTACAACTGGACTAAAATAAGGAAGCAGCCAGTAGCCAATAGCTGCCCTAGCGTGGGTTTTCATCCATCGGACTAGCATACAGACGAGCGGATTTTTCGAAGCATGTTTCAAATCTAAAGTCCGTCAGATTTTCGACTGGAAAAGTCCGCTGAAGGTCCGATGAAGCCCACACACGATTGGATTGTCCACCGGACACGGTCCATCGCACCAGTCCGGTCAAAAAGTCTGCTCGTGTGTTTGCGGCATAAGAGAAAAAAGGTGTCAGGGGAGGGATCTCCAGCTGATTGACAGCCTCAGCTCTATTCCTATGTGCACTGTGAAGGGCGAGGTGTATCCCTTTCCTCCAATCAGGTCACAGAACTCTTCTCATTGAGCTCTGCAGAGAGTAATCTAAGCCTCCCACCTTCTTTCTTCTAAAGCGGGGATCTCCAAACTTTCTAAACAAAGGGCCAATTTACTGTCCTTTAAACTTTTGGGGGGCCGGACTGTGTCCAGCAAGAATAGTTTTTTTTAAATTTTTTAGGCATCAGTAGGAATAAACAGGGTCCCAGCTTTGTTATTTGGGGTAAGAATAGTGCCCCATTGTTGGTGTCAGTAGCAGGAATTATGCTCCGTTGTTTGTGTCAGTGGGCAGAATAGTGTCTCCAGTCAGTGAAATGAATAGTGCCCCAAGGGCCGAATAAAGGCAAGCAAAGGGCTGCATCTGGCCCCCGGGTTGCAGTTTGGAGACCACTGTTCTAAACACTCAGACAAGCTTTATACATTCTGGACTTGAACAGATGTACAGAAGAGAAGACTGCAAACAGGTACAACTTATGTAGGAGGAATTGTTTAATCTCTGTGTATCACCTGAGGCCAGTCACTAGGTATATGTAAGGGTTTACAACCACTTCAATCAATAAGGCAAGTGTGTATTGTGCAGGTATCCATCACAACCATTCATATTTTCCTAATATTGGTTATTTGCTCTTATATGTCACAATTCATTATTGCTCTTTAATTGTGTAACAAAGTCAGACCAATTAAATGTGGCTGGTCATTTTCTTCACAGGTTATGCTGTGTTGCATTGCCAGGCAGCACTAGGTCACGCGGCCTGTATATGCATCATTGTTGTAGAGCCATAGGTGTCCATTATCTTGTGTTCATGCATTAATATATGACCTATGTAAAGCCTTCAGTAAATACATTTTTTTCAGGTTACATTTTCTTTTGCTCAACTTTAGTCTCCCTACAACGTTTGCAGTGAGATACTACAAACAGTTTTTGGAGAACAATACAAAAATCGAAGCAGAATGTACAAATGATCCCCAAAGCTGGCATTTTTCCTTTTTGATTCTTATTCATGATACAACAGTATTATTGAGTTTATGTAACTTTAAATTCAAAGATGGATTTTATCCAATGTTTAGCTCTTGATGATGATGGCTAAAATAATGTACAATGCTCTTTTCTATTCTTTTGTTTTATTTATGAACCAAGCTATGGAACACAATTTATTTGAATAAAGATAAGAATTTCAGCATTGCCTTCTTATAGGGAAACTGTTTAAGCTGAATGTAAGAATATGCACATCATAAATTATGCATCATATTTCAGAGCTTAGCATTAAGATACAAACAAGCCAAGTCTTTGAAAAGAACCATAAGGTATATTCATCAAACAGGAGATATTATCTGTCCTGAGATAGAATCTCACACGGCTCTGTGGTATTCTATAGACTTGTTTCATCAAAGAGTTTAAATAACTTGCTGTTTTGATGCACCGGCCCCAAAGAAAAGCAGACTATCCAGTGATACCATCTTACCTGTTTCACAAATTCACTTTCATTGTTGATAATCATTGTGGCATTCATTTTAAATATCTCAATGTCTTAAAACATTTTAGTCAACACATTTATTTTAAAATGAGGAAAACAAGTGTGATACGAGCAACCATTTACAAATCCATTACAGGTCCTTATTTAAAGGGTCAGTCTACTTAAAAGCAATATGTTAAGTGCATCTCTAAAGTTTAAAGTATAACTCCAGCCATAATGTGTTCGTTAGTTTCGGATGGAGTAGGGAAGTTATAGAATCTCTTTGTGGCCCCACTGGGGAGTCTCAATGACCACACAGGAAGTGAGGGGTTATCATGCCAATGGATAGCAATGCAAGTATTTATTTTATTATTATTGTGCCCTGCTGGGTAAGTTTTATTTCACTTTATAGATGGCTGACCAATCAGGTAGTGAGGAGAACTCATCTTTATTAAAATGCAAGAAGCAATAAGAATCTAGAAAAAGCTTAAACTTTCCCAAACTCTATCCAAAGCTCCCTGGCAGTGTTAGAAGATTGGTCCAAGGGTGCTGAACCTAAGGCCTTGTTCACACTTGAGCATTTTGTAGTTTGTAGCTCAAAAGTTCAAAAATGCTCAATAAGTAAAAAACCCATTGTTTTCAATAGCCCTTGTTCACGTGTGAGCACTCTGTTGCATGTAGCAAAACTCCTGACGCTCAAAAAAGTACATGAGCTACTTTTCAGGCAGAATTGAGCGTTTTTGTCCCCATAGATTCCAATGGAAACGCCTGAAAAGCGCGATATAAGCTTTTCGTTAGGGTATTTTCAAGCATTTTGTTGCATGTTTTCTTCTCAAACAGCAACTCTTCGTCACTTTTGCACTCCACACCTTTTAATTGAAAAACGCCTGAAAAAATGCCTGCCAAAAGCTGCAAAAACATGAAATTCTGTTCCAAAAAACGCTTATAAAAACACTTGAGTAACGCTTGAAAACGTGATGCTTAGGTGTCAATGTAGCCTTATGCTGCGTTCCAATGGGAAATGTTGGATGTGAGCTTGTTGTCGGAAAGTCCGACCGTGTGTATGCTCCATCGAACATTTGCTGTTGGACTTTCCGGCAACAAATGTTTGCTAGCAGGTTCTCAAATTTTCCACCAACAAAACTTTGTTGGCGGAAAGTCCGATTGTGTGTACACAAGTCCGGCGCACAAAAGCTCACGCATGCTCGGAATCAAGCAGAAGGAGCCGCACTGACTATTGAACTTTCTTTTTCTCGGCTCGTCGTACGACTTGTACGTCACCACGTTCCCACGTTCGTAATTGTTGGCCAACATGTGTGTGACCGTGTGTATGCAAGACAAGTTTGAGCCAATAACTTTTGAACAAAAATCCACGGTTTTGTTGGTGGAAAATCCGATCGCGTGTACGGGGCATTAGAGTTAAAGTGGTTCTAAAGATTATGTACGAAGGTAAAGAACCTTCTGTATGCAGGCCCCTCCAAAACTTACCTGAGCTCCCTCCAGTCCAGCAATGTTCATGATAGCCACGGCTGTCCCAGGACTCTCCTTCCTCATTGGCTGAGATAGCAACAAGAGCCCATTGGCTCCCACTGCTGTCAATCACAGCCAGTGAGCCAATGAGGAGAGAGCGGGGGGGCTTTATGTGCCTTATGAATGCATAGAGCAGCGGCTCGGGAGTGAGCACGCAGAGATGCCCCCAGGGCAAGCGGCTTTCTCTGGGGGCACTGCACGAGGGGGAGGAGCCAGGGGAGCCGATGGGGTGCTGCACAGAGCATGTAAGTATAATGTATTTATTATTAAAAAAAAAAAGCTTTAATACCACTTTAACACTGTACATGGAATCCACAATACATTTTGGGGATTCCTATTGTTAGATATACCAATTTTTTTGTTTGAGGTTTTAGTGAGCACTTAAAACCCAATTGAACTTCTGGTTTAAATGAGCTGAATACATCTCAGGTGTGCAAAAGGTGTACAAAGTTTAAAAATTAGCCGCAGATTGAATAGAAAACCTGCGTATTGCCAATATGTTGCAGAGTGGAACCCTTACCCCCTGCGTGGAAGCAATGATTGTTTGCAGGGGCCCACTGTGCCCCTGCTGAGTTAGGGCCACAACGCTCCAATCAGGGGGAAGAATGAGCTTTGCTGATTGCAGAGATATAGGTTTGACTCTGAAGAGGTACTGGTCCTCTGCACTAAGACCACTGCTTCCCCACAGAGAGCACAGGTCCCACTCTTCAGCTACTGGCAGGGGACAGACTTTTCTACTGAACACCTTTTGTTTTATTGCACCTGGATTGTTTTTAGATGATTTAAACTGAGCGCTTAGTTGTGCTTTGTGTTTTTAGTTCTAACAATGGTAAGCTAGCAGTTGAGCTTTATAAAAATGACACAATAATTCTTTTTTTTTTTTTCAATTCAAATGGTTCTTTATTAGAAAGTTTTGATTGGATACACAATACAAACAACAGATAGTGGAACAACATCTCGTACATAGTTAGGCTTGTGGAGCACAAATGTAAAGCAAGATAACACATCAGAAGCCTATATTTTGGGGGGCAGGGCAAACATTTCCACCAAAAGGGGGGGGAAAGGCAGGGGGAAGAAATGAGAGGGGGAATGTAGAGTGAAGTTAGAGTAGAATAGGGGGAAGGTGGGGGGGGGGGGGTTAGGCGGGCAGAGTAAAGAGTATAGGCAAAAAAAAAAGGTGGGTAGGCACCAGTCAGTATATACTAATGTAGCACTTACTCTCGGTGGAGCTGCTGGTTTTAGCGGGCTGTTACCTTCACTCTCGATACCTCTGTTTCACCGGCACCGGGTCTAGGGTTCCGTTGAGTTTACCTCTGGACGATTTAAGTACCAACACTTGAGTACGTTTTAAATGCTTTATTGAACCAAGTAACGAAGGAAGTAGCAGGAAAGAGGCAGGAGGAAAACTGCAGGGAAGCTCAAATACCTTTCTTTAGGTTCCTTTAGAACATCCTTTAAGGTTTAATACTGTAATTGAATGCAATCCCCTTTTTTGGGACACGATCTTTGCTCGCCTGGATAGGCCTCTTTCACTTGCCTAGCAGCCAGTACGTAGCACGAACAAAAGTCTCTGCCACAGACTTGCTTGAAATAAACCCGTACGATCCTCTGCCACAGGATGTATTGGTTCACGATGAATGTCAGTCACAGTACTTGGACCTTTAAGCCAACCCGGCAGTACCATGTAATAAGACTACTTCAGTTTACGTCCTCCAACCGAGTCACCAGGCCCCTCTCCAGACCAGCACTCTGCATGATCCTTCCATGACGGGTCCTCCCCTGGGATCTTCTCGGTTGTCCAGCTTTTTCCCTCTGGATAGACAGCTCAGGACCATTCCGCAGCTGCTGTGGTAGGCCCCAGACAGGCTTCTGGGCCCACCCACACGCCGCAGCGACGCGGGCCTCTGGAATGGAGGACCACGAGTTGGTACTCTAACGCATACCTGTCGGCCAGGAGGGCCAGCAGGTGGCTGAAAACGAACCCCTAAACATGGTGTCTGTCCCATAAATACCCTCTCCCAGAATGCAACTCGGAGGACCACCTCCACCGAGTTATCTCCGGGACAGAGGAGCACTCATCCGCTTTAACACGTTGCTTTTCCAACATCCGCCGATGGTGAGAACGACACCCACCGGCACAATGTGGAACCACACGCAACGTCAGCCAAGCTGGAACAGAGGCAAATCTAACTTCCTATAACGAGCAATTCACTAAATTTACCTATCAAATGGTAGATCATAAATCTACCAGCGCTACACTAATATTCTCATACGTTCGTATTTCCCTGTTTTCATGGGAGATTCATAGGGAGTATTTGGGGGTATAAAAACAAGCACTCATGTAATAGTTGTCAACAAAACTTGACAGTACGGCACAAAAATTTGTATGGCTCAATTCTTAGAAAAGTTTAAATTTTTAGAATGGCTACCACTTTTTGTGCTGTAAAAAAGTAAAACTGTGTTTCACCACTTCTCAACTTTACTGTGTCTCTAATTTATTTTAAAATAGCTGCCATATACAATGTGGGAATAGGTTAATGGCACAGGAGATGATGTTTATTTGGCATGGTAAGAAGGGAATGATTAGTACCGAATGTGTAGTTTAGTATCACCCCTCCCAATTATCTGTCTATTTTCAGGTCTGCAGACATATAGGAACTGGACACAGACCTGAGAACTTGATAAATTTGCGAAAAATAGAGCTATGGTTCAAAATAAAAAATTGTACTGTTGGCAACCCTGATTTTTTGCAGTCATCTCAGAGAGGTATGTGCCTCATGGCCGGTGTTATATCTTCCCCAAAAGGTTTTGTTTTATATATTTGCAGATACCAGAGGCTGAATGTATTTGTGTAGTCATACTGGAAAATTGCACTATATTTTCTAATAATATTGCTTAAAAAATTAGCTGCAAAACACTGTACTTAGAACCCAAATGTCATACTTCAGGAAAATTCTCACAGTTTTTTGTGGTAGCTCTGCACCCTGGAATGTTATTCGATATTTATATATGGCTGAAAAAAAGTGCTTTCTTTACAATTTCACCATGGTCAATTAATTCATTAATTAATTGATATTTCTATAGCTAAAAACTATATAAATCCCCTCTTCCCGTGGGAAATAGATGTTTTATTCAGTTTATTTTTTGTTATATTTCTATAACGCTTTTCGCTCTGCGAACTTAAAGCACTTTTATTGGTTGTTGGAGCAGAGGTGGAGGCAGCCATTTTGAGCATGTCAATAGAATATCATACAAGAGCCAATTTTTAGACAGGAGCTAATTAACTTACCAGCTTGTCTTTGGATTGTGGATATAATAGAAGTAACTGCTGGAAACCCACACAACACAAGGAGAACATTCAAATTCCATGCAGAAAGTGCTGCAAAGGGTAAGTGCTAACCACTGCCTTCTTTATGCAGGGCTTCCAGGATGGATCACAGTGATTCGGAATGGTCAGTGCCAAAAGGTGACTGATTGCACCAATTGGAATTTCTCGCATCCATCAAAGAAGCCCTGCAGAAAGAAGGGGAATAAGTGCAGGGATTTCAAATCCCAGATCCCTACACCAGCTGCATGGGCACTGACATCTTATCACTCAAAGGGGTAAGTACAGTGGGGACTTGGGGTCAGTTGGGGGATGTAGGGAGTTACTTTAACAAACCTTGCATGATCTTTGGAATCAAAGTTTGAATATATCACTTATATGCAGGATACTGGCTTTTGACCAAGAAGGTGAATATATGTTAAACCTGCAGTATAGGGCATTGCTTCTGTATCCTTTAGGGACAAATCAAAGTATTAATAGGCCTGGGACAAGAATATAAGTGATTATTCCAAACTGAATGTTCTACAGCGATCTATCACCAATGGTTTCAAACATTTCTCAATTCTGAGCAAACCAAGTATCTAAATTGCAATGAAAATTGATCAAAACCATCATGGTGGCAGTTGCAAGGCATATTTTCCCAATTTGCTGTTAGGTTTTAATTGTACAGCCATTTGAAACTGGTAAAACACCAATACCATAACTTTAATTCATATCAATATTTTTTTTCACTGCCGTCCTGGTGGAGAGTTCCCAAATTTGCCCCGACTGGCATATCTATGACCTGCATTAGTTATCAAGTTGTTATTTTTGTGTCTGTTTGAACACGGTTATCCTGGAATTGTCCTTATAAATAAGGGACAAGTTCAAAAAGCTGGTATATATTCATAGATTTTCAGAGGGATTAACTATAACCTATTTTAGGACATAAGCTACCAGACCCAGTACTAACATGTTCACAAATGGGCCTTTCATTAAAATAGGACTCATTTTATTCCTTAAAGCTCAACTGCAATAATATCCAAAATTCACCATTGCCTTGTCCCCTGCACTTCAAGGGTTATATACTTGTTATGTCCAGAGGGTACAGGGCAGGCTCTACCACTGGCTCCGATGCTCTCCTGCTGTGCTGAAGCTCAAGTCTGTGGGCAGAACTTTAGCATCATTACATGCAATACAGGGAGATTAACTCTGCCCACAAACATTAAATAAAAAAATATGAACACTTTTTTAAAGACAGGAGTGTGTCATATGGAAACATGAAAAAAAAATCTGTGCCGTAAGCAATCGCATAGGTTATAGAAGGACAATGGATGCACAACAGCAGTGACAATGCAGGTGCAGAAAAAAATAGATGCCAATGCGCCAAGAGATGTGGAGGAAGCAGAGGCGTAGATATGGGGGCCCAAATCACCACCAGAGTGTCTGTCTTTGGGGTCAGGTGCAGCAACTAGGCTAGTGTAACCTGGCTGGTGGCTCCATTAATCTGGGAGCCACAAAGCCCAAGCAACCTCTCAGCGACAGCATAGTTACTTCTTCTGCCTGGCCAAGGGATTGACAAGCTGCTGAGAGAGAGGAGAGGGAGGACACTGACTGTCTGCATTAGCAGCTGGGGTGAGTCCAGCCAACAAACCCATGGGGAGAGAGGAAGGAAAAAGTGCTGCTGGAAACTGAAGTCCTGCCCCTAAACCAAGGAAATCAGAAACAGGGAGAGGACTGGGGATAAAAACAAAATATGCAAAAAGGCAGGGGGACAGATGGAGATGAGGAAGAGAGAGAGGACAAGTAGACCCATCAGAAAGGCTCCCTCATATCCTGCTCTGCCTTCTGCTGATTACCAGAGACACCAAGAGAAAGAAATCTAGGGTCTGTGGGCCACCTTCCTGACTCCTTTACCAGACTAGCAACTTGGATTCAGGCAGCTGAGAGAGTTAGAACAGTGTTTATTAAACTGATGACCTCCAGGTAGTACTGCAAAGCATCAGTTGACACAGGGCCTTTGGCCACCCTTATTTATCCCTTATCAACATGGTTGCTGTTTATTGAACCTTGCTGTCCCCAGTAGAGGTCTTCCCAGCAAAAGTTGGAAGCAACCCCTTCAGAGGTGTATGTATTTGTTAGACTCATGTAGGGATGAGCCGAACACCCCCCTGTTCGGTTCGCACCAGAACATGCGAACAGGAAAAAAATTCGTTCGAACACGCGAACGCCGTTAAAGTCTATGGGACACGAACATGAATAATCAAAAGTGCTAATTTTAAAGGCTAATATGCAAGTTATTGTCATAAAAAGTGTTTGGGGACCCGGGTCCTCCCCCAGGGGACATGAATCAATGCAAAAAAAAGTTTTAAAAACGGCCGTTTTTTCAGGAGCAGTGATTTTAATAATGCTTAAAGTCAAACAATAAAAGTGTAATATCCCTTTAAATTTCATACCTGGGGGGTGTCTATAGTATGCCTGTAAAGGGGCGCATGTTTCCCGTGTTTAGAACAGTCTGACAGCAAAGTGACATTTTGAAGGAAAAAACACATTTAAAACTACCGCGGCTATTGCATTGCCGACAATACACATAGAAGTTCATTGATAAAAACGGCATGGGAATTCCCCACAGGGGAACCCCGAACCAAAATTAAAAAAAAAAAATGATGTGGGAGTCCCCCTAAATTCCATACAAGGCCCTTCAGGTCTGGTATGGATATTAAGGGGAACCCCAGCCAAAATTAAAAAAAAAAATTGACGTGGAGTTCCCCCTAAATTCCATACCAGACCCTTCAGGTCTGGTATGGATTTTAAGGGGAACCCCGCGCCAAAAAAAAAAAAAAAAAACGGCGTGGGGTCCCCCTAAAAATCCATACCAGACCCTTATCCGAGCACGCAACCTGGCAGGCCGCAGGAAAAGAGGGGGGGACGAGAGTGCGGCCCCCCCCCCCTCCTGAACCGTACCAGGCCACATGCCCTCAACATTGGGAGGGTGCTTTGGGGTAGCCCCCCAAAACACCTTGTCCCCATGTTGATGAGGACAAGGGCCTCATCCTCACAACCCTGGCCGGTGGTTGTGAGGGTCTGCGGGCGGGGGGCTTATCGGAATCTGGAAGCCCCCTTTAACAAGGGGACCCCCAGATCCCGGCCCCCCCCCTGTGTGAAATGGTAAGGGGGTACTTACCCCTACCATTTCACTAAAAAACTGTCAAAAATGTTAAAAATGACAAGAGACAGTTTTTGACAATTCCTTTATTTAAATGCTTCTTCTTTCTTCTTTCTTCCTTCATCTTCTTCTGGTTCTTCTGGCTCTTCTGGTTCTTCCTCCGGCGTTCTCGTCCAGCATCTTCTCCGCGGCGTCTTCTATCTTCTTCTCCTCGGGCCGCTCCGCACCCATGGCATGAGGGGGAGGCTCCCGCTCTTCTCTTCATCTTCTTCTCTTCTTCATCTTCATCTTCTTCTTCTTCTTCCTTCTTCTCTTCTTCTCTTCTTCCTGTCTTCTGCGGGCCGCTCCGCAGCCATGCTGGCATGGTGGGAGGCTCCCGCTGTGTGACGGCGTCTCTTCGTCTGACGGTTCTTAAATAACGGGGGGCGGGGCCATCCGGTGACCCCGCCCCCCTCTGACGCACGGTGACTTGAGGGACTTCCCTGTGACGTCACGGGGAATGCCACAGGGAAGTCCCGTCATGTCACCGTGCGTCAGAGGGGGGCGGGGCCACCGGGTGGCCCCGCCCCCCGTTATTTAAGAACCGTCAGACGAAGAGACGCCGTCACACAGCGGGAGCCTCCCTCCATGCCAGCATGGGTGCGGAGCGGCCCGCAGAAGACAGGAAGAAGAGAAGAAGAGAAGAAGGAAGAAGAAGAAGAAGATGAAGAAGAAGATGAAGAAGAGAAGAAGATGAAGAGAAGAGCGGGAGCCTCCCCCTCATGCCATGGGTGCGGAGCGGCCCGAGGAGAAGAAGATAGAAGACGCCGCGGAGAAGATGCTGGACGAGAACGCCGGAGGAAGAACCAGAAGAGCCAGAAGAACCAGAAGAAGATGAAAGAAGAAAGAAGAAGCATTTAAATAAAGGAATTGTCAAAAACTGTCTCTTGTCATTTTTAACATTTTTGACAGTTTTTTAGTGAAATGGTAGGGGTAAGTACCCCCTTACCATTTCACACAGGGGGGGGGCCGGGATCTGGGGGTCCCCTTGTTAAAGGGGGCTTCCAGATTCCGATAAGCCCCCCGCCCGCAGACCCTCACAACCACCGGCCAGGGTTGTGAGGATGAGGCCCTTGTCCTCATCAACATGGGGACAAGGTGTTTTGGGGGGCTACCCCAAAGCACCCTCCCAATGTTGAGGGCATGTGGCCTGGTACGGTTCAGGAGGGGGGGGGGGCCGCACTCTCGTCCCCCCCTCTTTTCCTGCGGCCTGCCAGGTTGCGTGCTCGGATAAGGGTCTGGTATGGATTTTTAGGGGGACCCCACGCCGTTTTTTTTTTTTTTTTTTGGCGCGGGGTTCCCCTTAAAATCCATACCAGACCTGAAGGGTCTGGTATGGAATTTAGGGGGAACCCCACGTCAATTTTTTTTTTCAATTTTGGCTGGGGTTCCCCTTAATATCCATACCAGACCTGAAGGGCCTTGTATGGAATTTAGGGGGACCCCCACATCATTTTTTTTTTTTATTTTGGTTCGGGGTTCCCCTGTGGGGAATTCCCATGCCGTTTTTATCAATGAACTTCTATGTGTATTGTCGGCAATGCAATAGCCGCGGCTAGTTTTAAATGAGTTTTTTCCTTCCAAATGTCATTTTGCTGTCAGACTGTTCTAAACACAGGAAACATGCGCCCCTTTACAGGCATACTATAGACACCCCCCAGGTACGAAATTTAAAGGGATATTACACTTTTATTGTTTGACTTTAAGCATTAATAAAATCACTGCTCCTGAAAAAACGTCCGTTTTTAAAACTTTTTTTTGCATTGATCCATGTCCCCTGGGGCAGGACCCGGGTCCCCAAACACTTTTTATGACAATAACTTGCATATAAGCCTTTAAAATTAGCACTTTTGATTTCTCCCATAGACTTTTAAAGGGTGTTCCGCGGCATTCGAATTTGCCGCGAACACCCCAAATTGTTCGCTGTTCGGCGAACTTGCGAACAGCCAATGTTCGAGTAGAACATGAGTTCGACTCGAACTCGAAGCTCATCCCTAGACTCATGTTTTTGGCATAATAATTAAAGCATATTTTGTGGATACAAGGACTGTGACATATAGTACCACCTACACAGTGATTAAGCCCAAATTATGATTATTCTCCTGTGGTTGTCCAAAACTGAATTTCCTCCCCAGGAAGAAAAATAATCCATGTCTCTGGTAGGAGGTATTTGAAACTTTATTGGCACCACATACCTTCAATGGCATTTCAGGTCTTTGCATGATCCTTTTATAATCTGTCCCCTGGATAAAGAGGTTCTGTGTAGCCTCAAAATGCTGTTGGTGTAATAAAGGAGCCACAGACAAAACCATATTCCTCCCTCTTCTGGGAAGGAAATAAAATTCATATATCGCCCTCTGCACCAGGAGAATAGGTCAGTGCCTAGCACGAAAAGGTTGAGGCTCTACAACAGGCTTCCACACAGTGGTGGCACCAGTTTTTTTAGGATGTAGAATATAGTATGGGTTATGCCCAATACATAGAAAAATTATTGCACACTTTCAAAGAACTAGCTTTCCTTGTGTGATCATATCTGCTTCTGTAGGATGTTTTAGTCCTTGGTACCCTAATCAGTTCACGCATGGATGGAACATTTGTTGATTTAGCACAAACAGAAAAGCATGAGGTCTTCATTCTTTGAGTAATAGACCACCTTGCTGTAGATCCTTGGCAGGGATGGGCATGACCGGAGGTTGAGGGGAAGGGGAGGGCGTTGAGAACCTGGACCCAGCTGCGCTTCCCGCCGCCCGCCGCCTGCCGTCCACGCTGGAAGCCTAGGACGCCATAGCAGGCATGTCCGCTGCCCATGACGGTCGGAATGCAGGGGAAATAAGGAACAAGCAGTCGGCTCAAAGACCGGGCTGACGCCGTGGCTGTCCCGGAGAAGGGAGTCCGCACCACATAGCACCGGATCCTCTAGCAGAGCGCTCATACTGGCCAGCAAGGGGACAAGTCTGCAGACAGGTGGAAGCTGCTGATTAAAGCAGCGGACCGGAAGATAGGGGGAAGGAAGGAAAAATCACCCAGGTACACTGTGCACTGTGTACCTCAAGGTAATCCATCAATGTCATTTCTGCAAAATGGAAACCTGGGGAACCCCCCCGTAGCGACATCTTTCGGTGAGTTCCTGCTATGATGTATAGGAGGGGGCATATTTAAAGTTGGAGTGGACGCTGTGATACTGCCCCCAGTATTTTCATCCCAGGGGTTATTGTGCTCTTTTTGGAGGTGTTTTTTCTTTTTTTGAGACAGCAAATTCATATATCACTACATACCACTTGGGAGGAAAAAATTTTTTCGCAGTGACTAAAAACAATTGGTATAATCCTTTTTCTCGGAAGCCCCAAGGGGTGAGGGGAGATAAGATGACCAGGAAGAAAGGGTCAGAGGAGGCCATAGCACAGGAAGGAGCTGGGGCGCATAATTTGCGAGGTCCCAAGGATAAAGTAGCTCAGGGCGCTGCCGCAAAGCTGGAGCGCTTTGCCCATACGCCAAACTGCACACCAAAAAAAGGAAACCAGGTGGGGGGTGCACAAGCTCAAGGGGCGCAGGGTAGTAACCCTGGGGGGAGGAAAAGTCAAGGTCCAGCTGAAATTCATGTGCCCACAGTAACCGATTCAGCATCACAGACGCATCTGGAAAAGGAGAGGGACCTGAGTGGCCCGGGTAATGTGGGACTAAAAGATAAGGAGGTACAAGAGCAGGAACTATCTTTGAAGGACATTCTCCTAGCAGTAAATGTTTGTAAGATCACGCTGTCGGATTTATCAGATCAACTTAAAGGTATCAGAATCAACTTGGCCATGTTAAAGAGGGATATGCAGGAGGTATGCGCCCGAACCACCGTTTTAGAAGAGAGACTCAGCCAGGTGGAAGATGATGTGAATCCACTGAGACAGGAGGTTAAGACGATGAAAGAACAATTAAATACATGCCTTCAGAAAATGGACGATTTTGAGAACAGGGCACGCAGGAAGAATGTGAGGGTCCTGGGCCTCCCTGAAAAGAGTGAGGGCAATAACCCTGTAGAGTTTATGGAGGGGTGGTTTAGAGACATGTTTGGCAATGACGCATTCTCCAACATGTTCCCTATTGAACGAGCACACAGAGTCGCCCCGAGGGTCCCACATTCAGGGGGTCAGTCAAGGCCCCTTATAGTCAAATTGCTGTTTTTCAGAGATAAGGTTACTATCCTCCAGAGAGCAAGAGAGATGAAAAATATTATATATAATGGCGCAAGAATATCTTTATATCCAGATTTCTCCCCTGAACTGCAGAGACAGAGAGCAAAGTTCATAGAGTGTAAACGAAGTTTACAGCAGCGTAGACTCAGTTATGCGCTGCTGTATCCAGCCCGTTTACGGGTAACAGTAAACGGGGAGGTGACATTTTTCAATACTCCTGCAGAGGTGTTTTCATGGTTGGAAAAAAATGAGGGAGGGCTACGGCCAGGTGAAGAGCCCCAGAGGGAAAGGGGGAGGGAGTAGGGGGTTAGAATTTAGGGAATTTTTTCACCCTTTTATCTGTCTGGTGGGCAGATGTACACTTTGGGAGGAGATTGGTTATTTTCTCCCTTTATTTTTATTTTTTGTTTTTTCCTTCCCCTCTCCTCTCCCTCTCCCTCTCCCTTCCCCCTCATGTTTTGTCTTTTCCACCCCTCTCCTAGGGATATATTTTTTAGAGGTGGGGGTGTAGGGGGGTAGCAGCTATAAAAATTGGACACAAATTAAGCATGTTGGGGGTAATTCCCCTCTGATAAAAGGGTTCAGGTTGCAACGCACAAGGAGGAAGGAGGTATACCCAGGTTTAAGGGTTAATCACGGTCACTTTAGAAGCTCGGTGGGATAGGCCCAGGTTGGGGCAGGTGGGGGAGGGAGGGATGGGAGGAGGAGAGGGGGAGGGCGGAGGGTTGGGAAGGGTTGGGGGTTAGGTTGTGTGGATGGGGGTACATGGGGGGGAGAGGGGTAGGGGGGTAGAGTGGGGTGGAAGGGATGGTATGGAAGTTACACAAAAAGTAAAGGCACTAGAATTTCAAAAAGTAATCACAATAGTTTTGAGAATTAATAATTATTTTGAGTTAAGGTATAGACATAAGTGATGGTAAGCACGAAAATAGATACATTTAAGTGTATGAGGGTATGTTCATAGAATGTAAGAGGGGTGAAAGATGTCTGTAAGAAACAAGCTATTTTCTCTATGGCCAGAACAAGGGGTGTCAGGATACTCTGCCTTCAGGAGACCCATTTAGATAAGGGTTCAGTTGATACTCTAAGGAATAGGAGTTATCAAGAGCAGTATCACTCAACTCATTCATCGTATTCGAGGGGAGTGAGTGTATTAATAAATACCGGATTGGTTTTCTCCTGTAGGCAGAGTAGATTGGATGAGTATGGTCGGTATGTCTTTCTCTATTGCAATATTGAGGGGCGGGACTGTATTCTTGCAAGTGTATATATACCTCCACCATTTAAAACGGAGGTACTTAATAAATTGATAAGTTTTATAGCAGATAAACCTGGGGTGCCAGTTATAGTGACAGGGGATTTTAATATGGTCATGAACAACTGTTTGGACAGATTCCCGACAGGGTCATCTCCTGGAGGGGCATCTAGGCCCGCTCCTCCAATTTTGTGAGGAAGTAGGATGGGTGGACATTTGGAGGAGGTGGCATCCAGGGGAGAGGCAATATTCATGCCACTCAAGGACCCATGCCACTTTATCCAGGATAGATTTGGTGCTTTGTAACGAAGAGGCTCTGAAAGTGATAAATGGGATGGATTATGACCCTAGGGGGCTCTCAGACCATTCGCCAGTGATTTTTTTAGTTAAAACGGGGTGGTGTGTTGGTCGGGGGGAGTGGAAATTGAATCCCTTCTGGCTTGAGATAATTGAGGACGATGGGGGGATTGTTAGCAATTTGAAAGAGTTCATAAATCTGAATCAAGGATCTGCCCCGTTAGGTATAACCTGGGATGCCCTGAAGGCTTACCTTAGAGGAGTTCTTATTCAGAAAATCTCTTATGTTAAAAGGAAAGCACAAATTAAGGAACACAGAATTAGGGAAAAGGTGAGGGAGGTAGAAGACAGATATCTGGAGGAGCCTGGGTAGAGGGTCAGGAGGAATACAGAAAATTAGCCCTGGAAAAAGAGGAAAAGAGTAAAATGTTCCAGAAACAAAAATTTTTTTGTGAAAGGGAATTAGTGGGCAGAACCTTGGCATTAATAGCTAGGGCTAATGGCTCTTCATCTACTATACCAGCAGTGTGGGATGGAGACGGGAACACTATAAGACATACTCCTGGTATGAAGGTGAAGGTGTTCAAAGAATACTATGAAGGCTTGTATAAGGCCCCACAGGCAGATGTAGAAGGGGAGATGTGGGAGTTCTTTGAAGAACTAAGAATAGTTCCGCTATCCAGTGAGGAGAGAGATACCCTGGAAGCCACGCTGACACTGGCAGAGTTACAAGGAGTGGTAAAGGAAATGGCGAATCAAAAAGCGCCAGGACCTGACGGATTACCGGCAGAACTGTATAAAAAATATGGGGAGGTTCTGCTCCCAAAATTATTAGAAGTTCTGAACGGAGCCGTGGTGGAAGGTAGATTACCCATGTCCATGACAGAAGCCATGATTATAATTCTTTTGAAAGAGGGGAAGAACCCGTTAGATCCCGCCTCATATAGACCAATCTCACTATTATGCACGGATGTTAAGATCCTGGCCAAAGCCCTAGCAAACAGGTTTAAAGAAATAATTTCTAAAGTAATACACGTGGATCAAACTGGTTTTATACCGGAGAGATCGGTGAGTATGAATATTAGGAGAATGTATGGTAACATACAAGTACCTACGGAGAGGGGAGGCAACAGGGCGATCTTATCATTAGATGCGGTTAAGGCATTTGATAGCCTTGAGTGGCACTATCTGTGGAAGGTATTGGCAGAGTTTAAATTCGGCCCAAACTTTGTGAATTGGCTGAGGCTTCTATATGACAAACCGAAAGCCAGAGTCAGGGTGAATGGGGAGTGCTCCGAGTGGTTTCGGCTGGGGAGGGGGACGAGACAGGGGTACCCGTTGTCGCCCCTGCTCTTCGCCCTCGCACTGGAGCCCCTGGCAATCGCTCTGAGAAAATCACAGGAAATCCAGGGTTTCAAAAATAGGGGTATAGAGGAGAAAATCGCAATGTATGCGGATGATATCCTGTTATCTCCCTGCTAGCAGCCATGAAACTAATCAAAGAATTCGGGCATTTCTCGGGTTTAAAGATCAATTGGGAAAAATCAGCCTTATTGCCGATAGACCCCCTGGTAAATCCGCTCCCAAGTCAGGTGAACTCGATAAAAATTGTAAATCAAATGAGATACCTGGGGGTAAATATAACTAGAGATCCAGGGCAGTATATAACAGGCAATGTAGTACCATTAATGGTAAAACTGAAACAGAAGAGCCAGGTGTGGGGTGGTCTTCCTCTCTCGGTCGCCGGTAGGTGCAATCTTATCAAAATGATATGGATGCCACAAATCCTATTTATTTTACACAATTCCCCTGTCTGGATTCCAAGGCATTGGTTTAGGAAGCTGGATAGTTTATTCAAGTAATTAATTTGGAAAAATGGAGTGGCCAGGATGGGTTTGAGGGTGCTGCGGCGGCCGAGAGAGGCGGGGGGCCTGGCACTACCGGACCCCTGGTGCTATTTTTTAGCAGCCCAAATGCAGTTTATGAGAGGTAGCAATCCGTCTGAAGAAAGGGTAGGAAGAAATAGATTATGGACTAGTAGCAATAGCCAGGATACAGAGGTGGAGGCAGTAGAAGCTGAATCCTTTGGACATAGTTGCCCCACAACCCAGTTAATGATCAGATGCTGGAAGATGGTAAAAAAGATATTGGGATATGTGGGGTTTTCTGAGTTCTCTCCACTATGGAACAACAAAAATCTAAAGGAGCTTAGTGTGATGGGGAAAATAGAAGAATGGGATAGGAAGGGTATCCACCGCTTGATGCAACTGTATAGGGCAGGGAGGTTGAAATCATTTCAAGAGATAAGAGAAGAGTTTGAACTGCCCAACGGACTGTTTTTTGGTTATCTGCAGTTGAGGCACGCCCTGGAGGTACAATTTAAGGGCAAGGAGATAGAGTGGTGTGAAATGCCCGTGTTAAGGAAGTTGGTAAATAGCATGGAATCCAGAGGGTTGATCTCAGAAATGTACAAGAGTATATCCAAGGAGGGGCAGGAAGGGGAGGTAGAGCCCAGGAGGAGAATTAAATTGGAGGAAGAGGTTGGCACAATAACGGTGGAACAATGGAAGTTCAATCTAGCATTGGGACCAAGAGTATCTCTCTCACCATCACAAGGGGTTTCCCATCTATATCTGATTTACAGACTTTATTATACACCAGTAAAACTATTCAGGTTTGGGAAGAGGCAGGATGCGAAATGTCAGCGGTGTGGGGATGAGAGAGGTGACCTGTTACACATGTTTTGGCATTGCCCCAAGCTATATAGATATTGGGAAAAACTAGTGGAGGAAATTAACACAATATTTGGATCCTCATTGGCAATGGAGGCTCGAACTTGCCTTCTGAGTCTATTTGAGACGAATGATATGTTGAAAGGCACCCAGACTGCAATTATAAGATGCCTGTTTCAGGGCAGGAAAATTATAGCACGGAAGTGGCAGAAAAAAGATCCCCCAACGATAGGAGAATGGAGAAGAGAGGTCCAGGATACGATCGTCAAGGAGGAATTCTGGTATAGAAGGAGAGGTAGCTTAAAAAAACATAAGAGTGTATGGAAGTTATGGCTGGAGCATGAATGGGATAGATAGAGTTCAAGAGTACTAGGTGATTGGGTGGTGTGTATTTGGAAGAAGGAGGAGGTGGGGGTGGACGGGGCGCTGGGGGGGAGGGGAGGGATGAGGGGACGGGGGGAGGGAAGGGGAGGTTTAGAATTGTCACTGTAAATTGTATAATTCTTGTCCATAATATCTGTTCGATTGAAGGAACTGTTGCTTTTAGTCTTTTTCAAATCAATAGTTATTCTTGAATAAATAAAGTAAAATTGAAGACTGGCCACAATGATGTGAATAAAAGAGATGGGATAGATTTTGATTTTGAAGTTGAAATAACGTCTCTTAAATTAAATTTCGCTGATGTGGCAAAAAAAAAGAAAAAAAAAATAGACCACCTTGCTAGATATGTTTGATTCAAAGATTGTAATTGGTTTTAAAGAATTATTTTGCTAGCAGATACAATTCCAACAAGACTCCCCAGTGCATAAAGATTGTATAGAAATACGTCAAAACATCATGTTGCCTTGCGTTTAAAAGAAGAGCAATGGATAATCATATCACATGTCAATCTAATTTCTGGAGTCAATAAATAATTTAACTTATTCATTTATCAAAGTAAATAAACAAATATCTGCATGAAATCACAAGAACCAATAAGATGCACACTTTCATTCTCCAACTGTAATTTCTAGTGCAGGTTTGAATCTGATTGGCTGATGCAGAAGCAATACAGACCCTGACAAAGACACATCTCAGGGAAACTTAGCAACCTAAAAGTCATAAAATCATCAAGTCCAATCACCTTATTTTACTGTAGCATTTTTGATTTTTTGTGAGAAATAATTAAGAAATATATAAAATGTACTGAGTTTAGGACTATCTTTTTATAAATATTCTATCTATTTTGTCTTTATAAGAAATATATTCTGACTTTCCCTTCCTTTTTCCTCTTATGTGATAATGTAATAATATACATACTTCTAAGCAATACAAATGCTAATAGCTGAATCAGTGATAAATAACATTTTACATATAATTACATAAAGCAGGAAGGTTTCTGAGAATTGTCTAGAAAGGGCGAGGATAAAAATAACAAAAAAAAAAAAAATAAGAAGCATCAGTTTAAAACACTCCAGCATATTTTACATATAAATTGTCACAGCACACATTTGAAAATGTAGCAATTACCAATTTGGGAAAAAATGATAAGCGCGCACAACTTTTGTCTAAACAACTGGAGCAGAAAGTGATTTGAACACTCTAACTTTTTTTTTTCCTCTCGTTAACTGAATTTTTCCCCTTTTTTTTTAAAGAGCACATTTGTAAATTAGGTCAAATGCAATGTTTGATCATCTGTAATTTAAAAGGCATTCATTATGAAATTTTTTTCTTAACAAGTAACCAAGCTGCATGGATTAAACTCACATTCAACAACAAAGACATCAATGAAAAGTTATTTTTTTAATTTTTTTATATAAATCACTTTGCTAATTAATTGTTGTATTCATTGCACACAACTAAAAAAATAAGTGGAATTTTTTTTTTTCATAAAATTCAAACCAAACCATATAGTTTATTTTAACAAATGCCAAAGATGCGTCTTAAAGTTTTAGTATTGACGATTCATATAAATAAATAGCAAAATTATATTTTATAGCAATTGCTATAACCATATTCAGAGCAGAACACTGATTGCTCTTGACCACAGTAGATCTACCTAAGAAAAGCCAAATATTTCTACTGTGCCAAGCTTGTAAGCGATAAATCAGAAATGTTATTTTTGGGGATACTAATGCAGAACGTCACCTGAGATATTAATCTCATGGTTGCCTTGGCCAATAAAAAGTGTTGAGGCTGGAGGAGACAAAATAAGAGACAGAGAAGGAAAAAATTATAGACAGGGACATGTAGCAATGCAGAAACGGACAGTCCTTGTTTTTTTTTTTTTTTTTTTGCTTTATTATCCCGCTGCAATTATATTGTGGACACCCACTCTTTGCCTTGCACGGCAGATAGGGCTATAATTGTATGTTATTTTTTAATTACAAGGGGGGTAAAAAAATGTGATGATGGGCTGGAAGGTGCCATTGCATTGTTATTTTTTTTTCTCCCTTCGTTTGCTGATTATGTGAGCTGGGCTCCTTTGCTTGCCGATGATAAGCAGAATTTCCATGTTCTCTGCATAATTAATCCATCTCTGCCTCTCTTCATGCCAACTCGCCTGTTATCGCCGGCACATGCCTGAATTGCAAAAGAATCCACTCTTCAATTGGAACTTATTGATATTCTTAAAAAAAAAAAGGGAGAGAGAGAGAGTATGGGGGGAAGGGGGGTATTGGAAATTCTTATATTTAAGCTTTCAGATTTTTAAATGGATTAATTTTCCTTGTTGCAATCATGGCCATCTAAGAGAAGGAGACAGATTGAGCAAATCGAAAGCTTCCCCACGTTTGCAGAATTGGGTCCAGGACACTGTACTGTATTGAGCCTTATTTTAAAGTAAAAAAAAAAATTACCATTCATTTACATGACTTGAAATACTTTTTTGTGTGCTGGAAAAATTCAGGAGATGTTCTTTAAATGCCTGCTAATGCTTGATAACATTTGTAACTTTCAATGCCTTGCGGGCTTTGATAGTACATGATAGGAAAGTCTGCCTGTAAGGAATATTACATGCTTCACTAATCTCTTCTTTTATCACATATTAGATTTTTTTTTTTTTCGTCAGAGCAATATAACCTTTAAAGAGGAACTCCAATGAGTCAATTAGAAAGTGGGCTATTGTTTGAAAACATGCAGTTGTTTCAAACAGAGGAATGGCCCTTTAAGAGTGTTAGACTGGTTTGCACTAATGTCTACAATACTGACATGTATGCATTCTAGTCATTATTTGCCTCTATAAAGAATCCAAATGGTAATGCATTCAATGCACAGACCAAGCATTATTAGCAGACTTCAGAGGGAAAAAAGAGGTACAGAGCTATGCTTGATGGTTGGTGCCACAGATCAACCCTCACAGAGGGTCCATGACTGCTTGCATTATATCATATGTAAACCCAAGAATAAAAATGTAATATATTGCAGCTTACTAGTCTTTAGATGTGGTGGCTGCATTAATGTTCAGACTTTTTTTCCTTTATATTTTCACCTGATGATCTTGCCAATCACATACTTCCTGTCCTAAAATTGACAATACTTACTCACAGCACTGTATCTATCCATAGTGTTGTCACCCTAGGACAGGACTACGCAATACTCCAGCTCTAAAACATTGGGGGAGGTGTTTTGCAGTTCTCCTTAATGTGATGTAATTGATAACAGTCATCACAGACAAGGATCAAAGAAAGTTATCAGCTCACTAGATTTCTGGCAGGATTAACAGAGTAAGGTTAACCACTTCAGGTCTGCCCCATAACAGTTTTTCTGCTACAGGGTAACACCTGTGCGCTGGATCAAGTATATATACGTGACCCGGCTCTTCCGGGTAGGCGACTTGCTCCCGCTGTGATCACACAGCGGGAGCCCAGTGGCGGGTACCGCAGACTCGATGTCAGTCAACACCCACCGATGATCCAGCAGTGGCAGAATGGCGGTCTGCCTATGTAAACAAGGCAGATCATCGTTTTGACAGGAGGGAAAGCATGGATCCTGTGTCTCTGCAAAGCAGGGACTAGGATCCATGCCTTCCCCGAGTAAAAGCATGTCCCACACTGTAATAAAACACTGGCTAGGCACACATTAAACCCTTTGATCGCCCCTGATGTTTAACCTCTTCCCAGCCAGTGTAATAAGTACAGTGATAGCACATATTTTTTTTAGCACTGATTACTGTATTAGTGTCACTGGTCCCAAAAAAGTGTCAGTTAGTATCCAAATGTCTGCCACAATATCGCAGTCCCGCTATAAGTCGCCATTACTAATAAACAAATAAAAAAAATAAACCATAGCTTGTAGCTGCTATAGCTTTTGTGCAAATAAATCAATATACGCTTATTGGAAATTTTTTATACCAAAAATATGTAGCAGAATACATATTGGCCTAAATGTATAAATACCTTTTATTTATTTTATTTTTTATTGGATAAGTTTTATAGCAGAAAGTAAAAAAATAAACACTTAAAATTACTTATCTTCTGTTACTGTATGTTCGTGATCTCCATTGGCAACGATTCTTCTGGAGACCAGGCACCTTTCTTCTATCATGAGTGGCTTCTGATCTTAAAGCATGATGATATGCGTGTCCCTAGCTTATGCCTGAATCTCCCTTTTTATGTCAGGCTGTTTACCATAGTTACCAAACAACAGAAAACATACCTGTTTACTGTAGCTGTGTAAACACTGAACTGTTGAAACTGTCAATTGAATACACCAATGGTATCTACGTACCCATTGTATGCAGTAGCATTTGTTTGAGAAATCTACTCAAGCCAAAACCTGACAAAAAATCTATGAGCAACCACTATTGTCCCATGCAATGTTATGTCTGATTAAGTTAAAAAATCATATTTTAACAAACGCAACACAAGCACCCAGCAGATGGTCATGTCCTAGATCTGTGGGACTTCTGAATGTAAAAAAAATCCTGGGACAGTCCCACGGCATCTGGGACGGTTGGAGGATGTGTAACATACATAACAGAACTCTTTCTATGGTATATTTAATAGTCCAAAAGAGAAGTTCAGTTTAAATGTTTAAATACCCTTCAGTACAGAGAGCCATTATGCACACACACAAGCTTATAAAGGAATACCTTGGATTGCGAGCATAATTAGTTCCAGAAGCATATATAAGCGAGTTTTCCCATAAGAAATAATGGAAACTCAGATGATTCGTTCCACAACCACTGCTGGTGTATGCAGCACTGTATGTGGCCAGAGGTGCGGGGGCGCTGGTGATGCTTGGAGACACTCGGGAACTGTTGACGCTTTCGGGTGCTCAGACACACGTTACGCCCACCCCAGCCAGCTAGGAGTGTCTCTGAGTGTCTCTGAGTGTCTTCGAGCATCTTTGAGTTCTCCAGCGCCCCAGGACCTCTGGCCATATATGGTAATACATACACTAGCGGCTTGAGTCCTGCTCGCCTCAGGATTTTCTTTAAAATATAGCTCGTCCTGCGAAACGCTCGTATACCACATTACTCGCAAACAGAGGTATCACTGTACTCCTTTGGACTTTAACAGTTGTCAAGATGCACATATCTGTAGCCAGTTTGCAAAATCCATATTTTACTGGTCCGATTCTGGCTGGTTGTTATAGGCTACTGTTTTATTAAAGTCTTACTGTGTGTGTCTATTATCAACCTTTCCACTAGGACAGGAGTGTCAAACTCAATTTCATTGTGGGCTGCAGCAGCATTATGGTTGGCCTCAAAAGCCTGGTTGTATCTGTAGGGCTAGATGTCCAGAACACCCCCACTCCACCTTAAATCAGTAGTCAAGAGTCCCCCACCCTCCCTTACATTACAATGAATCCTGCTTACCTTGTGCTGCTGCTGGGAAGAACCATCGTGGCAGCTAGAATTCTTAAAATTGGATATGTATTTATACGTACCCACCACATCACACAATGCAAATAATGTACTTCTTTGCCTCTCAGTTTACCAATCAAAGGTCTCTTTCACACTCATGATGGATTGTGGTGCCGTCTGAAGAACAATTTGCATTCAGATTGCTTTTCAGAGGGTATTTGACAGACAGTGAGGAGGCCTTATATCGCCTCCTCACGGTCTGATTTAATCCTATAATGCCTTACTACTGCACCACAATTACGTGCACTGCATGTGGTTGCTACACAGCTCCATTGAACCCAAGAGTTTGAGAAGCGCTTGTCAAACTTTGCAACGAGTTAACAATTTAAACTGAAACAAAGCATCGTGGATGCAGCATCTGACTGTCATTTTACAGCTCGAGTGGGCGGTTAGGCTTTAATAAAACTGCCTCTTTTTACTGCCCGACCACCCTTCTGAAAGAGACCAAAGCACACAATAGGGAGTAGGCACTGTTGAATTGGAAAAGTGAATGTTTATATAGTTTTTTGTGTTTTTTTAAATAGGTGTAGCCAAGTCCCAGGCCTCTCCAGGCCTAATGGTGACCTCCAAGAGTTAGGGACAGCTTACATCCTTCTATGTAGAGTGGGTTACGAGGCATGGTGGGTGTAATGTAAGGTAGATTAATGGGCGCCAGATACTTCTTGAATGCAAAAAGATTTATTTTCTCTTGAACAGATTTTGGGGAGAGCGGGTTCGAGCTGGGACACCCTTTAGTAGTTGTAATGTTAATTTGGCAGACTCCGAGACTTCTATAGGTAGACAGCCATGCAGGGAAAGGCATCCAGCATGACACCACATCTGCATGAGTAGGATCGCTGTCTCCTATGGCAACAGTTTTATAACAGTTTCTAACACAAGTTGTAACAAACTCCTTTACTTCTTCTACATTCTCCTCATGTAGATCTTCACTTCCACTGAGCTCCCAGTCTCTCTCACTAGACTTGCTCATCAACTGCTACTGGATCCCCTGAACTCTTCTAACCTTCGCACACAGTATCTTCCTTAAGCTTCACCCCCGTGTCCCTGCTGGGTCCCTAGCTTGGCACTTACAGATGCTCCTCAAGTGTCACCCCGCTGGCCTGCTGGGTCCCTGGCTTGGCACACAAGACTGCTCTGCAGGCCGCGCCTCTGCTGGCTGGGTCCCTGGCTTAACACCGGCTGAAGTTTCCCAATTCTTCATCGTTCCCGGTTGGTGAGAATGCTGCTCCGGTACTTGCTTCAGCTACTCACGGTGGTCCCTGGTAACAAGGTGGATGGTCCCTTAGTGGCGACAGCTTCCCCTCTACCGCTGACCACGACAGGTTCTCCGGCTGGCAGAACCGTTACTTCTGGTTGGACTTCAAGCCGCAGTCCCAACCCTGCGCTGCTCTCTTGCTTCTGGATAGGCCCTCAGACAGCCTAGCAGCCAGATGTCCCCAGGATAGGCCTCAGGCTCTGGCCTAGCAGCCCGGGGCAATACAACACATGTCAACTCAGACAGCCATCCAGGTGGCACAGAACCCCAATCACCTGACCTCACCCGAATAAATAGGCTCTCCCTGCAGGCCAGGAGACCCAAGAAAATCCCTGCCCATTGGCTGAGACACCCCATATATTCAGGGCCGTCTTTAATACTGATTGGACTCTGGGCAAAAGTTTTTTTGGGGCCCCCCCATACAATTTTGCTCTCCACCTGCTCTGAGACATACAATAAATAGCAGCTAGACTTAAAAGCAGTTTACTGTATTAGACCAGGTACCAGGTAGACCACGATTGTTTGCCAGAGGTTACAGTGTATCATTACCACTTACTGACTGGTTGCTAGAGGCTACAGCACACATTACGGCTCACTGATTTGTTGCTAGATGTTACAGCATATGATTTCTGCTTGTTGATTGGTTGCTAGAGGTTACAGCACATCATCTCCTCACTGCAGGGGGCAAGATATAAATATGAATGCCACCTTTATTTAAATATCTATGCTGCCGGATGCAGCTATTTACATATGAATGCTGCTGCTAATTACATATGAATTCCGGTTATTTACATGTAAACACAGAGTCTGCAGGTGAGTAATCTGTACACAACAATAGGGCAGAGCTGGGCAGTATTAGTAGCAGCAATTCACACTGAGATATCAGGGCATAGCAAGGGATTAAAAGTTCAAGGGACAAGGGAATTTAAACTGGGATAGTTGTCAAGTATGAGGCAGCTGCTTTGGGCCCCACAACAATGACAGGGCCCAGGGCAGCTGCCCCTTTTGCCCTGTGTTAAAGACAGCCCTGCATATATTCCTAATCTGCCCTTGCAATGCCCTTGTCTTATCTAATGCCACCAGATACCCAGCCATCTAGTGACAGAAGAGAAAAGTGCAGCAATTCCAGAATTAGGGTGGAATCAATTGATCTTCTATCAATTGGCCAAGGCAACTACACTTGGCAGGTAAATTTACTAGCAACCCTGCCTAAACATCAGGGTGCTACATAGGTATTTATGTTGTCCCCTCAACCCCCTCAATTAAGGAACAGCTCCATAAAATACACAAAATAACAGAAATGGAGGAACTGATACACATAGGTCAGGATACACATACAAAATTTTGTTCAAAATGGGCATGCTGGACACATTTCCAAACAACCTCAGAGTTCCCCAAACTAAATAACGCTCCTGGTTAAGTTCAGTAAGATTATACACAACGGTATGACCCCTTTCCATCGAACAATTATAATCAGGCACACCAGACCCTACCTGTAGCCCCCTTCCCACCATAGGCTGTCCCCCCTCAAAGCCTATATATGACCCCGCTGAGGTAAAAAACAAACACAACAATATTTGGAGGGGTGCTCCCCCCTGCCTTTTTTTTTCTTTCTCTCTCTTTTTTCTTCTCTCCCTTCCTCCGTCTTCCTCTTTTCTTTTCCTCCCCTACCCCAACCCCCTGTATTATTCCATCTCTAACTTGGCCACTATGTGTGTATTGCAACCATAGTCTTTTTCAGTTTATAAACATCCACGAGATACATGGTACATCCTGACTGGATACATCTCCTCTCACACTCTTTATGACCTACTTACTCCACTCCCTGAGAACTACAGAGTAACACACCTTCCCTCATAAACCACAGAAACACGCTTGCACACGACCTGGGTTCTCTTGCTACTATTAACTTTTTGAGATAAATGAGATTGCAAACAGTAGGTATATCCATACACGACGTAGGGCAGAACAAGTCCTATGGGCCAGATATATATCGGACAGATGCTGCATCCACTTAGGTAAGTATATATCTAACAAAAAGACAAACCCTTACTTCTCTTTTAAATACGTACTCGAACCTTACAAGCAGGGTCAGCCCTACCATGGGACCCAGTGGGCCCATGGTCTCAGGCGGCATTTTAAGAGGGGCGGCAGCCGGCAGTGACAAGATGTACCCGTACGGTCACCTGTGCCAGCTGTCTCCCGAGATCTGCCTGTGGGACTGCTGTGAAAGGCTGCATCCAATGAGTGTGCAGTCCATGTTGCCTGTGAGACAGTTTCACACTGAGCCAATAATGATGCTTGCTAGAGCCGCTGAGTGTGCAAAACTTACATGTAATGTAACTGAATGCAGAGAGAGACCAGCTGTCAAAATTGAACGTTGATGTCAGGGGTGGGCAGGACCCGGTGGGCGGCACCCAGCAGCTATCAAACACCAGCCAATGGGATGAAATCTGGGTGGGCCGCTATGTGTATGTGGCTCCGCCCCTTTCTTAAGCAGCCCAATCATTGGCTGGTGTTTGATAGCTGCTTGGTCCTGCCCACCCCCGACATCACCGCTGAATTTTGACAGCTGGTCTCTCTCTGCATGCAGTTACAATACATGACAGTTTCACACACAGCCTCACTAAGCATCAATATTGGCTCAGTGTGAAACTTCCTCTCCTCTGTCAATGCCAATCAGTTCCACCTGTCAGTGCCAGCCAATGCCAATCAGTGGTACCTGCCAGTGCCAATCAATGCCACCTGCCAGTGCCAATCAGTGCTAACTGCCAGTGCCAATCAGTGCCACCTGCCAGTGCCAATCAGTGTCACCTACCAGCACCAATCAGTGCCACCTGTCAATGCCAATCAGTGCCACCTGCCAGTGCCACCTGTCATTGCCAATCACTGTCACCTGCCAATGCCAATCAGTGCCAATCAGTGCCACCTATCAGTGCCACCTGCCAGTGCTAATCAGTGCAACCTGTCATTGTCAATCAGTGCCACCTGTCAGTGCAAATCAGTGCCACCTGTCAGTGCCAATCATGGCCAATCATTGCCACCTGCCAGTGCCACCTGCCAGTGCCAATCAGTGCAACCTGCTGGTGCCAATCAGTGCCAATCAGTGTAACCTGCCAGTGCCAATCAGTGCCACCTATCAGTGCCAATCAGTTTTTCCAATCAGTGCCACCTGTCAGCGCCATTGAGTGCCAATCATTGCCACTTGTCAGTGCCACCTGTCAGTGCCAATCAGCGCTTCCAATCAGTGCCATCTGTTAGTGCCAATCAGTGCCACGTGTCAGTGCCAGTCAGTGTTAATCAGTGTTTCCAATCAGTGCCACCTATCAGTGCCAATCATTGCTTTCAATCAGTGCCACCTGTCAGTACCAATCAGTGCCACCTAATATCAGTGCCAACCAATGCCTCCTATCAGTGCCAATCAGTGTTTCCAATCAGTGCCAATCAGTGCCGCCAATCAATGCCCATCAGTGCCACCTATCAGTGCCACCTATCAGTGCTCATCAGTGCTGCCAATCAATGCCCATGAGTGCCACCTATCAGCGCCCATCAGTACTGATTTTCAGTGCTGCCTATCAGTGCCCATCAGTGCTGTCAATTAGTGCCCATCAGTGCTGCCAATCAGTGCCACTAAATGCTGCCAATCAGTGCTGCCTATCAGTGCCAATCAGTGCTGCCTATCAGTACCAATCAGTGCAGCCTTTCAGTGCCATTAGTGCAGTCTATCAGTGCCATTAGTGCTGCCAATCAGTGCCATCTATCAGTGCCAATCAAGGCCTATCGGTGCTGCCAATCAGTGCCAATCAATGCTTTCTATTAGTGCCAATCAGTGCCGCCTATCAGTGCCAATAATTGCTGCCTGTCAGTGCTGCCAATCAGTGCCAATCAGTGCACTGAGTGCAGGGATGGAGCGATGAACTCAGCAGCCAGGCACATTGTCCATGGGGGGGCCGGCCTGGTGGGGCACAACTGAAATCTTTTGACATTTATTAATTCCACATGCCAATCTTTAGTATAATAGGTAATCACCACACTATTATTTACAATAAACTGCTGGGGGTAAAATAAAAAAAGTGAAAAAGTGTCAGTAAAAGGCCTGCCGCTAAGCACTGTTATGGGTTCCCACACCACAAGAAAAAAAAGTACAGTGCTAACTTACTGATCAATAACTTAACAATAATGGTGGAATCCTCTAATGTATGGAAATCTCAATAGGCTTCAATATTATGGCAATACCGGTCTCTGTTACGCAACTTTGCATATAATACACATCAAACTAAAAATAAGACATACTGTATAAAATGAAACTTAGCAGGAATGGTGGAAACCCCTCCTATAGATATTGGCTATAAAAAGATGTCTTCATCAGTAATATATAATGCTACATATTTTTGATATTTTTGGTTAAAATAAATCACAATAAGCATATATTGATTGGTTTGCGTAAAAGTTATAGCGTCTACAAAATAGGAAAAAGATTTATGGCATTTTTAATCAGATTTTCTATATATTCTATTTTTATTCAAATAAAAATTGTTTGGAAAAAATAAACAAACACATTTATGTTGTTTTAGTGAACAATGTAAAGACATGTTTAATTTAATCATCCAATCATGTGAAAAGGAAAGGGCCTATTTTTTTTTAAACAGAACTCTAGTAAACAAAACAAAAAAAAAATAAAATTAAAGGTAAATTTACAAAATCAGCTTTTTCTGCAATATTCACCTTCAGTCCAGAAATTTCCCCCCCTGTATTTCTTCTCTGCAGCTAGACGCCCTCAGTCTGATGGCCAGCATCATTCAACCCAATTCCTCTGAGCCCATGTTGTCTTGGACCAACCCCAGCCTGTGACTGGACTGTGAAAGGAGAAGCAGCATAGTGAGGAGCTCAGCTCTCTGTCACTCTTCTTTCCCATCCTATCAGTATGCTTCTTGAAAGCATAGGAACTGATTGGTTTGTTGTCCCGCTTCTTCCTCTCGCACTCTAGCCCTGCTTTACAGGTACTGCAAATGGCTGAAACCAGTTTAAATGCAGGTACTTATACTGCTTGAATTTAAATACATTTAATGATGCATGACTACAGATGTACAATGATTTGTTCTTTTATATCAGCTTTAAAGGTATTTGTAATGGCAGAAGGTTTTTATCTTAATGCATTCTATGCATTAGGATTATAGGTGTGCACAGCCTACAGCATTAGTTTGTGCACCCCAAAGCTCAAACACACATGCCCTTTCCTGCAGTCTCAGCTGCACTGGACAGTGAATGAATGGGAAGTGTCTGTGCTGAGCGGCTTCCTGTTCATTCACAAACTGAATCATAGTAAACACAGTTTTGAATGAACCCAGTGAACAAGTGTGTTCACTGTGTTCATTTAGAAAAGGAAGGCGCTGGTAAATTACATATTAACCACTTGCCGCCTGCCATATAGCAATATGACGTTGGCAAAGTGGTTGCGATATCCTGACCGGACGTCATATGACGTCGCCAGGATATCAAGCTGCTGCGCACCCTGGGGGCGCGCATCGCGGCTATCGTTGTTGTGGTGTGTCAGTCTAACATACCGCAACGCCGATCTAGGTAAAGAGTCTCTGACAGAGACTCTTTACCACGTGATCAGCCTGAAACAACTGAAAGACGCGAGTAGAGGAGAGCCAATCGGCTGCTCTCCTGACATGGGGGTGATTGTTTATCAGCGCAGTCCCCCTTTGGATGCCCACCCAGGACCACAAGGATGCCGCCAAGACCACCAGGGATGGCCGCCACACTGGACCACAAGGTATGCCACCCTAGACCACCAGGGAAATGCCAATCTGTGCCCAGGCAGCTGATAATCAGTGCCATTGTAAAATGCCTGCCAGTGATGCCTGTCAGTGAAATCCAGTGCTAGTGCTAGCCATCAGTGCCCATCAAGGCCCATCAGTGCCTCTTTTCAGTGCCCATCAGTGACGCCTGTCAGTGCCCAGCAATGCCCAGCAGTGCTGTCTATCAGTGCCACCCATGAGTACATATCAGTGCAGCCTTTCAGTGCCCATCAGTGTCGCCTTTCAGTGCCCATCAGTGCCCACCAGTGCCACCTACAAGTGCCCATCAGTGCCACCTATCAATGACCATCAGTACCACATATCAGTGCTACCTTTCACTGCCCATCAGTGCCTCCTATCAGTGCCCATCATCAGTGCCACCTCATCTTTGCCATCACATTGGGGCCACCTCATCGTTGCCGTCTTATCAGTGCCCAGCAGTGCAGCTTATCGGTGCCCATCAGTGAAGGAGAAAACATACTTATTTACAAAATTTTATAACAAAAACAAAGAAAAAAATTTTTTTTTCAAAACTTTCGGTCTTTTTTTATTCGCAAATTTATTTTATTTTAGCAAAAAAATAAAAACTGCAGAGGTGATCAAGTACCAGCCAAAAGAAAGCTCTATTTGTGGAAACAAAATGATTAAAATTTAGTTTGGGTGCATTGTAGCATAGCCGCGCAATTTTAATTTAAACAGCAACAGCGGTGAAAGCTGAAAATTGGCTTGGGCAGGAAGGGGGTGTAAGTTCCCTGTATTGAAGTGATTAACTAGCCCCTTCCCCCACTCTACATCCTGGAACATCTACCATAGCAGTTGGGGCAAAGGAGAGGAGGGAAGCCAACAGCACTGCAGGGCAAGGGGGCCAATATAGAGGGAAGACCAGGCAGAAGGGGGACTCGGCACAGCACATTACACTATTGGCACACCTGGCATACCCTCTGTGCACACCTATGATTAAGATAAAAAGTCTTCTGTGTGCAGCAGCCCCCCCTCAGCCCCCCTAACACTTACCTGAGGTCCCTCTCTGTCCAGCGATGTCCACGAGTGTCTCAGCCGTCCAAGGTTCTCTTTCCTGATTGGCTGAGACACAGCAGTGGCGCCACTGGCTCCTGCTGCTGTCAATCAAATTGAGGTAGCCAATCAGGGGAGAGAGGAGGCGGGCTGGGTCGGGGCTCTGTTTCTGAATGGACACAGGGAGCTGTGACTCAGCTCAGGTTCCCGCATAGCAATCTGCTTGTTGTGGGGGCAGTGAACCGGAGGGAGGGGCCAGGATCACAGAAAAGGGGCCTGAGAAGAGGAGGATCCAGGCTGCTCTGTGAAAATCCACTGCAACAGAGCAGATAAGGATAACATGTTTATACAACAAAAAAATGAGCCTTTACAATCACTTTAATTTCCCTTGCTTATGATTGGATAATTAAAGTGAACACAGCTTCCTTTTGTTTACTAAGCTAAGCACTAGTGCAAAGGGAGCAGCCTCTTAGTAAATCAACCTTATTGCATTATGGGATATGGGATGTAACAAGTTTCACTTTGAACTTCAAGTGTGTATTTGTAAACAGGGTTTGTGAGTCTTCAATTAAGCCAAAGTGCAGTGAGAACCCCCCCCCCCCCTCCCACACACACACACACACAAATTGACAAATATTGTCTGTTCGAATTGTTTTTCATAGTGACACATTCACTTTAAACAACTGATTCATGTCTGTGGTGTCATAATTCATGATTAATGTCACAAGATCCAAATTAGCTCCAAAGCCAACTGGAGTGTATCTTAAGGCCAATTTAAAAATCATCATAAGAGTACAATGCATGTTCAATGGTATTAGCCATTTATTTTACTTGCATGTGCATCCATATGAAATTACCCATCGATCCTGCGAGTTTCTTGCTGTTACCAGGATTTCTGGCAGAGGGCTGACAACGTTTGCTGGCCACTGCTAAAATCACTGTGCCCACAATACCTAGTGCTGGCCAGCATGAAAAGCTTCTTCCTTCTTCCAAGCCTCACTATAGTTGATCATGGGAGGAGAAGGCTTCTTGCTGTAATGTCAATGTGTCTTTAGTTACTTCCCCTGGCCACATAGGAGAAGGGATATGGGAGCCTTAGCGGTCATGTGAAAACATTGAAACATAATAAAATAAAGTATTTATGTGTGACATCAACATATAGCAACGCTAAATCTTGGAAAATTGATTGTGTGAGTTGGAGTATAAAGCATTGCCATCTACTTTAAAACAATATAATTCAAGCTGTGTTTAATAAAGTCTCTTTTATGACAACTGACAAACACCCGGTTTCAAGCAGGGACATTGTACTTTGTACACCTGGCTATGATTACCCCTAATTTTATAGAACTCATTTTCTCTGAAAATTGTCTCTGTAAATATAGTTATGAGAGAATTGGGCTGAAATATATTCTGCCACAACAAGGATCAGCTGCATAAATGTTTTACACAATGCTAGAGGCTCAGCATGAATACTAAATGATAAAGTTGATTTTAACTCTAAAAAAGAAAGAAGAACTGGAAATGGAAATGAAGCCTGTCACAACAAGCCTACGTAAAAGCATTACTATGTCTTTCTGAAACCCTATCATGTAAAATAGGCAGTAAAATAATCACCTTTTTGCATACAATTGTTTAATAGTTAAAGTTACCTCAAGAAATATTACTTTAGTAGATCTTGTCACGTACCTGATGGATGACCTGACGTGTAGTGGGAAGGCCTCACGTACGACCCCGGTTCAAGACACCAATGTTGGGAACAGCGGTCACCATAGCCAGGTGGTGTATGGGTACCTGGATAGTCTTCCATGCAGCAGATGTCTTCCCCGAGTAGACCAGCAGGTTAACGGCAGGTGTAGACAGCTCAGCTAACGCAGACAGGAAGCAGGAACAGGAAGCAGGTAAGTGCAGAGCTGTGGAGTCACTGAATGCATGTTCAGACAAGCTGGGTTTGGTAACAAACGATCAAGCAGATATAATGACTAGGGATGGGCCGAACACCACCCGGTTGGGTACGCACCAGAACATACCGAACAGGCAAAAAAATTGGGAGAACACACGAACACCGTTAAAGTCTATGGGACACGAACATGAATAATCAAAAGTGCTCATTTTAAAGGCTTATATGCAAGTTATTGTCATAAAAAGTGTTTGGGGACCTGGGTCCTGCCCCAGGGGACATGTATCAATGCAAAAAATAGTTTTAAAAACGGCCATTTTTTCGGGAGCAGTGATTTTAATAATGCTTAAAGTGAAACAATAAAAGTGAAATATTCCTTTAAATTTCGTACCTGGGGGTGTCTATAGTATGCCTGTAAAGTGGCGCATTTTTCCCGTGTTTAGAACAGTCCCTGCACAAAATGACATTTCTAAATGAAAAAAAGTCATTTAAAAGTGCTCGTGGCTATAATGAATTGTTGGTCCCAGCAATACAGATAAAATTCATAGGAAAAAACGGCATAGGGTCCCCCCAGTCCATTACCATGCCCTTTGGTTCTGGTATGAATATTAAGGGGAACCCCGGTCCAAAATAAAAAAAATTGCGTGGGGGTCCCCTCAAATTCAATACCAGTCCCTTCAGGTCTGGAAAGGTTATTAAGGGGAGCCCTGTGCCAAATTTTTTTAAAAAATGCGTAAGGGCCCCCCTCAAAATCCATACCAGACCCTTCAGCTCTGGTATGGATTTTAAGAGCCCTGCGCCAAAATTTTTTATAAAATGGCGTGGGGGTCCTCCCAAAAATCCATACCAGACCCTTATCCAAGCACGCAACCTGGCAGGCAAGAGGAAAAGAGGGGGGGCGAGAGAGCGCACCCCCTCCTGAACCGTACCAGGCCACATGCCCTCAACATGGGGAGGGTGCTTTGGGGTAGTCCCCCAAAGCACCTTGTTCCCTTGTTGATGGGGACAAGGGCCTCATCCCCACAACCCTTGCCCGGTGGTTGTGGGGGTCTGCGAGCAGGGGCTTATCTGAATCTGGAAGCCCCTTTTAACAAGGGGACCCCCAGATCCCAGCCTCCCCCCCTGTGTGAAATGGTAAAGGGGTACAAATGTACCCCTACTATTTCACAAAAAAAGTGTCAAAATGTTAAAAAAGACAAGACACACTTTGGGACAAGTCCTTTATTAAAAAACAAAAAAATAAAAATGTCCCATGGAGTCCATTCATCTTCTTCTCTCGTGTCGCCGACGGACCGCAAAAAGAAAAAAAAAACAAAGCCGTGACCGACCCACCTCCATGGCAGGCACCCGCCATATGACGCGTCTTCGCTTTGACAGTTCTTATCTAACTGAGGGTGGGGCCATATGATGACGTTCCTGGGTGACTCCACCCCCTTCAGAAGCATGGGGACTTCCCCATGGCTTTCCCGGGGCGTCAGAGGGGGCAGGGCCACCCGGTTATCGCACTTGCATGTGCAATAATGCTAGCTTTCTAGCATGAAGAGACAGTGATAGACATTTCCTTGTGCTGTCTAGCTGCAGTTAGCAGGGTGGGTAGAAAGGGGGATCCTAAGCCTGTTATTTATGTGAATGTTATGCTGTGCAAGAAAGTTGCACATGACTCTTCCTGATGGGAACTTATGAGGCACTGGTCATTATAGAATCAGCCTTAATTGATAAAGGAAAGCTAAAGACTTTTACATCATCTAAACTCAGCGACCTAAATTCAGAGAACAGGGACTGTGCCAACAGCCAATGAGGACCTAACCAGGAAGATTTGCATGCTAGGACTGAGACTTCAGAAACAGCTAACTGCCAAGAGCCTCCGACCTGGCCTGCTGCCCACCAGGAGTGGTGAGCTGAACAACACATTCTAAACTTTTGTGAAACAAAACTATCATAATAGTGACTTTTTTTCCTAGCATCTCATCTGCCACTCACCACCCACATTCTTAAAGGGACAGTGCACCACCTACAGAAGGGTCCCACCGAAAGATGGCTACTATTGACAAATCAGGTGCCTTGTACTTGTAGTCTCCTTCCGGGTTACCCCTTTATTAGGCATGCTTAAATCCACACATTAAAGGGCTGTAAGCATAGGGTGCATTCAAGAACAGTATTACTGTGTTTTCTGACTCTGCTTATTACTCATTGCATAGGTAAAACATTATATAAAATTGCAACAATTCTGTTAAACCACCCTGTTATAGGCCAATGTTCACTCTACCTAGTTCTCCAGCTTTCAAGGTATTCTGTTGTTTGTTTCCTAATTGATGTACTGTTTAACTGCCTTGATAATACATTTAATTAGTCTACCATTCAGTTGTTTGTGTCTTACTTTCTGTGTGTTGATATAGGGTGGAGGTATATTAATGTTTAAGTCACACGGGTGTAAGCAAGTTTCAAACCACAGCTAGGTGTGTCAGTTGGGACTGAGCAGTTTACTGAGTCATGGCAGAGCAGAAAACCCACCATCACCAGTGGCTCCTGTGGGGATAAGCGCTATGTGAATATTACAATGACAACACCAGTCCTCACAACAGCTTATACCTAACTTTGTTCTTCAAGAGCAAGGAGAAGACCTGTGATTGAAGTTGATCCTAGTTGGAACTCAACGCCAAAACTTTCTCTTAGTCCCTACATGACAGTGCTGGTGCCTGAATGATCAACTAGTAAGTACCAATTATAATATGAGAGAAGAAGAGAAGTGGCTCACCTGCTCCCCTATATCTAAAGTGCCAAACATTTTTTTTGCTCCTGGCTCTAAATGGAGTGTCAGGAAAGCAAAGTATAGGGAAGTACAACCCCAATTCCAGGGATAAAATCTACATGAAAACATATGTAATTATTTGCAAATCTCATAAACTCATATTTTATTCACAATAGGAATTAGAAAAATATCAAAAGTTTAAACTGAGAAAATGTACCAATTCAAGAAAAATAGAACGTCATTTTGAAATAGATGGCAGCAACACGTGTCAAAAAAGTTGGGACAGTCAACAAAAAGCTATCAAAGTAAGTGGTACTAACCAGAAATAGCTTGAAGAACATTTTGAAACTACAGTAATTAGGTTAATTGTCAACAAGTCAGTAATATGATATAAAAGGCTATCTTAGAGTCAGATGGGCAGAGGTTCACCAATCTGTGAAAAGCTGCATCTAAAAATTGTCAAACAATTTTAGAATAATAATACTCAGTGTAAAATTACAAAGACTATAAATATATCATCAGCTATATATATATATATATAATATCATCAAAATATTGTGAGAATCAGGAGAAATTTATGTGCACAAGGCTAAAACGCAATATTGGATGCTCATGATCTTCAGGCCCTCAGACAGCACTGCATTGAAAACAGACATGATTGTGTGATGGGCATCACTGCATGGGCTCAGGAATACTTCCAAAAATCACTGTTCTTGCACACAGTTCACCATGCCATTCAAAAATGCAAGTTAAACCTCTATCATACAAAGAAGAAGCCATATCTGAACATGATCCAGAAATGCCGCCTTCTTCTCTGGGCCAAAGCTCATTTAAAATGGTCTGTTGCAAAGTGATAAATTGTTCCGTGGTCTGACGAATCGAAATTTGAAATTCTTTTTGGCAACCATGGGTGTCACATCCTCCAAAGAGAAGAGGGATTTTCCGGCTTGTTATCAGCACTACGTTCAAAGGCATTAGTGCGCATGGAATGGGCAGGTTGCACATCTGGAAAGGCACCATCAATGCTGAAAGATATAGCCAGGTTTTAGAGCAGCATATGCTCAAGCAAGAATGGGACAACATTCCACTCGCAAAACTCCAGCAACTGGTTTCCTCAGTTCCCAGACATTTACAGAGTTTTGTTAAAAGAGGAGGGGATGCCACATCATGGTAAACATGGCCCTGTCCCAACATTATTTTGAAATTGTTTGACAATTTTTAGATACAGCTTTTCACAGATTGGTGAACCTCTTCCCATCTTTACTTCTGAGACACTGACACTCTAAAATGCCCTTTTTATACCCAATCATCACCTGTTGCCAAATAACCTAATTAGTTGCAAAACATTCTTCCAGTTCTTCTTTTTAGTACCACTTACTTTGCCAGCTTTTTATTGACTGTCCCAACTTTTTTGAGACATGTTGCTGCCATCAATTTTCAAAATGACCTTATTTTTTTCTTAAAATGTAAAATTTTCTCAGTTTAAACATTTGATAAGTTTACCACTTTCTATTGTGAAAAAAATAGGGGTTTATGAGATTTGCAAATCATTGCGCTGTTTTTAATATAGATTTTAAACAGCGTCCCAACATTTCTAGAACTGGGGTGTAGGTGCCTCTGGTGAGGCTAGCATTAAAGTAAAGATGTTGCTTTGCCTTTAAATATAATACCAGACAATTTGATAGTTAACAGGGAGACACACTGCAAAATAGACATCCATTTTCCAAGGCTGTTAAGGAAAACACAATATTTAAAAACCTTTCTATGCTTAAAGGTAGCAGTATCCTGGCCTCTTCAAGGCACCAGTGATAACAAGGGACCATTGGAAGAGTCTGATCATGAATGTCTGGTCAGATTCCTGTCTTTATGGCCAGCTATAGTAAAGTTTGGACAATGTTTTATACATTCATGCTTCATGTGTGAGAATTTTCATTTTCTTCCTCTTTATTTCATTTTCCTTTACATTTTTACATAGACTAATGGAAATTTGCACATTGTTCCTGCATTATAATCATTACGTTCAGTGATAGTTATCATATTGTAATTTTTCTGCTTTTATCATAGCCTGCATTGGCGTTTCCATAAGGTTTCACAATGAAAGACTGGCTATTTTTCTTAAAATTATACCTTTGCATCTCATTTTCATCCATTTATCTGGTAGGTTTTCATCTATTTCATAGCGTGTTAGTATTTTACAATATTTCCACACTGTAAATTTTTGTGCAATTAAGGCACTATAATGATACTGCTATAGTGTGATAGATGCAAAGTTGTAGCACAGATCTGTCAAAGGTAGATTGAATAATGTAATACCACAAAATATTTCCAGTAGCAAACATGTGAAATCTGTTACCTCTTAAAGGGAACATCTAAAAAAAAAATTATTTGGACACAAACTTTCCAAAATTAAATAAATACCTAACTATTCTACTGAGTCTGTCAGTGTCCAGAATAATGTCAGGCTGGTCATAAGCAATCTAATCCCACTCCGAGATGAGCCAACACATTATCCTGATTACAGCTGTGTGCCTGGATCCTAGGGGAAGTTGTGGCCACAGGATTTTTCTATAGGGCCCAATTATTTTTAGTTGCGCTTTTTGGCCAAAAGTTTCTGAACACCTGATCGTTACACCTATATGAGCATGATGGGCATCCCAAACCAAAATCATGAGAATTAATATATTCTTGCCTAACACCTTATGGCTAGAACAGCCTCCACTCTTCTGGTAAAGCTTTACACATGATGCTGGAGGGTGCCTGTAGAAATGTGTGCCTATTATGCCAAAAGAACATTTGTTAAGTCAAGTACTGGTGGTGGTTAGGAAGACCTTGCTTATAATCAGTTTTTCAGTTTATCCTTAAGCTGTTTGGTATGGTTGAGGTCAGATCTCTGTGCAGGCCACCAGAGTTTCTCCACACCAAACTCCCCAAACCATGTCTTTGTGCACAGGGGCACAGTTTTGCTGGAACAGAAAAGGGCCTTCTCCAAACTGGTCCAAAAAGTTAGAAGTGAAAAATTTTCTAAAATGTCTTTGCATTTACCAGAAACACATGACCTCAATAGTTTGAAAGTGAGTCTACAAACTTTTAGCCATATAGGGGTTGAGTTTACTATAACTGGAGAGTGCAAAATCTATTGCAGTTGTGCATAGAAATTAATCAGCTTCCATTTTTTTTTGCTTAAAGCTTAACTGAACAAGCTGAAGTTAGTAGCTAATTGGCTACCATGCAGAGCTGCACCGGATTTTAAACTCTCCAGTTTTAGTAAATCTAGTAAAGCTACCCCATAGTGTACTTCCTAGGATTATGCTTTGGGGGTGAAACTAAGTGCTTCTGCCACTGAAAGAAACTGATTCCCAGGTTGTTGGCTGGCAGATCTCTATCAAGTGAGAATAGGTTACAATGAACCATTCATGTGTCACTTCTCATCAGGTCATTCTAGTGACTGCAACACATTCTGATGCAATTGAGGACAGGCACATGTCTTCTCAGCTTTTGTATCAGGGTGACATTTGTTCATCTACAACCAATCTTACTGTGTAATACTAAAAAGAATCTAGGCCTATGCAGTCAGAGATGTAATTTGTTACTGTATATTATTCAACAATGGTATTGTAATTTCTATATAGTTTCAGTCTGTTAAACATCACCATAATCTTGCTTTCCATGTAAAAGAGTTTCTTAAACATGTAGAAAAAAGTTTCAATACTTGTTTCATAAAAACCTATCAGTTTTATTCTGCTTTGCATACAGTAGTGGAGTGGAGAATCTATGCCACATTTTTTGTTCTGCTATCTGTGTCCCACTTGAGATTTCCCTTTCTTCCCCCTGTGGTCACTGACATAAAAAATGAGAGGAATGCTTCCAATAGGTACACAGAAGCAGTAAGAACACATTTTAGTACATTGGGGAAGGGTTAGAATCTCTGTTTGGTTTTATTGTTGTTGCTTTATACATATGTTGAGAGGAACCACATGCATGGAGTTTGTCTTTACGTATTGACTATGTCCCTCTATATCTCACTTCTTCTTTCAATGCTGGTGCTACTTTGCTGGGATCTCTGTGACAAAGGTGTTCTTGATGCCAATACAAATTAGTCCAGTATCATACCACAAAACTTTAACAGTTAAAGTATAGTTAAACTCAATATCATCTTGGCGAGTTTTTTTCAACCTTTTTTCAATCAAGGAACACTTTTGAAATTATGGACAATCCCGAGTCACCCTTTAAAAATGATGGACAGTCTCAAGGCACCCTTTAAAAATTGTTAACATTCTTGAGGCACCCCATCCTAAAATGTAAAAAATATTCTAATTGTTTTAAATAATGCAGCAACATCCACAAGTCCAAGTAGGACACCCAAAGTTAGAGGTGATTTATTCTTCCAAAGTAAATACACTTTTTCAAACTGGTACTGACTAATATTCCAATGTTTCTCTTCTCCCTTGTTTCTCTCCCTCACTCAACGAATGTGACCCCACGCTGATGGAGAGGGGCAGGGGAGGGTCAAACAAGGATACTATGCAGGCCACTGACATCCTTCTTATCAACTGGTGATGCTATTGGTCGTTAGGACATTGGCAGCTACTGTAGAAGGTTGTAATGGTGCACAATGAAAACCTGTGACTTATGCCGCGTACACACGGTCGGACTTTTCAGCTACAAAAGTCCGACAGCCTGTCCAACAGACTTCCGGAGGACTTTCGGCAGACTTGCGGCGGACTTGTGGCAGACTTTCTAACGAACGGACTTGCCTACACACGACCACACAAAAGTCCGATGGATTCGTACGTGATGACGTACACCAGACTAAAATAAGGAAGTTCATAGCCAGTAGCCAATAGCTGCCCTAGCGTGGGTTTTTGTCCGTCGGACTAGCACACAGACGAGCGGATTTCGGGGTCCGTCGTAGTTACGACGTAAAGATTTGAAGCATGTTTCAAATCTAAAGTACGTCGGATTTGAGGCTAAAAAAGTACGTTGAAAGTCCGGAGAAGCCCACACACGATCGGATTACCAGCCAGCTTTAGTCCGTCAGCGTCCGTTGGACTTTTGTAGACGAAAAGTCCGACCGTGTGTACGCGGCTTAAGTGTAACTAAAAGGCAGCCTTCATTCACATGCTGGCTTGTATACAGTTTTGGACAATTTTTAGGCATTTTGCCACCCCTGAAGAACCCTCAAGGCACCCCAGGGTGCCTGGGCACTCCGGTTGAAAAAGGTTCACTAGGCTATGAAATGTTAAAGTGGTTGAAAACCTCTGACATAAAAAATGAACAAACCATATCCTTCTAGTGTATACTTGCCTCTATCCAAAGCTCCAAGTGTGGTTTCTACTCTCTGCATGAATCACTACTAATAGTTTAGGTCGAAACAACAGTATCCCAGGGGATGACCCTGCCCCCCCTCCTGCACACAGAAGGTGATGGTGACAACTCAGAGGGCAAGGGCAAGAATGTCCTGCAACAACAGTGATAAATATAAAACACAACCCTTTTTCACTCTATTCTGGGTAACCGTAACTGAGGGGAAGATATAACACACTGTCAGTTTGGTAGTCAGTAGTAGCTTACTCTACTTCTTCTGCTGGCCAGCTCATTAGGGGCCAAAATGTCCCAGATAGCAAGCAATTGAGCTGCAAGTTTGAAAATTGACTTGCTAATCTATTGCTAGACTTGCCAGGCTTTACAAGTTTGTTGCACAAGTCCTCATTGCATGACTCCAGATTAACTTTCTTTGCAAACATTCTGTAATGCCCCGTACACACGGTCGAATTTTCCGATGGAAAATGTCCGATCGGAGCGTGTTGTCGGAAATTCCGACCGTGTGTGGGCTCCATTGGACATTTTCCATCGGATTTTCCGACACACAAAGTTGGACAGCAGGAGATAAAATTTTCTGACAACAAAATCCGATCACGTCAATTCCGACCGTGTGTGGCCTGTTCCGACGCACAAAGTGCCACGCATGCTCAGAAGAAATTCTGACACGGGACAGCTCGTTCTGGTAAACTTAGCGTTCGTAATGGATAAAGCACTTTCGTCACGCTGCAATGTAAAAAATGGTTTAATACAGCGCACTCTCTTCTTCTTTATAATGTGACAAGAATTAAGTTGTTTTGATGCTCATATTCACACACACTTCTCACAAACTTTTTTCGTTACTATTTATCGGGATTCCCTCAATATATTTTGATTTCTCACATCTGACAACATATTTTTTATTTTATTTTTTTTACTTTAATGTAGAATCTTTTTTTGTGTTTCTCTTTTTATTTTTTATTTTTTTTGGTGATTTTGATTTGTATTCCCGAAAATGTTTGTGTGTTTTTTGTGACAAGTTCCCACAACACCATTGATATGTTGTTCTATTTAATCTGTAGGAGGAGATTGTTTGGTGTTGTTGTCCCTTGTTAATTTCACATTGTACTTTAGAAATGTACCTGAATACTCACCAACAAACTGTCTTTTTTGGATGAAAACACACACAGGAGAGTAGAATTTACCTAAAAATATTTTATTAAGGGGTCACAACTATAAACAAAGAGGGAGGCGACGCTGGAGAAACTGCAGAAGTGGGCGAAGCCTTGGACCCCCAGGGCAGACATCAATTATTTAAAAGCAAAATTGGTGACCTGAGGAGTCCATATCTAAGGGAGTGCAGTCTGGTCCAGAAGTCCCAGAGATCCGGAAAGCAGCAGATGACATCTGTGTCCCCAGGCTGTGGTCATACGAGGGACTGCATCTTCTGTCAGACCAGACTGAACCCAGGGCCATCACTCTCAGGTCTTCTTTCCACGCTTCCTTACAGGCTTTGGCTGTGGTGGTGGAGTTGTGGCAGCAGGAGGAGGAGGAGGAGGATCGTCCCTCTCCATGACATCCATCTTGGGTGTCAGTTTCCCACTCTCCCCCTTACGAAGGACTTTATAAATCAGGTCCTCAGAAATCTTGCGTTGGCCCTCCTGCATGCCCAGCAATTTGGTGGCAGCCATGCAGGCAAAGGCCTCTGCAGGACTGGGGAAGGCTCTGAGGGACGCCGAAGCCTCCTGGATCAGCCTGTACGCTGAATCCTGCACAGGACTGGGAGTGGCCTTCCTGGCCCTTTTATATGGCAGGCGGAGGGGAGGGACCTGAGACTCAGTCAGGCTGCGACTGGTCCCAGGCTTCTCTTGGCTGACACTTAGCCCCGCCTCCTCCTGGCTGCCACTAATCCCCGCCTCCTCCTGACTGCCACATTCCACAGCCTCCTCCTGGCTGAGGTCTTCCTGTGTATGAAAAAGGGACATAGTTTTAGTATTGTTTTCATCAATCACACACAATTTTCACCTCCTGACTGCTGCAAATTCAATGTTAACAAATATAACAGACTATCCTTCTGAGCCCAGCATTTTGCATTCTTGTCCCAATTATTTTTGCCCACTACTGTCTATTGATATGTAAAACACTTTTTTTAATCAGCAATTAGTGATCAATAATAACATCTAGTAAACATCATTTCTTTATTGACCAGAAATCTGTAGAAGAATGCTATACCTGACTCCAGCTGGGCTCCTCCACTTCTTCCTGGCTGGAAGGCCCAGGTTGGACATCGGAAGCCTCAGCTGGGGTGGAAGGAAGCATGGAAGGAAGAGTGGAGAGGGATTCCCTGACTTCAGTGTGGTCTGACAGAAATCGCAGTCTCTCATAGTACCACAGCCTGGGGACATAAACATCATCTGCTGCAGCTCCGGACCTCTGGGAATCTGTGACCTTCTTGCGCTCCCTAAGATAAGTGCTCGTCAGGCCACCAATTTTAGCTTTTAAATAAGGGATGGTTGCTGTGGGGACCACCGGCGTCACCAACTCCAGCAGTTTCTCCAGCGCTGCCTGCCTCTTCTGTTTGTGGTTATAGTGGGGGTGTCTCACTTGCCACAGACAGGGCAGCTCTCTGTACTTGTCAATAAACAGGGGCAGGAAATTGTGGTCGTTGAACCCATCCATTTTCTCTGCAAGACACAACACAAGACAAACCCTAATGTCAGGCCAAACTCCCCTAATCTTGTTACAATATAGGCTTCCATTTCGAAGCAGTATAGGCCCAAGTTTAGATCCTACCTTCGTTAGCACGATCGGCGTCTCCGATGCTCCTTCCTCCGCTCACAGATCGTACGTAAGACGCGCGCGTTACGATTTATACACACTGCGCATGCGTATAACTCCGCCCGCCCCTGACGTTCTTTCTATTCTATTCCCCGCCCCTTTTTGTTCGGCGCAGTGGAGGAAGAGCACATGGCGGAGAGACAGCAGGATAGTGCTAATTACAGCAACGAGGAGGAGGAGGAAAGGCTGGAGCCTGAAACGTCCCGATCCAGAAGGAGATTAAAGGACTCAAATATGTCCTTTGGGGAGATGTTGGAAATGGTGGACATCCTGAAGAAGGCCGACTATGATGGAAAGTATGGGCCTTACCCCAACCACAATGTCCGAAAGGCCAAGATCATGGCGAAAGTGGTCAGGAGTCTGCAACGGAAATTCGGGGTACGACGATCGAAAGATGAGCTCAGGAAGCGGTGGTCGGACCTGAAATTACGAGAACATGAGCAGTACAGAAAGATCCGGAGAGTGCTGCAAAAAAGTAAGTAGTTGTGCTGTGTTCCTATTGTTCTTGTGTTTATTACGTTCGTGCTGCTCCATGTGCTTTTAGGAACTGTTGTACAGTTTAAAATGGCAACTTTCATGTTCATGGGCACATTATTCGTTCGGATCACACATTTTTTTTTTCGGACTATAAAATACCATTGTTTAGCCCATATGCATTTGGCCACCATTTTGAGGCCCTATACTTGTCTTCAAAGAATTGGGTTGTGTAGATGGCTTTGTTACTAGAATGAAATGAAAACTAGATTCTGTGTAAGGAGAGGACACTGAGCAGCTGTTTTCACATCTGGACACTGGAGCACTAGTGTGGGACACAAGAACACCATTTTTATTAGGGGGGCCACACAGGTGCTCCAGTGTATACTATAGGGGGGTCTCCATCTGTGAAGCTTGTACAAAACAGGTAAAGTATTGCAGGTTGACAAAGGACACTAAAAAAGCTACATCTTGGAACTCTGCTAAAATAGACAATTGTACCCCACTTCCAAGCAATGTTTCATCTTTAGAGTTCTGCCATCAAATATCTGTGTGCTAATTATACCATTTTTGTTTTACATAGGGGAGAAAAGACTCGGAGGACACCCCTCATCCGAGGAGACCAGAGCCCCCCCCCTCTGGAAGAAGGGAAAATCCCCCCAACACAAGATGAGCAGGAGGAAGAAGACGTGGTGGAACTAGTCACCACAACAGGTGAGTGTCTGCGACCACAGGCTCAGATAAGAGATGGATGGCGGCATTTTTTATAGACCTAATTTATTTTGGGTTTCCTCTCTTTTTAGGTGATCGTGAGGTTGTGGATGAAGATCCTTTCACATCCGAAAGTGCCCAGATCCTGATCGGGGAGATCATGGGGTGTAATTTACAATTGGAAAACATCAAGCAAAACATCAATGATGTTATTCCAAAATATAAAAACATCATTGATGTTTTGGGGCGAGTTTAAATCCCCTCCAAATCACTTTCTTCTTTTGTCTGCTACAATGTGCGAAATGTTTTTGTGATTTTTCCCAAAGCCAAATTTGGAGGATGCACACAGTGTGCCAACATGTGCTATCTGCCATCACGGGAGATCAATGGACGCGTTTTGGGGGTGCAACCCCTTCCTCAATAATAAAGTAGCGGTGAGGAAGGGCTTTCTCCCCCAAAACACGTCCCTTGATCCCCCCTGATGGCAGATAGCACATGTTGACATTGGGAAATTTGTGTGCATCTTCCAAATTTGGCTTTTCCAGGGGTGATTTCCCCCCATCTGAACGCAATATCAAACACAGTTCCTAAATACTCATGTCTGATATTGCCTTCAAGTTCTACCAAATGTGAACTTTGTAAGATCAAGATTTGTGTCTTTCTTGTGGGTTTTACACAGGCCTGTTTTCTATAAAATGCACATTTTGATTTTGGATAATGACACCACAAAATATGTTATACAACAAACATGTCGGTTTGTCAGAAAAACCTTTGGTAAATGCACATGTGATTGTGCAGGTATTAAAAAGATTGTTCATCAAGAATGTGTGGATTATTGTCTCAATGCTACAACACTTTTGGGGTGATGTAATTGTTGTTTGAAGAGAAAATGGGGATAATTTCCTAAGGGCAAATCCACTTTGCACTACAAGTGCAGTTTCAGTGCAGTTGCAAGTGCACTTGTAGTGAAAAGTGTCTTTGCATTTAGTAAATAACAGCCAACAGTGCTTTGTATAAGGTTACACAATCACGACATTTTCTGGACTCCACACATTTCTGTCAGGGTCAGCTCAAACAAACACAAGCAGTAAATGTCCACAAAGAAGAGCCTGGGGGGAGATGCCTGTCGAGAACTTGAGGTCCTGCAGACTTCTCCCTGTGGCCAAATACCGCAGGGTAGCGACCAACCTCTGCTCCGGAGTGATGGCTTGCCTCATGCAGGTATCCTGCCTGCTGATATAGGGGGTCAGCGAAGCCAACAAACGGTGAAATACGGGGTCCGTCATCCTGAGAAAGTTCCTGAAATCAACAGGATTATTCTCAAGGATCTCACGGAGCAAAGGCATATGACAGAACTTGTCACGCTGAAGCAACCAATTCTTGGTCCATGAACTCCTCCCCACCCTGTTCATGGACTGGACTTGTGTCAAGGTCAGGACCCCAACACCAAGCCCCCGCACAGCACGAACTGTACGAGGAGTACGCCTACGAAACATGGCTAGAAAACGGTCGGCTGCTCAGAACAAAGTAACAGAACGCACTGAAGAACAGCAAGGCCTGTGAAGAGCGACCTGAAAAACAGCAACGAGCGGACAAGATCGCACAGAAAACTCCGATGCGAACTGACTGCACGCACTGAAGAGCAAATACAAACCCACAAGCACAAACTGAACGGCAGAAAACGATCTGAAAGCCACGAGTCTGAAAAAGCGCGAATCGTCTCTCACCAAACTTTTACTAACACGAGATTAGCAAAAGGAGCCCAAAGGGTGCTGCGCTTGGTTCTGAACCGGCCTTTTCTAGTCTCGTCGTACGTGCTTGACGTCACCGCGTTCTTGGCGATCGGAAATTCCGACAACTTTGTGCGACCGTGTGTAGGCAAAACAAGTTTGAGACAACATACGTAGGAAAAAATCTGAGGATTTTGTTGTCGGAATGTCCGATCAATGTCCGACCGTGTGTACGGGGCATAAGTCTACTGCAAGTTCTAGTTATGTTGTGCAATAGTCATCCCACCACAGGGGTCACTGTGGCTGAATTTTCATGCTGTAGACTCACCACTGCAACTTTTCTCTTGTTAGAGACTTGCCACACAAATTTGCAACAAATTGGAAAATTGTAAACTAGAACTTGTGCATCAAGTGCTCTGCAAGTGTACAACTTGCCAGTGAAAATGTGCAGCAAGTTAACAAGACATACAATTCTACACTGCCACAAATGTGTGGAAAGGTATCCTTGTTATCTGGGGTTATGTTGGCATGCTTGGGGTAGTGTTCCTTTAAGAACTGATGCTGGCAATAATACAGTGTTCCTCTGCAGGCAGTTCTATCCCTCTGTTACAAAGGTATAGTGCTAGGTTGGCCAGCGGCATCTCATCAGGTAAGGTGTTCCCTTCTGCTAATGTCCTCAGTGTCCAACTCCTTAGCTAGGCAGCAGCCCCCCCTGCATCCAGGGTTTACTTCACTGCTCCTCCATGCTGACTGCTCAGTCTCTGCCGCACTCAAGTAATGCTATCTGCTCACCGCCTCTGCTCATCAGCAAGATGTCACCTCTCCTCTTTTCCCAGGTGCAGCAGGTCTGCTTTCATTTCAGTCACACTTCAGAATGTCCATTTTTTCTTCTTCTCAGCCTGGGAAAATACTTGAGACACTCCCTTTTCTCCCCCCACAGTCTAACTGGGAGTTGAATTCCAGGAACAACCTATAATATAGATAAGGTCTCTTTTCTGGGACTACATTTCCCACAATCCTTCACACTTTTCCTCAGAGTCTCCAGCAGTCCATGTCCTTAGTTTATCCCCTAGTGGATGGAGGGTGGCTTAACACTATCTGTTCTGTGTTCTGTGACAGCAGCTAGGCCAGCAGCTGTGCATATGTAAAAGTATTTTTCTGCCAGAGCGGCAGACTGGGCTACAATAGTATACTATGTTTAAATACTGTAGAAGGTATGTTGCAAACAAATATTTATTTGCAGTATATAAAAGTGCCTTAAAAACTAAGGTATGTGTCACACATAGCATATTTTGCTAAAGAAGCAGGGATGAGTGATTTGACCTGAGTTTGGTTGGCGGTCCATCCGTTGAACCCATCATAAAGATCAAAAATAGTCAATCAGAACCCACTAAAGTTCCCATCTTGAAAAGAGGGGGAGCAATTTCGAAAATTAATTTTTGCCATTTGCAAGACTAATTGGCAATGGATTGTGAAACAAAGGGCACGGGAAACTGGGCATTGGCTGGGGGGGATATGTACCAGTACATAAAATTTAAAATGACTATACCGTGGGGAGAATGTCCACCTTTCAATGGAGCTCTGCGGGCGACAGGGGAAAATCACCAGCTCTTTCGATTTCTATTACATACTTGGGAGGCACCTTTAAGCTGTATGTGGTGGTGCTATGAAACATTTTAGATCTCACAAACAGAATCGCAGACAATGTATACTGGCATTATACACTACCTGTCTGGAGTTTGCATGTTCTCCCTGTGCCTGCGTGGGTTTCCTCCAGGTATTTCAGTTTTCTCCCACATTCCAAAGACATGCTGGTAGGTTAATTGGCTCCTGTCTAAACTGTCCCAAATATGTGTATGTATGAATGTGAGTTAGGTACCTTAGATTGTAAGCTCCTTGAGGGCAGGGACTGATGTGAATGTATACGATATGTAAAGTGCTGTGTAAATTGACAGCGCTTTATAAGTACCTGATATAAATAAAATATATAAAATAAATCATATATTTTGCATGTGTAATTGATTTGTTAATGTTTTTTATTTAGCTTGGCTTAAATACAGCAGCACCCCAATCTGATTCATTTCAACTTGTAAAAGCTAGTTTTGGCTGCGATGCCTGTTTTTTTTTCTCTAGCAGTAATAGGCTTGAATTGAACAGCGGATGTAGGAGCCACAGCAGCAAGAAAAAGGTTTCATATTATAATTTGTTAGGGTCACTACAACACTGAACTGTTAAAAAAGTGTAATAAACTCCATACTCAATAAAAAGGGAAATGTTTGGTGGAATCAACCACCACCATACAAGAGTAGGCCCAAAATTGAAGAGAATCAAATGGTATTTCTGTATACCTGACAAGACCAGCTAGGTATAATCACAGCAATTATCACACTCACAAGACCCTCTCAGTACTGAGGAGATAGCTTCTTGGTGAACACAAAAAAGAGATGATGCCGAGTCTAAATGTCCAAAGCTATCTGTTTTATTCTGGGCGGGTATACAATCTATATATTGTCATCACTAACCAATCATAATGGAAGATGAGAGTGGTTAATACAGGGGTGTACATTTCATATCATTACATATAATTACATATCATTACATATCATTAATGGTCAGATGATTAACCTTTCACAAAATGGCTGACATAGGTCACTAGAGTAACTTATGCCATCTGCTTTCATGACTCATAGTCATGAGTCCTGCTTCCCTGTTTCATGTCTCATTACACAGGAAAGGTGGCCCAGACATACTGAGCCACAATTCTTTATTTAGACGGTACAGAATAAAACTGCTTATGCAAGCTATATTTTCCTATATGTGTGCTTTATAGAAAACCTGTTACCAAGCTGAAAAACAGAACTAGTTGACTTAACTTGAGTCTGATACAAGTTAAGATATATGAATTTATATGACTTTATGGCCGCACAAAATGGAGTCACTTCTATTCAGTCATATTACCACAAAAATGACCTGCTCTAGGCATTTCCTAATGGTGTTTGGATCCATTGCATTGTAGGCATTTCTGCAGGGTTAAACCTAAGGGCTTAGGTTGGCCACACTCCTACTAGGTGGCTTTAGCTTGACACTTGTTAGGTCCCTTTCACACTGCCCCTCTGCGGTTTTCTTCTATCAGATCAGGCACCATTGGTGTGTTTTCTGAAAGCGTTTTGTTTACTCTCTCTACCCTCCTGGGACAATTTGTACTATTATCCATTTTGGACCATGGCTACGCTATGCACATTAAGAAACCCCTTGCAATTGCCAACCATGCTAATGGAAATTTGCACTCTTTGTGAGGTCCTCACATATGTGCCCTAGCGTTCACGTGTAATACTCCCACAGTTCCCGGTGCAGATGCCCCCAGATTGCCCTCTGTCTATAACAACATGTGTTGAACCTTGAGCTGACCTTTTCGCATTTTATAACATCTGTGTCAGAGAGGTTACCTGGTTGGGCGCCGGTGCGCGCCGGGGCGCGTTGGTGCTCGTGTCTCCGTGCGTGCTGGGGCGCGTGTCCCAGGGGGCGCTGGCATGTCCGGTCTGACCAGCCGTGGCGTGCGGGGTGGCGTCCGGGCGGATGTGCGTACGCGCGTTCGCGCTAGCGCGCGTCCGCGCTGACGTGCGTTCGCGCTAGTGCATGTTTGCCTATGGGCGTTACCGCAGGCGTGCCCGGTGGCGTTGGTGTGCACGCTGGCGTCGGGGGCGCGCTCGGGCGCGCGCGGGAGCGCGCGGCGCTTTGGCGAATCGGCGTACGCACGTGCGCGGCGTTTTGGCGCCAATCAGCCTATTTAGGCCTGCCTCTGCCCCTGTTCGGTGCTGCCTGATCAACAGCTCTGTGTCTTGTTCCTGTGATCCTCCCTGTGTTCCTGTGTTCTTGAAGTTTGACCTGTTGTGACCCGGCTTGCCTTTGGACCTCCCTTGATTGCTGCCTGAACCCGATCCCGGCTTGTTTTGACCTTGTTACTGCCTGCTCCTCTTGTACCGTTGCTGCCAGCCTGCTGCCGACCTCTGCCTGTGTGTGACCACGCTGTCTAACTCCTGCTCAGCATCAGTTCCAGCCTACCTGAAGCTCTACCAGTTGCCAGTCCAAACCAACCTGCTCCAGGACTCCACATCAGGCCCTCGTACCACTCCGCATTCGTGGGCTTCCTGTTTACTCTACCAGGGGCCCCGAATCGGATACGTAAGGGAGCCTACCCTCTGCCCAAGCGGACTCACCTGTCTGGTAAGTGTGGGACCTGACAGTATCAGGCAGCCATGACTGAGTCCGGGCAGGGGGCCTCCCCCATGGATGAACTGTGCAGGCACCTAGCGGGCCTTACTCAAGCCGTTAAAAATCTGCAAGAAGGCTACACCAGATTGGAAGGGCAGGTCCAGGCCCTCTCAGCCTCTCCTTCAGGAGCAGCGTCCAATGCAGCTTCAGCACCCTCTGTAGTGATGCTACCACCAGAGCCCAGAGTACCTCCACCCGAGAAGTTTTCAGGAGATCGCAGCAAGTTCCAAGCGTTCCGCAACGCTTGCGAATTGTATTTTGCCCTGCAACCCCGTACATTCTCCCTGGAAGCTACTAAAGTGGGGTTCATCATATCCTTGCTGACTGGCGAACCTCAAACCTGGGCCCACAATCTGCTGAAACAAAAGGCTCAATCCCTTGATTCCGTGAGTGACTTCTTCCTAGCCATGTCCCAACTGTATGAGGACCCTCAGCTAACGGCAACGGCTGAAGCCACTTTGCATTCCCTCCAACAAGGTCGCAGAGCGGCTGAAGATTACGCCGTGGAGTTTAGGCGTTGGAGTGCCGACACGGAGTGGAATGACGCTGCCTTGCCTCACCAATATCGGCTGGGATTATCTGACCCTCTAAAGGACGAGCTGGCACGAGTGGGGGTTCCCCAGACACTAGAGGAACTCATCAATTTATCTATCCAAATTGACCGTCGCCTCAGGGAAAGACGCTCTGAAAGGTCAGTTGGTCATCCACGTCTTACCTGGATGTTGCCCAGGGTCCCTAGTGCCCCGCACCAAGCTCCACTGGTCTCATCCGCCTCTGCCCAGGAAGGCTCGGAGCCTATGCAATTGGGACTGCTCCGTCCCTCTCTTACCCCAGAAGAGAAGACCCGAAGACGCACACTCAACCTGTGCTTGTACTGTGGAGAGCCCGGTCATTTTGCAAGAGCATGCCCCAATAAGAAGCGTAAGTGTCTACCGTCTTCCTCATTGTGTGCACCTGTCCTACCTAGTACCGGTAGCCATTTAACACTCTCCATTGTCTTGCAGTTACCTGGAAGGAGCATCCCAGTACCGGTCATCGTTGATTCAGGGGCATGCAGTGGATTTATTGACCGGACCTTCATTAAGAACCATCATATTCCTATTCAAACCAAGGCTCAGGGGTTAGCAGTTTTCTTAGCGGATGGTTCCTCTCTCAGCTCCGGCCCTGTTACCCAGGAAACTGTTCCTCTACTGGCCACCATTGGCCCGGAACACCAGGAACTTTTACGCCTGGATGTCATCTCCTCTCCCCTCTTCCCAATCATCTTAGGAATGCCCTGGCTACAGGCTCACAATCCCAGTATCAACTGGTCCACAGGCGAAATACAGTTTTCATCGGAATATTGCAAGCAACACTGCTTACAAAGAACCCCTACGGCCTCCTCTCACTGCCTATACCTAGACTCAGAAGTCAAGTCTCATCAAATTCTTCCTGAACCTTACCGAGATTTCTTGGATGTCTTTAGCAAAAAGGGGGCAGAAACTCTTCCAGTACACAGATCCTATGACTGCCCGATAGAACTCTTACCAGGAACTGAAGTTCCTTTCGGGAGGATTTTTCCGTTGACTGAGCAGGAGTTGGGCACCTTGAAGGTCTATATTGACGAGAACCTGAAGAAAGGATTCATTCGTCCCTCTACTTCTCCAGCAGGGGCAGGCATCTTTTTCGTAGAGAAGAAGGATCACTCCCTACGTCCCTGCATAGACTACAGGGAGCTCAATAAAATTACTGTAAAAAACAGATACCCGCTACCGCTGGTTCCTGAATTGTTTCAGAGACTAGGATCTGCTACTGTTTTCACCAAGCTGGATCTCCGTGGAGCCTACAATCTAATCCGTATAAGAGAGGGGGACGAATGGAAGACGGCCTTCCGTACTCGATTTGGGCACTACGAGTACCTCGTTATGCCCTTTGGTCTGTGCAACGCGCCGGCCACCTTCCAGCACTTTGTTAATGACGTTTTTCGGGACTTTCTTGACCTATTTGTCATTGTTTACCTAGATGATATCCTGGTTTTCTCTGCTTCCCTGACTGATCACCGCAAACACGTACGAAATGTACTCACCCGGCTCAGACAACATGGGCTTTACGCCAAACTAGAAAAGTGTGAGTTCGAGCGCCAATCCATCCAGTTCCTAGGCTTGGTCATTTCCCCTGACGGTATCAAGATGGATCCGCAAAAAGTATCCGCTATCTTGGATTGGCCTGCACCTATAGACAAGAAGGGAGTACAACGCTTTATTGGCTTTGCTAATTTCTATAGGAAGTTCATTAAAGGATTCTCTTCAATTATCACTCCCATTACGGGACTTATCAAACAAGGAACCCGGTTCTGCTGGACCCCTCAGGCGCAAGCGGCCTTCGAAAGACTCAAAGCTCTGTTTACGTCAGCTACTATCCTCAAGCATCCCAACCCTGCCTTACCCTTCGTCCTGGAAGTAGACGCTTCCGAAGTCGCGGTGGGAGCCGTGCTCTCACAAAGACAAGGTGCCAAAGCACTCATGTACCCTGTGGGATTTTTCTCACGAAAACTCTCCCCTTCCGAGAGAAATTATGATGTGGGAGATCGGGAACTTCTAGCCATTAAAGCAGCCCTGGAGGAATGGCGCTATCTCCTGGAAGGTGCAGCTCACCCTATTTTGGTCTACACGGACCATAAGAACCTAGAATACTTAAGGACAGCCAAGAGGCTGAAACCCCGGCAGGCCAGATGGGCACTTTTTTTTTCCCGATTCATCTTCCACATCACCTACAGGCCCGGATCCAAGAATGTCAAATCCGATGCCCTTTCCCGGATGTTTCTCGATTCTGAGAAGACCCTGTCTCCGGACACCATTCTCCCCTCTGGGAATTTCCTGATCTTACAGGAGGATCTAATTTCTCAGATCAGACGATCCTCTATGGGAATGTCACCACCGGCTGAAGCTTGTACCAAAGATGGTCTGTTCTGGTATAAAGATAAAATCGTGGTCCCTGAGGAGCTAAAGGTACGAGTATTAAGCCTATGCCATGACCACAAATTGGCCGGTCACTTCGGCACACGGAAGACAATTGATCTTGTCCAACGCACCTTTTGGTGGCCCCACCTGACCAAGGATTGCAAGGAATATGTCGAGTCCTGTAATACCTGCGCCAGAAGCAAGAGTAGCCGGGCAAGAGCTTGGGGTCTGTTGAGACCACTACCAGTCCCAGAGAGACCATGGGCCATGATTTCAATGGACTTTATTGTCGAACTCCCTCCATCAGAAGGTTTTTCTTCCATTTTCGTCGTAGTAGACAGGCTGTCTAAAATGGCTCACTTCCTCCCCATGAAGGGTACTCCTTCGGCTATAGAGACTGCTACTATCTTTATTAAGGAGATCATCAGATTGCATGGAGTACCAATAAATATAGTTTCTGACAGAGGTGTCCAGTTTACCTCCAGATTCTGGAGAGCTCTTTGTGGTGCCCTGGAAATCGAATTATCATTCTCTTCGGCTTATCATCCCCAGTCAAATGGTCAAACTGAGAGGACGAACCAGACCTTGGAGCAGTATCTCCGCTGTTTCTCTGCATTCTCGCAGGATGATTGGGCTTCCCTGCTTCCCATTGCGGAGTTCTCGTACAACAATTCACTTCACTCAGCGACCAATCAGTCACCATTTTATGCCAACTATGGTTTCCACCCATCCTTCTTACCTGGATCTATCCCCGAATGCCCTGTTCCTGCAGTATCCAAAACTTTGGACTTTTTCTCAAACAACAACAAGTTGCTGCAGGATACCATGACTAAAGCCCAAGAAGACTATAAGAGAATTTTTGACAGGAAGAGACGGGGAGAACTTGTTTTGGAAGCGGGCAATTCTGTCTGGTTATCTACTACTAACCTTAAGTTGGCCTGTCCGTCCAAGAAACTGGGCCCTAAATATTTGGGTCCTTTTCCAATTAAGAGAAAAGTCAACAATGTGGCATACGAACTTGAACTTCCTAACTCCCTGAGGATACACCCAGTCTTCCACATGTCCCTCTTGAAGCCGGTTACCCCCAACTCTTTTTCTGGCCGTAGTATTGGGCCACCTGAACCTATCTTGGTTAACGGTGAGGAGGAGTTCGAGGTGGAAGCAATTTTAGATTGCAGAAGAAGACGCAATCAGACTCAATATCTGGTAAAATGGAGGGGCTACGGACCCGAAGACAACTCATGGGAGCCAGAAAGTAACCTGCATGCTAGAAAACTTCTTCAGTCTTTCAAAACCTCTCATGCCGCAAAGATGGCCCAGCTAGGCATCCGGAGTCTGCCCTTGAGAGGGGGGCACTGTCAGAGAGGTTACCTGGTTGGGCGCCGGTGCGCGCCGGGGCGCGTTGGTGCTCGTGTCTCCGTGCGTGCTGGGGCGCGTGTCCCAGGGGGCGCTGGCGTGTCCGGTCTGACCAGCCGTGGCGTGCGGGGTGGCGTCCGGGCGGATGTGCGTACGCGCGTTCGCGCTAGCGCGCGTCCGCGCTGACGTGCGTTCGCGCTAGTGCATGTTTGCCTATGGGCGTTACCGCAGGCGTGCCCGGTGGCGTTGGTGTGCACGCTGGCGTCGGGGGCGCGCTCGGGCGCGCGCGGGGGCGCGCAGCGCTTTGGCGAATCGGCGTACGCACGTGCGCGGCGTTTTGGCGCCAATCAGCCTATTTAGGCCTGCCTCTGCCCCTGTTCGGTGCTGCCTGATCAACAGCTCTGTGTCTTGTTCCTGTGATCCTCCCTGTGTTCCTGTGTTCTTGAAGTTTGACCTGTTGTGACCCGGCTTGCCTTTGGACCTCCCTTGATTGCTGCCTGAACCCGATCCCGGCTTGTTTTGACCTTGTTACTGCCTGCTCCTCTTGTACCGTTGCTGCCAGCCTGCTGCCGACCTCTGCCTGTGTGTGACCACGCTGTCTAACTCCTGCTCAGCATCAGTTCCAGCCTACCTGAAGCTCTACCAGTTGCCAGTCCAAACCAACCTGCTCCAGGACTCCACATCAGGCCCTCGTACCACTCCGCATTCGTGGGCTTCCTGTTTACTCTACCAGGGGCCCCGAATCGGATACGTAAGGGAGCCTACCCTCTGCCCAAGCGGACTCACCTGTCTGGTAAGTGTGGGACCTGACAGTCTGCTCCTGAGGGAGTGGAGCATACTCCATGAAACGCGTCAAGCCTTTAGGATGTCATTTTTACACTACCATGCCTTGTTTTTCAATCTACACAATCAGCTCTCAACCTGATATCCACTTGTGACAACATATTATGATCTAACCATTGATGAATATGTTTTTAACTTGTAAATGAATTGTTGTAACTATGAATTTTTTTTTTATAATTGTTGATGAGGTTTTTTTTTTATTAAATTCACTCTCAACATTATTATCTTTTCCAATTTACTGTGTTTTGAGTCCACTTGTATGTGTATATATATATATATATATATATATATATATATATATATATATATATATATATATATATATGAATTAACAATGTGTTTTCATGTATTCTACCATCCACCAACTGATCTGGCACACACCTCATTCAAAGTCCCAACCTTTTCTTTTCTTTAATCCAAATAGGGATGGAGGCATAGGGTCCCAGTTTGCTATGTGCTTCATATAAAGTCCCAAACTCCCCTCTCCTTTTATAATTGAATAGCAAATCCTATGGGTGAATCTGATAAACACAAATACCAAATGTGAATTAATACTTCTGTGATCAAAAATAAGAGTGCAGAAATCCCTAAATCTCATGTGAACATGTATAAATGTGTAAAATGATCTTATATATCAAAATTCAATTATTATATAAATTATTATATATCAAAATTAAAGTATCATTATAAATACATATAGTGCAAAGAAAGTCCAAATTGCTATTGAAAATTATTTCAGAAAATTATTCCAGCCCTTCAGAGTACTCAGGTACTCTGATGGGCTGGAGACAGGTACTCAGGTGCTCTGATGGGCTGCAGATAGGTACATGGGTACTCTGATGGGCTGCAGATAGGTACACGGGTACTCTCATGGGCTGTGACAGGTACTTGGGTACTCTGGTGGGCTGGTGACAGGTACTCGGGTACTCTGATGGGCTGGTGATAGGTACTCGAGTACTCTGATGGGTTGTAAAAAGGTACTCGGGTACTCTGATGTGCTGGTGACAGGTACTTGGGTACTCTGATGGGCTGGTGACAGGTACTCAGGTACTCTGATGGGCTGATGACAGATACTCGGGTACTCTGATGGGCTGATGACAGGTACTCGGGTACTCTGATGGGCTGGTGACAGGTACTTGGGTACTCTGATGGGCTGGTGACAGGTACTTGGGTAATCTGATGGGCTGCAGATAGGTACTCGGGTACTCTGATGGGCTGGTGACAGGTACTCGGGTACTCTGATGGGCTGGTGACAGGTACTCTGATAGGCTGGTGACAGTTACTTGGGTTCTCTGATGGGCTGGTGAGAGGTACTCTGATGGGCTGGTGACAGGTACTCGAGTACTCTGATGGGCTGGTGACAGGTACTCGGTACTCTGATGGGCTGGTGATAGGTACTTGGGTACTCTGATGGGCTGTTGACAGGTACTTGGGTACTCTGATGGGCTGGTGACAGGTACTCGGGTACACTGATGAGCTGGTGACAGGTACTCGGGTACGCTGATGGGCTGGTGACAGGTACTCGGGTAATCTTATGGGCTGCAGATAGGTACTCGAGGACTCTGATGGGCTGGTTCAAGGATACTCGGGTACTCTGATGGGCTGGTCACAGGTACTTTGATGGGCTGGTGACAGGTCCTCTTTATTACTGGGGGGGGCAATAAGTGTGATTGGGTGTACACTGTAGGGAGGTAATGGGCTGTTACCGCAATCTCCTCCTCACACATGATTGGTGTGTGAGGAGAAGAACCCGGTAGCAGCTCGTTACCACGCTTTGTTTACATTCTGTGAGCGGCTGTGATTAGACGCAGCTGGTCACGTGGTAAAGAGCCAATTTAATTGGCTCTTTACTGCGATCGGGGATGGGCTGTGTCAGGGTGACAAGCCTTGTCCCCGATCGCTGCTCTGTGCGCCCCTAGGGGCACGCATGAACGCCGTGCGCGAGGACAGTGCATGTGACCGGCTGTGATTGGACACAGCCAGTCACGTGGTAAAGAGCCATTTTTATTGGCTTTTTACACTGATCTGGGATGGGCTGTGTCCCGAGAGACACACCTTATCCCCGATCACAGCACGACGAGAATGGGAGGACATCATATGACGTCCACCCGGGATGGGAGGGTGTTCCTGCCAGCGTCATATTACTATGGCCCGGTATGGAATTGGTTAAAGTGCTTGTAAACCTCAGACATGAAATATGAAAAAAGAACATCCTTCTATACTGTGTACTTGTCTCTCTCCAAATCTCTGAATGTTATTTCTCTTTGCTGCCTTGTTCTTCTGCTATTAGCATAAGTCACTTCTAGCAGCTTTTCCCAAAACCAAGTGCTAAAAAGGTAAAGGGGAGCTAGCTGCAGCACTCAGCCTGTGAATCCACAGCTGTGCTTGTTCTCTGTACTGTGTGACATGGGGTGTGTTCGTTCCCTCCAATTGGGGTTTAGATCTGTTGGCTTCGGATCCCCTTCCACTGCTCCTAGAACTGAGGAAAAATCCTTTCATCTTTGTGTTTTCAGAATGATCTACAGAAGATATGGCTGCAGATATACAGCTACAACTTATGCAGGAGGATTTGTTTCATCCCTGTGTATCACCTAATGCTGGTCACTTCACTGGTTATATGTACAGGTTTACAATCACTTTAAGCGCTTTTACCAGGCCACATTTTCAATGAATGACAGCAGGCAGCTTTAACCTTTTCTCTGCCAGGCCCTGCACTCCCATTTTAAACTCAATTGGTCAGGCCATTTTTTTAATTTTGCATTGTTTTTTTTAATGTTTCTCTTACAGCTTTCAGAGTTTGTAAAAGACCCCTACCATTCATACATTTTCTGAAGGCATAGGACCAGTAGAATAAAAAGAAGATGCTACTGATTTTTTAAGCCCCATGATATTTGAGCAAATGTTTATTGAAACAATATTTTCACAAAAAATACACTAAAATCATTATTAACACAAACACAGCAAAATTTACAAAATTCCTACTAAATCTAAAACTGTATTGAGGTATTAAATAGCAAATATTTGTAAATTTTAAGTTGTGATTTTTTTGCAAAATGGTGAAAATCGAAGGTACGCAAAACTAAAAATAAGCAATATATGTTATATATATGTAGCACTGACCCTTTGGCTGGACCCTCCGTCTTGTCAGGGCCGTCTTTAATATGGTTTGGACCCCGGGCAAACATTTTTTTTGGGCCCCCCCCCCAATTCAATTTTGCTCTTCACCCCAACATCTCAAAAAACAGACACAAACATAGATTTATCTTTAAAAAACATTACAGCCTCGTCATATCACAGCGCCAATTACATTGCAGCCTCCTCATATCACAGCCCCCATTGCATTGCAGACCTTTCCACATTATAGTGCCCCTTTACACATCACAGCGCTCCTGTTACATTGGAGTCCCCTTCATGTCCAGGGCTGGACTGGGACAAAAATGTGGCCCTGGACTTCATCCAGACCGACCCAGGGCATAACACATCAGGGGACAGGACACAGAACATCATGACACAGTACATCAGGGCACAGGGTACAGCACATCAGGGTACAGAGCCCAGCACATCAGGGTAGAGGGTATAGCACATCAGGACACAGCACATCAGGGTACAGAGCCCAGCACATCAGGGCACAGGGTACAGCACATCAGGGTACAGAGCCTAGCACATCAGGGTACAGGGTATAGCCCATCAGGACACAGCACATCAGGACACAGCACATCAGGGCACAGCACATCAGGGCACATCAGGACACAGCATATCAGGGTACAGCACATCAGGGTACAGAGCCCAGCACATCAGGGTAGAGGGTATAGCACATCAGGACACCGCACATCAGGGTACAGGGTATAGCACATCAGGACACAGCACATCAGGGCACATCATGACACAGCAGATCAGGACACAACACATCAGGGTAGAGGGTATAGCACATCAGGACACAGCACATCAGGGTACAGGGTACAGCACATCAGGACACAGCACATCAGGGTACAGAGCCCAGCACATCAGGGCACAGGGTACAGCACATCAGGGTACAGAGCCCAGCACATCAGGGTACAGGGTATAGCACATCAGGATACAGCACATCAGGGTACAGTGTATAGCACATCAGGACACAGCACATCAGGGTACAGGGTATAGCACATCAGGACACAGCACATCAGGGTACAGGGTATAGCACATCAGGACACAGCACATCAGGGTACAGGGTATAGCACATCAGGACACAGCACATCAGGGCACAGCACATCAGGGTACAGGGTATAGCACATCAGGACACAGCACATCAGGGCACAGCACATCAGGGCACAGCACATCAGGACACAGCACATCAGGGCACAGCACATCAGGGTACAGGGTATAGCACATCAGGACACAGCACATCAGGGCACAGCACATCAGGGCACATCAGGACACAGCACATCAGGGCACAGCACATCAGGGCACAGGTCACAGTACATCAGGGCACACGACATTGGGGCACAGCACATCAGGGCACGGGGCACAAAGCACATCAGGGCATGGGGCACATCAGGGTACATTGGGGCACATCAAAGCACATGGGGCACATCAAAGCACATGGGGCACATCAGGGTACATTGGGGTACATCGCGGCGGACCTCACCGCAGAACAACTGGGAAACGATGCAAAAGGCAAATTAGGCGGCCGCTGGAACCGGCCCACTGAGCCATCGGCCCACCGGGAAACTCCCGGTAGTCCCGATGGCCAGTACATGCCTGTTCATGTCATAGTGCCCCTTTACACATCACAGCACCCCAATTACATTGCACCCATTGTCATATCACACATTCACATGTATGTGTTTTGGCGGCCACATTTGCGCAGGCACAGCAGCCCATTCATTTGAATGGGCTGCCATGCCTGCGTTTCCTGCAGAAAAAAAAGTTGCATGCGGCATTTTAAAAATGCAGTGGCCTTGAAATTCATTCGGCTTTTGCACCATGCGACTTACCTGCTGTTCCTGCGCACACAAACGTACTGTGTCTTTAACCTCCCTGGCGGTATGATTATTTCGGATTTTAGGTGCTGAAAGCGGTACAATTATTTTGCATGGAAATTTGGCGTTTTATATTGTAGGTCTGTAAATCTTAACAATAACGCACTTAAATCTGTCCAAACCAGAGTCTAGTAGATATCCCGGGTATGATAAAGTTTGAAACACAAAAACATAAATTATAATATAATAAATAAAAATAAATAATTAAAAAAAATAAAAATAAATAGTAATAAAATAAATTTCCCCACGATTCACTATCGCTCAATTCTGCAAGTGTTCTAATTTACTATCGCTGTTTTCTAGCTGGTCTAAAGCCACTTTTGACGTAAAGGGACACTTTTTGGTTGCTATGGACAATCTCCAGTTTCCAGGCAGAAAGAACAGTATATATCATATAAAACTGCATGCAGGGCATGGGCCAAAGCACTGGGGACAAAAGGGATGTGAAATCATTTCATACAGTACTGTAATCTGTAAGATTACAGTACTGTATGTGTTATGATTTTTACTTTTTTTTTAATTTGCCGCCAGGGTCCGCCCCCGTGCGTCGCGACGCTCGCAGGGAACGGAGCCTGGCACGGAGAGGCTTCGGAGGAGGACACAGCCCGCGGACACTGCGGGGGACATCGCAGGAACACGGGGACAAGGTAAGTAAGGAGGCACCAGGATCCTGCAATGTAATCCCGAGTGTGGCTCGGGGTTACCGCTAATGGTGCTGAATTTTAACCCCGAGCCACACTCGGGAAAACCGCCAGGGAGGTTAAAAGCATGGCCTAAACATCTAAAAATGCAGCAAGTTTGCCGGAGCAGGAACTGCAGGTAAGTCACATGGTGCAAAAGTATAATGAACAGACAGTGCTGTATTTCATTGCTTGATGGGCATAGGTGTGTGCAGAGCTATTAAATGCTGCATGCATCTTTTTTTTTTGCAGGAAACGCAGACATGGCAGTCCATTCAAATGATTGGGCACTGTGCCTGCGCAAATGTGGGCCACCAAAACACATACATGTGAACCAACTAGGCCCAAAATAAGCCCATCAAGCAGTTCACACTGAGGCGCTTTGCAGGCGCTATAGCGCTAAAAATAGTGCCTGCAAAGTGCCCTGAAACAGCGGCTCCATTCACTCCAGTGTGAAAGCCCCAAGGGCTTTCACACTGGAGCGGTGCGCTGGCAGGGCGTCAGAAAAAGTCCTGCCAGCAGCTTCTTTGGAGCGCATTAGGAGCGGCGAACTCACCGCTCCTAAAGCGCCCCTGCCCATTGAAATCAATGGGCAGCGCCGCTGAACCGCCGGCAAAGCACCACCGTAGCGGTGCTTTGCAGGCGCTTTTAACCCTTTTTCGGCTGCTAGCAGAGGTTTAAAGTGCCCCGCTAGAGGCTGAAAAGCGCAGCAAAAACGATGGTAAAGCGCCACTAAAAACAGTGGCGTTTTACCACCAATGCCTGGGTGCTTTCAGTGAGAAAGCAGCCTAAATACAGTATGCCATGTTCCTGTAAATCATGCTGTGTGCTCTCCTCTGAGGCCTCACTCAGCCTGGACAGTGGACTACAGAGTTGCTAAGTTTTTTTTAACTTTCTTTTATTACACAAGACATGGCATGGGGATAGGGGGAGCATGAGCCAGGGGGAGGAGAAAAGACCTTACCTGGTCGTGGAAAGCTCAGCTAAATTCTCCACACTGCTCCTTAGTTCTTTCACTTCACCAGGCTTCAGTGCACTCTCCACACCGCGCTGCCCAGGGCCCTGTCTCACTCCTCCTCCGCTTCTCCGCTCCTCCGAGTCAGTGCTAACACAGCACTGTCTGCACGCATAGCAAGGGGTGGGACCAGAGCGTCAGTGGAGCTCAAGGCCCCGCCCACCCACGGCCCGCTCCTCAAATGAAAAAAAAAAAAGGCACTGGCAGTGTGGGCGCCGTGCGCGCCGCCGCGGCTGTCATCACCTAATTCAGTGCCAATTTGCGGGCAGCGCGCAGGGGTAACGGGCAGCTCTGCTTTGGGCCCTAAGCAATGACAGGGCCCTGGGCAGCTGCCCCGTTTGCCCTGCGCTAAAGACGGCCCTGCGTCTTGTCACAGATTTTCTTCCCCAACAGTGTTTCAGCAGGTAGGCACTCCAAAGCATCTACACTTCTGGCTCAATATGTAGTCTAAGGGTTGCTTTTTAAAGTTTATTGCAGTATAACTTGGATAAAGCATAAAGAGCTGTGAGATACTCCAAAGTGTAAAACAGTAGCCAGAGGCAAGCAAGACGCACTTTATTCTTCTACAGATACTCCTTAGAAAAGTCCCTTAGCAACGACTATGGGAATGAGCAGCACTGGAACTCCAAAAGCAATGTACCAGGCTGGGTGAACCTCAGTCTCTGTGCAAGAGGGAGGAAACAATAGCAGCATTCACCCAGATCCTGCTCAGGTCTGTACTCACAAGTCCCTGGGTAGTTGTATGCCTCCTCAAAGTCAGTCATACACTTGCTTAGTGGACTTGCCAGACTGGATCCTAGGTGGATCCAGTCTGTATCACCCCTTCCTTAACATGAAGTCTCTCAGAATAGTGCTCCCAGACTTAGGGTAGCTGGGGCTTTGATGAGCCTTTATGAACCTTGCTTTGTGCACTGGTACGCAGTCACGTTGACAGGAAGGGCCAACCCCAAACTGTTCCCACAAAGTTGGGAGCATGAAATTGTCCAAAATGTCTTGGTATGCTGCCGCCTTAAGATTTCCCTTCACTGGAACTAAGGGGCCAAGCCCAACCCCTGAAAAACAACCCCACGCCATAATCCCTCTTCCACCAAATGATTTAGACCAGTGCACAAAGCAAAGTTCATATAGACATGGATGAGCGAGTTTGGGGTGGAGGAACTTGACTGGCCTACACAGAGTCCTGATCTCAATCCGATTGAACACCTTTGGGATGAATTAGAGTGGAGGCTGCGAGACAGTCCTTCTTGTCTACATCAGTGCCTGACCTCACAAATGCGCTTCTAGAAGAATGGTCAAACATTCCCATAGACACATTCCTAAACCTTGTGGACAGCCTTCCCAGAAGAGTTGAAGCTGTTATAGCTGCAAAGGGTGGACCAACTCAATATTGAACCCTACAGACTAAGACTATCTACTTTAAACTATACAATATATTTTTTACCGTTAAGTTAAGTGTGCACTTATCAGTTCAGATAGTATATTTATCCAAAATGCCTTTTTATGGATAGGTAAACATCTGATATCTAGTAAACAGTAGAAATTCCTTCGCTGCAAATTCATGGGGGAGGTACATAGGGGAGATTAACAGGAAAGCTATCCCCAGGCCCAGCTATAGCTGGGGGATTTTCCACCCATGAGATAATTTTAAGGACAATGCTGCTGTTGCTATGGTACAATTAGGGATATAAGAACTCGATTCCCTTGTTAGCCTAGTCATGTAGTGTCCGGGTTGGATTTCAATCATACCATCTTTGTTGCCTACATTATCACTCCTCTGCTAGGATCATCTCTTTTACAAAGAATATTTTTATCACTGTGCAGGTTATAATGCTATTATAATGTTGAAAGGAGAACTATAGCCAATGCTTTTTTGGCTATGCCTCTCCCATGAATCACAGTTTGTCTGCACTCCTTGATCCGTTTTCAGCCAACAGCGGGCTAAGGTCCACTGTTGATGACATCACACAGCTGGTCCAGGCTGTGAAAAGATCCCAACCATGTGGTGGATTTACCCAGAAGCCTAGACCAGCACCTGGCTCAGTCTCTCAGTGACCCGGTGAGAACCTGAGCCAGCCCCTCCCACCCCCTCCACAGTCCAGTGCTCCAGTGAGTGCTGTAGGGGAAGAGCAGAAAGCCGGAGACTGACAATCATGGTTCTCTGCTCAGAGCGGAGGGGAGGAAATGAGCGATCAGCTCTCACAGACCTCACTACAGAGCCGACAGGGGACAGATGCAGCATCGGATCGATGCTGCATCCACCTAGGTGAGTATAATGTTTGTTTGTTTTTAAAAGCCCATACTTCTCTTTTAAGATGACTGTTCTACTGATGATGGAAATAATTATGTGGTTAATAGCTATGATAAGAAAATTTGGCTTTTGGCCTCTGCTAGCTATATGCACAATCCAAGTCTGTTGAATGGTAAATCTGGCTCTGTGTGTAGACTGTAAAACTTTTGTTTTTGTTTTTTTTACATCGCAAGCACATGACAAGAACTTTTTACAGTTTTTTAAGACCTGAAGTACTGTGATGGCTTCTTTTATGCCATAAGAATCATCCCAGCAGGTTCTTGGTGGCTGGAGGCTAGTGAAGGGCATTAAGGTGGGAGGGAAAGGAAGCTGATTGTCTTGTGAGAAAGACAGCATATAAGAGTCTAGCTCTGAGAGAAGGCTGAGTAAATCTTCTGTAAGGAGGTTTTGAACTGGTGACCAACAAGACCTGGGAGTTGGACATAATGATAGAGAAGGTATACGAGGACAGAACAAAAGGTTGGGACTTTGAGCAAAGCACGTGACTGTACTGTGAGAGTAACTTGATGAATGTAAGAAGTTTATTAATTTGATTCATATAAAGTGTACAAACATGATCTCAGCAGTAGATATCACAAGGTTACAATTCCATAATTCATCAAGATTGATATATACATACATGCATAATTATTATAAAGAATGCCTGCCTGGCCTATGGCCTCATGGATCCTTATCATGATGGGTAAAAACATGTATTAGATTATAAACTCATGAAAAAATTATGGGGAACACGGCATATAACACAACTACATCTCGGCCCTCCTTTTTATCATTTTCATTCTGCACTCACCCCTAACTGACTTATCACTGCCATCCCAACCCTGATTTCCCTTTTCCACATATTTTCATACACACTTGGTTGGCTCATCCACCCTCACTTCATGTGTATATACTGTATATCAATCTTGATGAATTATGAAATTGTAACCTTGTGATATCTACTGCTACCCGTGTTAGTATCATGTTAACTGTTTTCGATTAGACATTGAGATCATGTTTGTACACTTTTATATGAATCAAATAATGTATATGAATAAACTTCTCACATTCATTACTCTCTTGCAGTCATGTGCTTTGCTCAAAGTCCCAACCTTTTGTTCTATACTGACAGGGATGGAGGCGCATGGCCTTACCATGTTAGTATCATGTTAACTGTTTTCAATTAGATATTGAGATCATGTTTGTACACTTTTATATTATCAAATAATGTATATGAATTAATAAACTTCTTCCATTCATCAAGTTACTCTCTTGCAGTCACGTGCTTCGCTCAAAGTCCCAACCTTTTTTACTGTCCTTGTATACTGACAAGGATGGAGGCGCATGGCCTTACCAGGCCATGATTTCATTCAAAGTCCCACCAATCCCCTTCCCCCCCTTTTTTAGTATTCAATTTATGGATGGAAGCACGTAGCAGCGTTTTACTTAATATTATTGCTTATGCCATTCTTTTGCCTTTAGTTGGCCTATGATAGTCTCCCCTAGTCTAATTTTTTTATCATCATTATTAGTCTTATTAGTTATAATTTTAACAATCTTTTGTTTTTTGCTAACTTTATTATTTATCTCTGGCGATTAATTCATTCTCTCCCCAATAGGTGTGTTGTTTTGCTCCTTCTGTGCCTCTTGGTGATGTATGGGCTGGCATCCGTGGGCCATCTCTTCTCGTCTGGTCTGGGAGCAGTGATGCTCACTGCTGGCCTCCTTCCCCCCTCCCCTTGTCCTCTGTTGGGCGGCTGGGGGGGCAGGTACGCCATCACTGTGCATAGACGTCATGACATACAAGCCGAGCATGCAACGTCCCCGTGGCGCCGATGTGCTGGCAGGACTACTTTCCGAGCTCGGTGGAGGGTGCCATTATTACTGCCATCCCAACCATGGTTTCTTTTTTCCACATATTTTCATATAGGCCACACTTAGTTGGCTCATCCACCCTCACACCATCGGAGCCCTGCTGGCCTGGATCCTCCGTGGGTGTGGTCTGTGTTGGCTGCCGCCGCTGAGCCCGCCGCCCCAGCTCCCGGCCATGATGCCCTTGGATGGCTCGCGTTTGTCGGCACTATGGCTCTGATTGCTTAGTCTCATTTAAGTTAACACCCTGGGGGGAGCGTCTTCACCCTACCCCCTTATTTGACGATATAGGTCCAACTATTTAGACATATATATATATATATATATATATATATATATATATGTGTATTTTTTAATTTCAGATACATAACGTGCTTGCTCCTGAAGATTGGCCACAAGCCATGAAACGCTAACATATGCCGTGTTCTCCATAATTTTTTCATGAGTTTACATTCTATTACATGTTGTTGCCCATCATGATAGGGATCCATGAGGCCATAGGCCAGGCAGGCATTCTTTATAATAATTATGCATGTGTAATCAATCTTGATGAATTATGGAATTGTAACCTTGTAATATCTACTGCTACCCGTGTTAGTATCATGTTAACTGTTTTCAATTAGACATTGAGATCATGTTTGTACACTTTTATATGAATCAAATAATGTATATGAATTAATAAACTTCTTACATTCATAAAGTTACTCTCTTGTAGTCACGTGCTGCGCTCAAAGTCCCAACCTTTTGTTCTGTCCTCGTATACTGACAGGGATGGAGGTGCATGGCCTTACTAGGCCATAGCTTCATACAAAGTCCCACCAATCCCCATCCCCTTTTCCCCCCTTTTTTAGTATAGAGCAGGTACAGGCGTTCTTCCAGTGCAAAGTTAGTAGATAGAGTGGTAAAGATGTACTCTTCAGCAGACTTTAAGAACCATATGTCACAATGCCATTGGACTATTGAAGGGTTCCTGCCAGTCAGGGTTAGGTGAAGTAATCTAAGAATATGACCCAGTTGTCATTTTATCAAGAACTGATGTTAAATTCCCAGTTTAGAGCTATTACCCTAAGAATTATCCCCTATTAGACTGAGCACACAAAGTCTAATGGTAAATAGCTTCTCTGCTTCTATGAAGTAAATTGTAATTTGGCCTTGGCGCTATGTATGGATGAGCCAATTGTACTTGGCTTTGGTTCAAGGCAGGTTCAGTGAGGCAAATGTTCTGAGGATAAAGGTGCAAGGGGGGCTTCCCAAACTAGTAATTACTGCTTAGGCAGGCTATCCGGCAAGGTTTTGATGCAAAGGCCAAGGCTGGGAGCAGGAGACATCAATTGCCATTTTATTAAAAGTACAGCTACCCTTTAAGACCTCATGCACACTGGGGGTTTTGTCCTGGTGCATGAGGCTCTGGTGCTTAGCATGGGCTAGAGGACCAAGGTTAACCATCCCCGCTGTTGGAAGTCTGTCAAACTCTATGATAGTCTGACAGCTGCTGATTGAACGGGGCTGAGCAGTGCAGTCGGTGATAATTTGTTGAGGATAGTATGCACTAAGGGCCGAATTCCTGGAATGCAGACTGCTTTTGTTCTGGCCATTCATCTCAGGGTGCATACTTTACCTCAGCCTGGCCATGCCCCCAACGCATTTTGGGCCACCCCCCGGTGCTTAGTCATGGGGAGGGAGTCCCCCTCCCCATGACTAAGCGATGGGGAGTGGAGCGAAACACGTTGGGGGCGTGGTCTGGTCCACCACACGCATGCATGTGTGGCACTGGGGACTCGTTCCTTCCTCTCTCTAGTGGTTACAGGAGCTGGGACGAGCTCCACTTCCTTTCCGACACTCCTGCAGCAGCGGTCTTATACACCATCCACACTGCTCCCCTAATTACTACACGAGCTTGAGCGGCAGACCAATCTTCTTGAGTCATGCAAGAGTAAGTGACAGGAAACCTCTCCAAAGTGCTTGGAATTTCTCTCTTAAACTGGCTATACACTAGTCAAATGGGTGTTTGTTTTGGACCATAGTGACAGTAAAATTCAAAGGAGCAGGAAGAAAAAAAAAATTCTCGAACAAAACTAAATTCTAACAGTGGTGAAGATTTACTAAAACTGGTAGACTCAGAATCAGCTTCTAACTTTAGCTAGTTCAATTAGGCTTTGGCAATAAAACCTGGGAGCTAATTGGTTTGTGCAGATTTGAACCAGATTTTGCACTCTCCTGCTTTATGAATTCCATTCATACCTAAATTTAAATGTAATGAAATTTTGATGTACATTTGAAATAAATTTGTCAAGTCTCTATTGGCATTAGCAAATGAACTGATGAGATTTTTCATTTGAATTTTACCTTTTATTTCATTCACGGTGGTGTAGTGGATAGCACTTTCACCTAGCAGCAATAGGGTCACTGGTTCAAATCCTGACCAGGACACCATCTGCCTGGAGTTTGCATGTTCTCCCTGTGTATGCGTGGGTTTCCTCCGGGTACTCCGGTTTCCTCCCACACTCCAAAGACATGCTGGTAGGTTAATTAGATCCTGTCAAAAAAATTGGCCAAATATGTGTATGTGTTTGTAAGCGTGTCAGGACCCCATGGGGCAAAGGACCGCACTATACCGCAGATGGACACCGGTGACAAAAGCGCCCTGAGGCAATTCTGTTTGCATAGGTAGCACTATACAAGTCATTCATTCATTCATTAATTCACTCAACGTTGGTCATTAGGCCAAATAAACTCAGCAAAAAAAAAAACTTAACAGTAGTTCTAATACTTCCCCATTCTGCTGCCAAACAGGGATCCAGACCCTATCCACTCCCTCTTATGCCACTGACTCTACAAGCTTGCCAGACTGTATTCTATGAAACATATACACAAAATAATCCACATGGAAGGTAAGATCAATCAGGAGGTTTATTAAACAGAGCAACATACAGCGATCCAGAAGCCTTATGCTGCATCACAGAGTAAACCCCTGGAGTCTCTTTATCTTCCTCGTGGACTCATCTGAGTATACATTTCATTGGCTATGCATACATTTTATGTCAATTACTGTTTCACAAGACCATTTTACTTTACAGTTGTATACTATCCCCAAACACACACTTATGCCCCGTACACACGGTCGGATTTTCCGACGGAAAATGTGTGATAGGACCTTGTTGTCGGAAATTCCGACCGTGTGTAGGCTCCATCACACATTTTCCATCGGATTTTCCGACACACAAAGTTTGAGAGCAGGATATAAAATTTTCCGACAACAAAATCCGTTGTCGGAAATTCCGATTGCGTGTACACAAATCCAAAGGACAAAGTGCCACACATGCTCAGAATAAATAAAGAGATGAAAGCTATTGGCCACTGCCCCGTTTATAGTCCCGACGTACGTGTTTTACGTCACCGTGTTCAGAATGATCGGATTTTCCAACAACTTTGTGTGACCGTGTGTATGCAAGACAAGTTTGAGCCAACATCCGTCGGAAAAAATCCCAGGATTTTGTTGTCGGAATGTCTGAACAAAGTCCGACCGTGTGTATGGGGCATATGACTGACCACATTTTTATTCTATATTCGTTCAATGAACTTTCAAGACCATCTGTTAAAAAATGAATTTTATTTGTTGTAGATTTTTTTTTTTTTTTTTTCTAGTTTGGTGAAGCTACCAGAAATAGCCATATTTAAAATTCCTGATGTGCACAATTGTTTTCAGCAATTATTGTAGGTTCATTAAAATTCAATGTAGTATCTGGCTAATTAAGACATGCTCTGTAGCAATGTTCAGTCCTTCCTGTGATGAAATGAGACAAATGCTTTCTATAGTATATTGCCATTAAAAGGCGTTTTGCGAGAATTAAGTTTTAAATACTTCGGCTGTGCCTTTAGATGGCCCATTTGTGTTTAGCAACAACAGAACTTATTAAAGTATTTAAGAATTTAAAGTGCCATCGCCAACAGGAAGCTTGATTTGATGCATGGATGTCTTGCCATAAAGCATTTTTATGTCCCATAACTTAGCTATTTATTACATAATCTGCAAATTCTGTCATCTGGAATTCCACAAATGCTGAAAGCACAATATTAATTACCATTGCCATCTGTGCAAAACAATGGCAAAAACAATATTTTAGTCCAGAGACTTCAATCACATCAGTTATCATTGGCATTCTGCTCTGTGTTTGTAGATTGAGTTGACTACGCTTTACCAGTGCACAATTAATTTGCCGACAAACAGTCATTCACCATACCGACAAACTCTTATTATTTAAAATAAAAGGTACTTGGGAAGAAAAGAATAGGTTTGTCAAAACTAGGTTTTATAAAAATCACATTTAGGTCATTGACAAACATATTCAAGGAAAATGTAAATGACTACCAAATCATAAGGCACCGATCAAAGAAAAGCCTGTAGCATAGTGTTTCTTATTAAATTTGACATCCTCATACAGGAAACATTAACTATATATTGACCATGGGTCTAAGGCAGACATGTCAAACTCAATTAAAACTGTGGGGCCAAATTGGGTTGAATACATTTTAAAGGGTTTCAGTATGTCTAAAGAAAGCCACACCTAAATTTTTCAGAACAATAATTATAAGATCTTGGTACATAATATTATAGTTATAACTTACAACCTTTTAGACCAGAAAAAGAGGCAAAAAAAAATCAATGAGCTGCAAAAAGATGTAAGGAAGTATAAATTGCATCAGCTCCAGAACAGCGGTAATCTCATTCAATTTAAATCCTTATAGCTGAGCCCCAAACAGACACAGAACGCACAAATCAATGCAGCTTTTTTAAATGCAACTAGTATAAGTACCTGAATTTGACTTGGTATCAGCAATTATTATTCAGCATCACTTAGACTGGTAGAAGTAGGGGCAGCACTGAGAGCAAATATGTTGACCTGGAACACCAAAGGAGAGAGAAGAGTAAGTAGACAGATGACCTTGTCAGTTTACTGCTGCTCCTTCACTGTCTAGTCAGGAGGCCGGAAGCAGAGGGAGGCCACTACTGTTTAAATGCGAATATAGGCTGCATAGGATTTGGTTTAGGGCTGTTTTGGTACCAATAAAGTAATTTTCAATTTTTACGTTTAGGCATAGGATTCAGTTAAGTGTTAACGTATACCTTTAACAACAGCCAAAACTATTTTAGGGCTCATTTACACTTGATTCGGCTTCAACGCACAAAAAAGCCCCTACTGCTTCAACAAGCTTATGATGTGTTTTTGATGCTTTGGTGGAGCTTCGATGAGGCTTCGTTGGTGCTTCGATTAAGCTTCGGTGGTGCTCTTTTGAAGCTTTGTTGAAGCTTGGCAGATGCCCTATGTGTGTGTTGATATCTCACACCTGCAATTTCTCCAAAACAAAGTGAAGCTAAAACTGAATTAAAGCCTCTCAAAAGCCACAGGTGCTTTAAGCGAGCTTCAAACGAGCTTTGTCATAGAGCTCAATGGAGGCTTTGAAGATGTTTTGAAGCACCACTAATGCTACATGGGGTATCATTTTTGAAGCAAAGCCCAAGCAAAGCAAAGCAAACACAAGGTGTAAACATGACTGTAAGCTAACTATTTTATTTAGTGACATAAGCTTTGACTGGTGTTAAGAGAGCTTTAACAAAGCGTGTCCAAAGCCTTGTTTTGAAGTAAGTGTAAACTAGCCTTTATTCTTTTTGTTCTCTCTTTTTTTCTTTATTGGGAAAAATGTCCAGACACAACAAGAAGGTAGTAGAAAGGGAGACACTGGAGAAGGCTAAGTACTGTAAATTTCAAAGCAGCCAACTTTACTAAGCTGCACTCCATACTACATGACGCTAAATGGGATCAAATTTTTGCAACAAGAACACTGAAGAGAAGTGGAAGTGCTTTTAGGACATTTTAAACAATGGCACTTATCAGTGCATTCCACTGGGCAACAAATATATGTAGCACTAACTCACGGTGGAGCTGCTGATTTGTTGCGGGCTGTTTCCGTCACCTTTTTACCTGTGGTTTCACCAACACCGGATCTAGGGTTCCCGTTGAGCTTACTATCAGACAATGTAGGCACCAGTCACTTGAGTATTTTTTCCAAAGCTTTAATGGGAGACAACTGGAGGAAGTAGCAGGAAAGAGGTAGAAGAAGAGTTGCAGGGAAGTTCAAATACCTTTTCTTGGTGTAGCACTCAGTAATTAGAATCTTTGGGATGAATATACTTTCCTTTCAGGGTTAAATCTTTGCCCGCCCGGATAGGTTTCTCTCACCAACCCAGCAGCCGGTACACAGCACGAACAAAAAGTCTCTGCCACAGACTTGAGTGAAATAAAACCTGTACGATCCTCTGCCACAGGATGTAAGGGATTTCGATGAACAGCAAACACAGCACCAGAACCTTTAAGCCGACCCGGCAGTACTTGTGCAGTAGGGTAGTTTAGGATACGTCCTCCAATCGAGTCACCAGGCCCTTCTTAAGACCAGCCTTGCATGGTCCCTTCCAAGATGGGTCCTCCCCTGGATCTTCCCGATTGTCCGGCTTCTTCCCACAAGACAGACAGCACAGGACCATCCCAGCAATAGCAGGCCCCAGACAGACTTCTGGGTCCACCCCCTCGGCTGCCGCAACGCAACCCTCCAGGCTGGAGGGCCGTGAGGTAGAACTCACTAACACATGCCTCTAGGCCAGGAGGGCCACGAGGTAAAGCTCCCTGAAACATGGCGTCTGTCCCATAAATACCCTCTCCCAGAATGCAACTCGGAGGACCACCTCTGCCGAGTTATCTCCGGGACAGAAGAGCACGCATACACTTCAGCATGTTGCCTTTCCAACACTGACACATGATGGCAGCGACACCCACAGGCACAGTGTAAAACTACACGCAACACAGCCAAACTGGAACAGAGGCTAAATCTGGCAATAAACTGAATCTGAACTATGTACAGAACATATGACCCACTAAATTTACCTATAAGCGGTAGATTAAAAAATCTACCAGCGCTACATATAAAAGACCAAAAGTAAAACCCGGGTGGCTAAATGCTAATGTAAAAAGGTATATTATTCATTAATCATTAGTAGTAGCCAACATGGATTTATGACAAACCGTACTTGCCCGACTAACCTTTTAACATTCTATGAGGAGATGAACTGTAATTTCCATTGAGGACGACCTGTGGACTTAGTGTGTCTAGATGTTACTAACAAATTAATTTAATTTACAAATTAGGGTCATTTAGCATTGAAGATATTGTATTTACCTGGATAGAAAACTGGTTACAAGAGCTATTCTAGAGAGTGGTGATAATTGGCATATTTTCTGAATCATCTAGAGTTGTGAGTGGGGTACAACAGGGCTCTGTCCTAGGACCAATTCTGTTTAACGTGTTCATAAATGATATAGAGGTTGGAATAAACAGTTTAATTATGATACAAAGCTAAGCAAGTCAATATCTTCATAACAGGATAATAGCAACTTTACACGAAGACCTAGTTAAAATAAAGGGTGGACAGCTATATAGCAGATGAGAAGTGTAAAGTAATGCGCTTGGGAGTTAAAAATATGAATGCAAGTTACTCACTAGGGTAAGAACCTCTGGGGTAATCGAGGATGAAAAAAGATCTGGGAGTCCTAATAGATCCAGATGCAGCAATAGCATTCAATGCCAAGCCGCAGCAAGCAAGGCTAGCAAATCATTGCCATGCAATAAAAATAGTATTTACTCAATAGATAAAACTATAATTCTTCCTGGAGATGAGATAATTAAGAGGGATATGAATGAAATAAACAAATCTTTGAATGGTGACTCTAGCATTGGGCGGGAACTATTTAACCTAAGGTCTCTAAAAAAAGACATACGACCACACAATAAAGTTGGATAAGAAGTGCTTCAATTCTAAACTGTGTAAGGGGTTCTTTACTGTTAGAGCGGTAAGTGTGGTAAGTATTGTATGTGTGGAACTACCTTTCAAAGTTGGTGATGTCAGAAGGGAGTGAAAAAAAATAGAAAAAACTTTAGATGTGGTTCTTAGAGAACACAATGTATAGTAGGGTTGCAACGGATCAAAAAACTCACGGTTCGGATCGTTCCTCGGATCCGGAGTCATGGTTCGGATCATTTTCGGATCAACAAAAATAAATCTCCCCCACTGTAATATCCACAATCTCCCCCACTGTAATAATATATTAGCAGGGTATGGCAGAGTATTGCAGGGTATTGTAGGGTATTGGCAGGGTATTGGCAGGGTATTGGCGGGTATTGCAGAGTATTGGCAGGGTATTGGCGGGTATTGTAGAGTATTGGCAGAGTATTGGCAGGGTATTGGCGGGTATTGCAGAGTATGGCAGAGTATTGGCAGGGTATTGGCAGGGTATTGGCGGGTATTGCAGAGTATTGGCAGAGTATTGGCAGGGTATTGGTAGGGTATTGGCAGGGTATGGCAGAGTATTGGCAGGGTATGGCAGAGTATCGGCACTGCTGCCTTCCGATCTCTCCCCTTCACTGTAAAGATCAGTACACTGAGGGGAGAGAGGAACCGGCGTCATGACATGATGCCGGTTTGTTTACAAGTGACCGCTCCATCAAATTTGACGGAGCCATCACGTGGTAAACGGCCACCGGGTGTACCAAGATGGCCGCCGCTCCGGAGCTAGGCCGAAGCTGCGGCTTTTCCTAAGGCCGAGGCAGCGGCGCGCTCCGCGGAGCGCATGTGTAAGTGTGGTAAGCGGTAAGTGTGGTAAGTATTGTATGTGTGGAACTACCTTTCAAAGTTGGTGATGTCAGAAGGGAGTGAAAAAAAATAGAAAAAACTTTAGATGTGGTTCTTAGAGAACACAATGTATAGTAGGGTTGCAACGGATCAAAAAACTCACGGTTCGGATCGTTCCTCGGATCCGGAGTCATGGTTCGGATCATTTTCGGATCAACAAAAATAAATCTCCCCCACTGTAATATCCACAATCTCCCCCACTGTAATAATATATTAGCAGGGTATGGCAGAGTATTGCAGGGTATTGTAGGGTATTGGCAGGGTATTGGCAGGGTATTGGCGGGTATTGCAGAGTATTGGCAGGGTATTGCAGAGTATGGCAGAGTATTGGCAGGGTATTGGCAGGGTATTGGCGGGTATTGCAGAGTATTGGCAGAGTATTGGCAGGGTATTGGCAGGGTATTGGCAGGGTATGGCAGAGTATTGGCAGGGTATGGCAGAGTATCGGCACTGCTGCCTTCCGATCTCTCCCCTTCACTGTAAAGATCAGTACACTGAGGGGAGAGAGGAACCAGCGTCATGACATGATGCCGGTTTGTTTACAAGTGACCGCTCCATCAAATTTGACGGAGCCATCACGTGGTAAACGGCCACCGGGTGTACCAAGATGGCCGCCGCTCCGGAGCTAGGCCGAAGCCGCGGCTTTTCCTAAGGCCGAGGCAGCGGCGCGCTCCGCGGAGCGCATGTGTACCGTTCGGATCACGGATCAGTGACAATCCGTTGCACCCCTAATGTATAGGGATATGGAAAATGGTAGCAACATGCGCACACACGCACACACGCACACACGCACACACTTAGGTTAAACTGGATGGGCTGGTGTATTTATTCAACCGTACCAACTATGTAGCTATGTACAGTTGTGCTCATAAGTTTACATACCCTGGCAGAATTTATGATTTCTTGGCCATTTTTCAGAGAATATGAATGATAACACAAAAACTTTTGTTTCACTCTTGGTTAGTGTTTGGCTGTAGCCATTTATTATCAATCAACTGTGTTTACTCTTTTAACCACTTACGGACCGCCCGCCGTCGTTATACGTCGGTTGCTTGAAGAGGGGTATTGTTTTTATGGCAGCAGCTAGCGGTCCATTTTCAGATAAAAGTGGTCTCAGCAGTGGATCACGTTTTGCGGCGGCCGGAAAAGGGGCCCCCCCTCCTGACGCTCTCTGGTGCCCTCCGCCGCTTATCAGAGCCACCGGCATCGGCAAAGGCAATCGCATCTGCTCCCATCTGTGGTATGAAGCTGAGTGAGGGGAAGATGGCCCCCACCCGTCTCCATACCAATGCAGGGCGGAAGCAACAACAAAACTTCACTTCCGCCCATAGCTCTTAAAGAGACATTTTTTTTTTGTTTTTTTTTTTAAAACAACATTTTTTTTTTCATTGCATTTTAGTGTATATATGAGATCTGAGGTCTTTTTGACCCCAGATCTCATATTTAAGAGGTCCTGTCATGTTTTTTTTTTCTATTACAAGGGATGTTTACATTTCTTGTAATAGGAAAAAAAGTAACACAATTTTTTTTACAGAGCAGTATAAAAATAAAAAATAAAAGGTAAAATAAATAAGAAAAAAAATATTTTCTAAACGTGCCCCCCGTTCCGCCGAGCTCGCGTGCAGAAGCGAACGCATACGTGAATAGCGGCCTCATATAACGGTGTTCAAACCACATATGTGAGGTATCGCCGCGATTGGTAGAGCAATAATTCTAGCCCTAGACCTCCTCTGTAACTCAAAACATGCAACCTGTAGAATTTTTTTATTCCACGAGCAGGCACAACTTTGAAGCGTAACATGTTGGGTATCAATTTACTCGGCGTAACATCATCTTTCACAATATAAAAACAATTTGGCTAACTTTACTGTTATCTTATTTTTTTAATTAAAAAAATTTCTAGAAAAATAAAAAAGATTTTAACTTGTAAATAACAAGTTTAAAAAATAGGCCTGGTCCATAAGTGGATAAATCATAATGGCAACAGAAACTACCCAAATGACCCTAAACAAAAGTTTACATACCCCAGTTCTTAATACCGTGCCATGTCCCCTTTAACATCAATGACAGCTTGAAGTTTTTTGTGGTATTTGTGGATGAGGCTCTTTATCTTCTGAGATGGTAAAGCTGCCCATTCCCATGCCTTTGTAGCTCTCACATCCCCAAAACATCAGTGATCCACCTCCGTACCTTTCATCAAAGGCCTTGTTGACTCCTCTCCAAATGTAGCGTTTATTGTTGTGGCCAAAAAGCTAATTTTTGGTCTCATCACTCCAAATGACTTTGTGCCAGAAGGTTTGAGGCTTGTCTCTGTGCTGTTTGACGTATTGTAAGCGGGAACACTGCTGATTGGCATTTTCAATTCCTTGGATATCTTTTTATATCCCTTTCCTGTTTTATACAGTTCAACTACCTTTTCCCGCAGATCTTTTTACAATTCTTTTGCTTCCCCCATGACTCAGAATCCAGAAACGTCAATGTAGCACTGGATGAAGCTGCAAGGGCCTGTCAGGAGTCCAGAATCGCATTGATCTGTTATACACACACACTAATTACAAGCAAGATCACAGGTGAGGATGGTTACCTTTAATAGCCATTCAAACCCCCTTGTGTCAAGTTATGTGCATGTTATCATGCCAAAATCACCAGGGTATGTAAACTTTTGATCAGGGTCATTTGGGTAGTTTCTGTTGCCATTATGATTTAAACACAGTTGATTGATAATAAATGGCTTCAGCCAAACACTAACAATGAGGGAAAGAAAAGTTTTTGTGTTATCATTCATATTCTCTGAAAAATGGCCAAGAAATTATAAATTATGCCAGGGTATGTAAACTTATGAGCACAACTGTAGCTATACAAGTGAATATCTCCCCAAAACAAATGAAAATCTCTCTTCTGAATGTTGTCAATAAGGGCCCACTCAGGCATTAGGGCATTTGATAAAAACAGTGGGCCTGTGTGCAAGACTATAAATTGGGCCCCCTGGTCAGTGAATGACAAAAATGTGGCGCTGAGCACGCCATATATTGGTGTGTTTTTAACTGTGCTAAATACTGGACATGGCTTAACCTCTTAGCACTGGTGCCTCCCTGCCCTTTAAGAGGTTTATAATGCCAGGGGGTGGCTTAAGATCACGTGATTGGCTGTCATGATGGTCACCTGCTCCCAAAACCCCAGATCGCAACGAGTGATCAGGAGCTGTCAGTTAGTCTACGGTAGTTGTGCTGGGAGCGCGCAGTGCACGTGCTCTCAGCACAGGTGTATAGTTAGCAATTCACGCAAATATGCGGCCCCTCGGCACTAAGGACCAGGTGCTTAGAGGCCCCATATTTGTGTTCGGCTGATGCCAAGGTGTTAAAGAAATATGGTTAAACTGAGTTGACTTACATAGTATAGAGTGAGACAATGTTGAATAGTGAATGTACAGTGCAGTATCTGTGGAGGTACATTAGAAGGGCCAGAGCCCAACATTGAACGTTTAGGCATTTCTTCAGAGGGTTAGTGGTAGGTGACTTATTACTGATCCCTGATCTCTGGGTCACTTACTACTGACCTCTGAACTCTGCCATTTACTGCTGATCCCCGAGTCATTACTGAACTCTAAAATCTGTGTCACTTGCTACTGACCTCTGAACTCTGTGTCACTTACTACTGATTCCCACACTCTGGTCACCTACTACTGACCCCTGAACACTACGTCACTTACTACTGACCTTTTAATTCTGTGTCATTTGCTACTGTTATCTGAACTCTGAGTCACTACTGACCCCTGAACTTTGAGCCATTTAACTGACCTCTAAACGCTGCATCACCCACTATGGACCCCTGAACTCTGCATCACATACTCCTGACCCCTAAACTCTGTGTCACTTACTACTGACCTCTGCACCACCTAATGCTGACTCCTGAACTCTGCATCACTTACTACTGACCTCCTAACTGCATCACTTACTTTTGGCCCCTGAGCTCTGTGTCACTTACTACTGATCCCTGAATTCTGCGTCACTTACTACTGAAATCTATGTCACTTACTACTGACCCCTAAACTGTGCATCACTTACTCCTGCCCATTGAACTTTGCATTACTTACTAATGACTTCTGTGTCACTTTTTGCTGGCCCCTGAACTCTGTGTCACTTACTACTGACCTCTGTGTTACTTACTACAGAGTTCAGGGGTCAAAAGTATGTGATGCAGAGTTCAGGGGTCAGTAGTGACACAGAGTACAGAGTGCAGTAAGTGACCCTCTGTCTATGAGTACAGCCCTCTTCTGCACTGCTTACATGTGTTGTCCTTCTCCCTGGACTCTGCACAGTACTCAGTGTACTGCAGTGTGGGGAGCCTTCCTTACTGGCAGAATACAATGCTCACTGATGGTGGCTATAGCCACCAATATTGATCGGGTGAAAAAAGCCCAACAGACTGGTCGTACTGAAGTCGATCTATCGGTCGACTTCAGTACAACCAGCCTGCCCATAGATCAAAATTCGGTCAGTTTCTGCTGAACCCGCTAAATTTTGATCCATCTATGGCCTGTTTAATTGGTCATTCCAAACACTAAATTAAATGGTGAGTGTCATGGAACGTCCCACACTCCACTTGAGTGCTTCCATCAGTACACCACTTCCTTGTAGTCTGGATACAGATATCAGATATTTCAACCTCAGACACAGTCCTGGTGTATGTTGAAAGGATGATCCGCAGCAGCCCCGGGAACTCTGATGTCAGGTCCATATTTCCACTGGGGTGACTGAAGTCTGCTATCCTGATCTTGGATCCAGGTGGAGGTTTAGATTTCCCAGACTGCCGGAAGCTTCCCACTGCTTGCCACCAATGTCACGGAACGTCCCACACTCCACTTGAGTGCTTCCATCAGTATACCACTTCCTTGTAGTCTGGATACAGATATCAGATATTCCAACCTCTCTGAGCACAAAACAAGGCGACACTTGCTTGTTTCTAACATGGACTATATTTTATTTAGAATCAAAATTACAAGACTTTATATGCCGTTGGAACCTCCTCTAACAATACAACTGTAACCTTATTAACATGAGCTAGTTTACTAAATCATTTACCCAGACTAGGTGACTACGTCTCCTAGCTCATTGACTATTCAACACACATTACCATAAACATCAACACAGGGTTAATTAGAACAAACAACAATGAGTTGAATACCCTTCAAACCTGTGGTAAGCCAGACTAAACTCATTTACATTAAACACATTATAGCTGACATCAGACAGGTGAGTGGAGTTGATGACATTAGCATCTTCTCACAGTATGAGTCCCAACAGTATGACTCAGTCACTGTTGCAACTATGGCAAATACAGGGTCCCCAGAGTCTGTGTGTCCTGGGGGACAAGGACCCGAAGCCAAAGTAACAACACCTCAAGGGTACCCCAAATGCCAGGGCCCATAATCTGTAGGCAAGAGGCTCACATTCAGTCCCCTTCAAAAGCCTCTATCCCAGGTGAGTCTGTCACATTTCTCCCCCATCAAAATTGACCAACAAGGTCCCAGACCTCCACCTGGTCTGGACATGCATTAGTCAGGCAGAGTGAACTCACAAAGTCTTCCCGCATGATCTCCTTTCTTGGCTGCAAGGAATAGTTGACCTCAGTAGGTGTGAGGCAGAGGTCATTGAATCTCTGTCCGTCTGTCAGCGCTTCATCTGGGTGGTGTTTACCATTCCATGGCTTGGCCTGTTGCTGGGCAGAGGGGCCCACTGTCCCAGTTCCCTGAAGCTGAGAAGAAACTGTAGGTGCTAGGCAGAGGCCAGCGGTGCTCTGCCCTGTTGCCAGCGATTCAGCTGGGAGTAGTAGCTCCACTACATCAGCTTGTCGTCGGAGAGAGGGGCCAACTGCCCCGGCTCCCTGGATCTCCACAGTTGTTGCCGGTGCTGGGCAGAGGTTGGTAGCACTCTGCCCTGTTGCCAGCACTTCTGCTGAGGACTTCACACCCTCTGCTCTGGCTAACTGTTGGGGCAGGAGGCTGGATTACTCCACTCCCAAACTGTGTAGCTGCCATTGGGGAGGTGAGCCAGCTGCTTCCTGTTCCATTCCCTCATCTGGCTGCTGGGACGACATGTCTGTGGTACTTTCTTCCAGGTGCACAGATCTTTGCTGGGGAGGAAAGTCTGCTTCCTCCTCCCTGGCCAACTGTTGGGGAGGGACAACACACACCTCCTCTCCCTTCTCCCCCTGTATCTGCTGCTGGGAAGTGATTGCCACCTTCTCACCCAGAGCCTCCGAAACTGCCACAGGTGTGGGGCAGAGGTCTTGGACCCTCTGTCCAGTTGCCAGCACTTCTGCTGGGAGTTTGCTAGGTGGTTCCTCCTCTACAGAAACGTCTATTAAATCCCCAGTCTCTATAACTGGTGTCTGGGGATAGAGGTTCACCATCCCCTGTCCATGGAACCCAGAAGATGTTATCAGTGCTGGACAGAGGTTAGCAGAGCTCTGCCCTGTGGTCAGCACTTCAGGTTTGGGGACGGCAATCTTCAGATTTTCCACTGCCGATTCTCTGGCATGTTGCTGAACGTGTTCTAGCAGTTTCCTGTATGCCCTTTCCAGATGCTGTTCCTTCCTTAGCAAATGGTCCAGATCAGGTTTAAGCTCTGAAACCCCTGCAAGACCGAGTATAGCCTCTCTATAATCTCGCAGGTCCTCAAGGGTAGGTTCCCCTTCATCGCCAAACACAAAACGATCTGTAAGGCTCTCCCACAGCAATCCAGGGCCGCCAAAGTCATATCCCTCCTGAGAGCATTCTGTTGTCTCCCCTAAATATCCCTGTTCTGCGTGCCATTGCAGAGCCCGATAATGATTGTCCAGCTCTATCTCCTGCTGGACCAGCCTGTCCAACTCAGTCACCCATTACTCCTGGGGCCGCTCTCCCAGGAATGCCATCCGCAATGCCCGTTGGTCACTGGCCCGTTGCTCTTGGGTTGGAAAGCACTTGCCCTGTTTTATACCAGCGAGCTGGAGGGCTATAACCCAGAGCTCCACCCGAATTTGCTGCCTAAGCTCCAGGTATTCATCCTCAGACACAGTCCTGGTGTATGTTGAAAGGATCATCCGCAGCAGCCCCGGGAACTCTGATGTCAGGTCCATATCTCCGCTGGGGTGACTGAAGTCTGCTATCCTGATCTTGGATCCAGGTGGAGGTTTAGATTTCAAAGAAAATATAAATAACACTGCGCTAACCCAATGTGAAAAGCAGCTACATAAAATATGACCAATATTGTAAACAGAAGTAAAAGTGAAATGCAGCGCTAAAAATGATAACCAATGGTAAAATGCACATCAGACATGGTGACCATTACCAATATATACATAGCTGAAACACATGAAGCATAATACCAAAAAATTGAATATTAGATGGGATATAGTAAAGTCCCAATGTATGGCTATGAATCTGATACAAGAGAGTCCCAAACATAGGCTAAATATGAATGTTGGACTGATGTAGAAATCTTTTCTTGTATATCATGAGTTGTACGATCATGGGAAGTGAATAGATGGAATACGCTTACCAGCAGGAGTGGATTCGGATGCCGGTGACACCGAATCAAACAGGCTCTGAGATCCTTAATGGACGATGGTTGGACGATGTTTGGTCCTGGAAATCCCGGATCTCAGGGTGAATCTATCCTCTATGGTCCATGTCACGACTGTCCGTTCAGGAGCCCGAGAGGGAATTCTCCGCCACAAACAAGTCTCCAGAGCATGGATGGTTCCCAAAAAGATAGATAGGACGCCAATAGTGCAAATCAAATGACGTATTTTATTGGATATAACCAATAATCAACAAACGATATAAAATCGTGATCACGAGTAAAACAATAAGATCAAGTGTAGGAAAGAGTAGGGCTCACCCTACTCTAGGTTTAGATTTCCCAGACTGCCGGAAGCTTTCCGCTGCTTGCCACCAATGTCACGGAACATCCCACACTCCACTTGAGTGCTTCCGTCAGTATACCACTTCCTTGTAGTCTGGATACAGATATCAGATATTCCAACCTCTCTGAGCACAAAACAAGGTGACACTTGCTTGTTGCTAACATGGACTATATTTTATTTAATCAAAATTACAAGACTTTATATGCCGTTGGAACCTCCTCTAACAATACAACTGTAACCTAATTAACATGAGCTAGTTTACTAAATCATTTACCCAGACTAGGTGACTACGTCTCCTAGCTCATTGACTATTCAACACACATTACCATAAACATCAACACAGGGTTAATTAGAACAAACAACAATGAGTTGAATACCCTTCAAACCTGTGGTAAGCCAGACTAAACTCATTTACATTAAACACATTATAGCTGACATCAGACAGGTGAGTGGAGTTGATGACATTAGCATCTTCTCACAGTATGAGTCCCAACAGTATGACTCAGTCACTATTGCTACTATGGCAAATACAGGGTCCCCAGAGTCTGTGTGCCCTGGGGGACAAGGACCCGAAGCCAAAGTAACAACACCTCAAGGGTACCCCAAATGCCAGGGCCCATAATTTGTAGGCAAGAGGCTCACATTCAGTCCCCTCCAAAAGCCTCTATCCCGAGTGAGTCTGTCACAGTGAGCTTACTTCAAAATCAAGCAGCGTGAAACAAAGTAACACTTGAATTTGTAAGTCCACAACTCTTATGCCGCGTACACACGGTCGGACTTTTATTCTACAAAAGTCCAACAGCCTGTCCGACAGTTGATAGCCAGTAGCCAATAGCTGCCCTAGCATGGGTTTTTGTCCGTCGGACTAGCACACAGACGAGCGGATTTCTGGGTCCGGTGTAGTTACGATGTAAAGATTTGAAGCATGTTTCAAATCTAAAGTCCGTCAGATTTGAGGCTGGAAAAGTCCGCTGAAAGTCCGGGGAAGCCCACACACAATCGGATTGTCAGCCAGCTTTAGTCCGTCGGCGTCCGTCGGACTTTTGTAGACGAAAAGTCCGACCGTGTGTACGCGGCTTTAGGACTCTCATAAAGAGCCCTGAAATAGGTTTGTTTTGTATTAAATTTATATATGGAATAAACTTCATTTCACTTTGGGGGTTCAATTCCAGATATAAAGTATTTCCTTCATGACCCAAGGTGGTTGTGATAAAATTTTGGTGTGTGGAAGCTGCCTGCCTACCATCTGGATGCTCCACAGGGGTAGCATCATCATACCATTGAAATTAATATAAATGCAGAATTGTCATTTATTTTCACCTTCAGGCCATCAATCCACCTCCTAAGCAGTAAAATCCTGGCAGATGTTCTAAGCCTCTCCCACTTTATCCAAAACTAGAAAAAAGCTTTTGTCTGAAGTTACTTTTTTATTATTATTTATTATTATTGAACAGGATTTATATAGCGCCGACAGTTTACGCAGCGCTTTACAACATTAGGGCAGACAGTACAAGTACAATACAATTCGATACAGGAGGGATCAGAGGGCCCTGCTCGTTAGAGCTAACAATCTAATTTAACTTACATTTTAATACAACATGCAGCCTTTGTTTAAATGTGTGACCGCTGCAATTGGTCATAGATCACATGGTTCAATGATTGTGATTATAGCGCATCGCTGAGTGCACTAAAGGGTGCGCATGAGCGCTGCTAAGGTGAGCTCATTTTAAACTGCCGTTAGGATACTACCGACCATTTATTTACGATGTCTGCATGGCAAGTGGCTAAATGCATAGTTCACCTTTAGGACCATATTTTATGTTATGCCCATATTTAGGGTATGAAACATAGTCGCAATAACCTAGCTGCTGACTTTTAATTTTTTGGTGGGGAGGGGGCTGGACCTCCTCTTTAAGTTAGTGAACCTAAAGCCCCGTACACACGATCGGACTTTCCGACAACAAAGCTTTGTTGGCGGAAAATTTGAGAATCTGCTAGCCAACATTTGTTGGGGGAAAGTCTTGCGGTCGGACTTTCAGTCAACAAGCTCACATCCAACATTTGTTGTCAGAAAATCCGATCGTGTATAAAGGGGAATAAGAGTTTGATTGCCAAAACCAAGCCACATTGAATTCAATAATAATAATGGTCTTTTTTTAGGCAGGGGAATTGTAGGGGGGTGCAGGTTTGGGCACTGCCCTAGGTAGCATGTACCAAACCCAACCAATTTTGTTTTTAAAATCTGACAGGGAGTAGCAATTTTAATAATGCTTAAAGGCCAACATTTAAAATGCAAAATTTGTTTAAATAACATGTCTGGGGGTGCCCTGACCTTGCAAGTGCATCTGTGTAATGTGTACAACCTATTGCAGCAAAACTAACATTTACGAAGAAAAAAAATGCAGTTTAGGCTCCTTTCACATTAGTGCGTCTCATGATTCGCATGAGTCGCATGATTTCCAGTACGACTTTGGAACGCGACTTTTGGTGCAATTTTGATCCAACTTTACATTCTATGGATCAAAGTTGCATCAACATCAACAGTCAACAGTCGCATAAAAGTAGTGCAGGCACCTTTTCAAAGTCACTGCAACTTTAAGTCGCACCAATTTGAACGGGTGCCATTGAAAAGAATGGGATGCGACTTGTCATGCGACTTGTCCAAAGTTGCTTGACAAATCGCACAAGTGTGAATGGAGCCTTAAAGTGCTGGTAAATCACAGCTTCTGGCTGCTTTATTCTGTTTGTAAACAAATGGCCAGGCATTCCCTTGATCTGTATAAAACCCTTATCCTAGATGTCTGGTATAAATGCTAATGGGGACCCCATGCAAAAAAAAATGTCTCAGCCCCTAAAAAAATACATACCAGACCCTTATCCTTGATGAGGATCTGGTATGGATATCAAGGGGGACCCTGTGCAAACAAAAACAAAGGTCTGGGATCTACTTAAAATTCCATACCAGACCCTGATTTTAAGAGGGTATCACCCCCAAAAAAATTAGTGTCCCCCCAAAATACATACCAGACCCTTATCCAAACATGCAGCTTGGTTGGCCAGGAAAACAGTTAGTTGGGCAATCAGCCACTATCGCTGTCATTTTGTTTACATGGCTGGCATAGGTGCGCGCAGCCTATTACATTAGGGTATGCACCCCAAAGCTCAAACACACATGCGTGTGTGTGCATGTGTATATATACTGACATTGTCAGTAGGGCAGAGATTGGTGTCAACAAGGCAGTGGCTGGTGTCAGGAGCTTTAATCTTTATTATATGTTTTATTATTTTTTACAGTTTTCTTTTATTGTTGTTCTTTTACGATTATTTTTTTTTACCGTTTTTTTAGGAGCCCCATTAGGAGGCTTTGTTGAAATATCAGGGTTCTAAAAAAGGGGAATCTGCTCCACACAGGGTGATTACGATGTGCCCAGGCACACCTGGCACACCCTGTGTGCACGCTTATGATGGCTGGGGATTCCTGGCCTGCAAATGAATGGAGCTGGGTGAATTCACTGGTTGCTAAATACGCAGCACCTGCTGCTTCTCTAACAACCATAGTCTAAGGAAAAATTAAACAATGCTGGAAACAAATATTAAATCCATTTGTGAAAAATAAAATACAGCAAATATAGTGATGGTGCAATCAATCAAATCCTCGTGATATATAGCATTGCCTAAGTAATCCTATATGGCAATTTACAATAGTCCCAGTGCTGTCCAAAAAATTTCCAGTGATGTGGAACAAATGACAGGTACCTCAAACTACTCCTTCAGTGCCAAAAACAATATTGTCCACACATAGATATAGTCCACACACTAACAAAGATGTAATATGCTTCAAAGCAGTTTTAACCAGTGGCGTTGCTAGGGGGTGGCTTTTGGGACTGTAGCCCCGAATCTGGGGCCCATAGCCCCGAGTCCCTGCAGGGGTCCCCAAAGGGAGGGGAGGCTCTCTGGGGACCCTGATGTACATGGGGGGCTCTCTGGGGACCCCGATGCAAGGGGGAGGCTCTCTGGGGACCCTGATGTAAGGAGGGCTCTCTGGAGACCCTGATGTAAGGAGGGCTCTCTGGGGACCCTGATGTAAGTGGGGGGCTCTCTGGGGACCCCGATGCAAGGGGGAGGCTCTCTGGGGACCTTGATGTAAGGAGTGCTCTCTGGGGACCCTGATGTAAGTGGGGGGCCCTCTGGGGATATACACACATGTATATTACTGTATATACATGTGCATGCCCACCCAAGCGTCTTTACTACGCTGCTATTGGCTCTAGCCCCAGATCTTTTGAAGACCTAGCAACACCCCAGGTTTTAACCTTGACCAAAATTCAGTTTTATGCGCAATTACTGGCTGCATGTTTGCATAAGGGTCTAGTATGTATTTTGGGGACCCCATTTTTTTTCTTGGTTTTGTGGGAGGTACCCTCTTGCAGTGGTTGTAAACCGATGGACATTTTTTTTTCTTACCCTGCAAGGTAATGTCATTGCATACTAGCACATTATGTTAAACTTACCTTGAAACAAAGCTTTTCCAGTGCCGCAATTTCAGAGCGGCAGGTGCTCCCATCTTCAGCTGTTTTAAAATTGGGTTCGCGGACTCCGACTCTGTGACTAGCAGGAGCCACGGTGGTGTTATGCATGCAGTAATGTCACTGGCTGCATGTAAAGTAAATATCTCCTAAAGGGTGCCTGTTTAGGAGATATTTACTGTACCTATAGGTAAGCCTTATTATAGGCTTACCTATAGGTAAAAGTCATTGATGGAAGTTTACTTCAACTTTAAAATCGATACCAGGCCCTAAGGAATTTGAGGAGATCCCACACCTTTGTTTTTGTTTGCACAGAGTCCCCCTTGATAGCCATACCAGATCCTCATCAAGGATAAGAGTCTAGTATGTATTTTTAGGGGTAACCTTGAGACTTTTTTTTTTGCATGTGGAACCCTGATGAAGTCACATGATCGGTGACAATACGTGTGGGGAGTGAGCCTGGTGGCGTCGTGGACCAGAACAATAAGTAGTAGCAAGTACATAAGATTGGGGATTCAATGTGCAATCCCTGCAATTACTGAATCCTCAATCTCAGTGCTGCGAATCCACAACAAACTCCAGTGCACCACCATGCATGTGAATGTAAGATGGACCCATACCTGATTCATAGCCCCATGCAATAAGTCTAAACACCCTTTGTCCCCAACTTCAGGGGTGATCAGGTACGTGAGTGTCAGAGTCCTGGATGTGAGGCCGAATTGCAGAGGGGGCGCCCCTTGCGGCTAAGTGCAGCGTAACCCTGGGAGCGAGACAAGGAGTACGGTGCCCAAAGGTGCACGGGTTGCCAGATCGCTGTTGCTGAGTAGCAGATAGCAGGGAGCTGCTAGGGTGCGCTGGTAAGGTTGAAGGGCAACCGTGCAAGGAGGGATTCCAGGTATGGAACCGTGGAGCAACCAGGAGCGGAGTCAGAGCCAGGCCAATGGTCATTCAGCACAGGAATCAGTCCAAGGTGAGGTACAGCAGGATAATCAGGAACAGAGAAGGTAGCCGAGCCGGGGGTCAAACACAGGAGGACGATCAAGGTACAAATGCGGAGCCGAAGAATAGTCAGATACAAGCCGGGGTCAATGCAGGCGGAATACTGGAGCAGTCAGGCAAGCCGAGTAGTAACAGGAAGCAGATATCACAACAGGAACCAGGAACACAGGAACAAGGAAAACAGGAAGCTGATGATAATCCAGCAACCAGCATGAACCAGCAGCAGGCTTAAATAGGCAGAAGGGCGCCACCATGAGGAATACTGGCAGAATTACCCGTCCTACGGTTATCACCCTGACAGTGCCCCCCCCCCTAGGGGCAGCCTCCGGATGCCCAATCTGGCCCATTTTTCAGGGTATCGGGCTTGAAACCTCTGCAACAGTCTAGGGGCATGAATGTTATCTGCTGGTTCCCAAGAATTATCTTCTACAGAGTAACCTTTCCATTTAACAAGAAATTGAACAGTCCTACCTCTCCGACGGCAGTCCAGAATGGCTTCTACTTCGTATTCTGTTTCATTGTCCACCAAGATTGGAGGGGGAGGAGCTTCTTCTCTCCCTGGAAAAGGACTGGAGACAACAGATTTTAATAAAGAAACATGGAATACTGGGTGGATTTTATAGGAACTTGGTAAAGACAATTCAAATGCCACTGGGTTAATTTCCTTCTTAATTGTGAATGGACTGATAAACCTTGGTCCTAACTTCCGGGAGGGGCAAGGCAGCTTAAGATTTGTTGAGGAAAGCCACACTCTATCTCCAACCTTAAAGACGGGATCTCTCCTCCCCTTGTCATAATGTTTCTTATAATTCTCTTGGGCTTTCTGCATAGTTGCCTGGAGAGTTAGGAAATTAGCCTGAATGGCGTTTATCCTGTCCTGGACTGTGGGGACTGAGGTCTCTGGTATAACATTAGGCAAGAATGAGGGATGGAAACCGTAGTTGGCCCAGAAAGGTGACTGATTGGTGGAAGCGTGGATTGAGTTGTTGTATGCAAACTCCGCACACGGGTTGCACCCCTCTGACGGCAGTCCAGAATGGCTTCTACTTCGTATTCTGTTTCATTGTCCACCAAGATTGGAGGGGGAGGAGCTTCTTCTCTCCCTGGAAAAGGACTGGAGACAACAGATTTTAATAAAGAAACATGGAATACTGGGTGGATTTTATAGGAACTTGGTAAAGACAATTCAAATGCCACTGGGTTAATTTCCTTCTTAATTGTGAATGGACTGATAAACCTTGGTCCTAACTTCCGGGAGGGGCAAGGCAGCTTAAGATTTGTTGAGGAAAGCCACACTCTATCTCCAACCTTAAAGACGGGATCTCTCCTCCCCTTGTCATAATGTTTCTTATAATTCTCTTGGGCTTTCTGCATAGTTGCCTGGAGAGTTAGGAAATTAGCCTGAATGGCGTTTATCCTGTCCTGGACTGTGGGGACTGAGGTCTCTGGTATAACATTAGGCAAGAATGAGGGATGGAAACCGTAGTTGGCCCAGAAAGGTGACTGATTGGTGGAAGCGTGGATTGAGTTGTTGTATGCAAACTCCGCACACGGGAGTAGCAAGGACCAGTCGTCCTGGGAGAAGGAGCAGAAGCAACGTAAGTACTGTTCTAAAGTTTGATTAGTTCTTTCGGTTTGGCCGTTGCTCTGAGGATGGTAAGCTGAAGATAGGCACACTCTAATGGAAAGCGTTTTGCAGAGCTCCTTCCAGAACTTAGAGGTGAATTGCACCCCTCTGTCGGACACAATGTTGCTCGGTAGGCCGTGAAGTCTGACTATCTCCTTTATGAAGATCTTCGCCGTGTCAGCAGCAGATGGTGTACCCATCATGGGCAAGAAATGCGCCATCTTGGACAGGCGGTCAACGACTACCAAGATGGTTGTAAATTTCTCCGAGGGTGGTAACTCTACTATGAAATCCATAGATATTTCTTTCCATGGTTGCTCCGGCACAGGCAATGGGCGTAGTAGACCCCAAGATCTGACGTTAGACCCCTTGTTACGTTGACAAATGGTGCAGGAACTGACATATTCCCTGCAGTCAGGCTTTAGAGTGGGCCACCAAAAAGATCGTTGAACAAGCTCCAAAGTCTTTCGTACCCCGAAGTGACCAGCAAGTTGGTGGTCATGTAAAGTCTTTAGGACCTGGGCTCTGGCTTGTTGTGGAACAAAAATTTTGTTCTGATACCAAAGAAAACCTTCCTGGTTTCTTAAAGACAGTGCTTCTGGTTCAGAGCATTGGGAGGAAGCTTGTTTCAGTGAGGAACTCAGGTCGGTCTGAATCATGAGAAAATTCTGTGGAGATAATATAGTGCTAGGAGTAATTTTTTCGGGAGTGTCAGGAAACATCCGGGACAAGGCATCGGCCTTCCCGTTCTTAGACCCCGGGCGGAAGGATATATGAAAATTGAATCTGGCAAAAAACAAGGCCCATCGAGCTTGTCGGGGTCTCAATCGTTTAGCCGTGCGAAGATACTCCAGGTTTCTGTGATCCGTGAATATCATGATGGGATGCTGAGCACCTTCAAGGAGGTACCGCCATTCCTCCAGGGCAGTTTTAATAGCCAAGAGCTCTCGATCTCCCACATCATAATTCCTTTCAGACGGACTCATCTTCCGCGAGGAGAAGGCCACAGGATGGAGTAACGACTTAGAACCCTGACGTTGGGATAAGACTGCTCCTGTGGCAACTTCAGAGGCGTCAACCTCTAAGATGTAAGGGAGGGCCGGATCAGGATGTTGCAGGATAGGTGCGGAGGTAAAGAGGGATTTGAGCTTATCAAAAGCTGATTGGGCTTCTGAAGACCACAGGAACCGAGTATGTAAACGGGTAACTTGGGTGATTGGTGAGATGATGGAGGAAAAGTTCTTTATAAACCTCCTATAAAAGTTTGCAAACCCCACGAATCTTTGTACTCCCTTTTTATCCGATGGAGTTGGCCAGCCCAAGATTGCCTGTACCTTTTGCGGGTCCATGGCAACACCACCAGTTGAGATAATTAGCCCCAGGAATTGTATTGACTCTTTTTCGAAATCACACTTCTCTGCTTTTACATAGAGTTTGTGCTTACGTAGAGTGTGCAGAACTGTCCTTACATGTGTACGATGGAGCTCCAGGGTGGTTGAAAATATCAGGATATCATCCAGGTAGATGATGATGAAGTAATCCAGAAATTCTCGAAAGATATCGTTTACAAAATGTTGGAATGTGGCCGGGGCGTTGCACAATCCAAATGGCATCACTAAGTACTCGAAATGTCCAAAGCGAGTTCTAAATGCTGTCTTCCATTCGTCACCCTCTCGGATGCGAACGAGATTGTAGGCTCCTCGAAGGTCAAGCTTAGTAAATATTCGGGCAGTACGGAGTCTCTGGAAAAGTTCCGGAACTAGAGGAAGAGGGTAACGGTTTTTTATAGTGATTTTATTGAGCTCCCTGTAATCCACACATGGTCTTAGGGATTTGTCCCTTTTTTCGACAAAAAAGATTCCGGCTCCAGCAGGAGAAGAGGAGGAACGGATGAAGCCTTTCTCCAGGTTTTCATCAATGTATTGTCGCAATGTTCCTAGCTCCACCTCCGAGAGGGGGAATATGCGACCGAATGGGATTTCGGCTCCTGGGAGTAATTCAATTGGACAATCGTATGACCGGTGTGGTGGCAGGACATCAGCCTTTTTCTTGTCAAAGACATCTGCAAACTCCTGGTAGGCCGGTGGAATACTCTGGTTGTTGACAGGTACAGGTTGGACTGACAGGCAACTGGCTACATTACTGGTTTCAGGGGCAAGACAGTGCTGTAGGCAATAAGGTGAAGTGAATGAAATTTCTTTCCTGATCCAGTTGATCTGGGGGTTGTGGGCTTGGAGCCATGGGGTACCCAAGATGACGGGGAACATAGGTGAGCTTAGAATGTCGAAACGTATGAATTCCTGATGACCATCAGGAGTAGTAACCAAAAGAGGAGTGGTCTCTTGTGTCACAGGACCGGAACTAGGCAGGGTGCCATCAGCCAGGAGAACTTCCAATCTACGGTTCTTGGGAAGAAGGGCCAGACCGAGCTTTAGTGCTAAGTCCAAGTCCAAGAAACAACTGCATGCCCCGGAGTCGACTATGGCCTGAAGCTGAACCCCCTTGTCGGCCAACTGTAGCGTGATGGAAAGGATAAGGTGAGAAGTGGAAGTTCCGGACATCTGGAAGTACACTGGAGAGTTCTTGGGTACCTTGCTGGGCCTTATGGGGCAGTTGCTCAGGAAATGTCCGTTTCGGCCACAATAGAGACAGAGATTGGCTTGACGCTGCTTTTCCTCGGGAGTCAGTGCGGATCGCACCAAACCAACAGGCATAGCGCCAATCTCTGGTCCCTGCACCTTGGGAGTCTGAGAACGTTCAGCCTGGCGCTCCCTAAGGCGTCTATCCAACTGGATGGATAGTTGAATGAGCCCCTCGAGGGTAGCAGGGATGCCGACCCTGGCCAACTCGTCCTTAAGGGATTCAGAAAGCCCCAGGCGAAACTGGTATTTCAACGCAGCCTCATTCCAGTCTGTATCGGCAGACCACCGGCGGAAGTCCACAGCATAGTCTTCCACCGGGCGCCGTTTCTGTTGAAGAGAATGCAGAGCGGCCTCAGCGGTGGCTGTACGCTGGGGGTCATCATACAATTGTGACAGGGCCGTAAAGAACGTTTCCACTGAACTAGTAGCGGGGTCCTTCTGTTCCCATAACCTGTGGGCCCATGCCTGGGGTTCATTGGTCAGCAGGGAGATAAGAAAGCCAACTTTGACAGTCTCAGTGGAAAAGGTACGGGGTTGCAGAGCCAGATATAACAGGCAGGCATTCTTGAAGGATCTGAATTTCTGCCGGTCTCCAGAGAAACGTTCAGGGGTAGGTACCCGCGGTTCTGGGGGCAAAGTCAGTACCGAAGAGGCCGTAGCAGGGAGATTGGTGGAGGAGGAACCAGGATCCAAAAAGGCAGATGGTAGCATAAAATGTTGGAGTTTTCCTTCTAATTGAAGGTATCTTTCCTGAAGAACTTGGACCACTCGTGTAAGGGTAGCGGCCTGTTGGCATAAATTCTCTATTGGGGACGCACCTCTGCCGGCCTCAGTCATGGCTGGATTATACTGTCAGAGTCCTGGATGTGAGGCCGAATTGCAGAGGGGGCACCCCTTGCGGCTAAGTGCAGCGTAACCCTGGGAGTGAGACAGGGAGTACGGTGCCCAAAGGTGCACGGGTTGCCAGATCGCTGTTGCTGAGTAGCAGATAGCAGGGAGCTGCTAGGGTGCGCTGGTAAGGTTGAAGGGCAACCGTGCAAGGAGGGATTCCAGGTATGGAGCCGTGGAGCAACCAGGAGCGGAGTCAGAGCCAGGCCAATGGTCATTCAGCACAGGAATTAGTCCAAGGTGAGGTACAGCAGGATAATCAGGAACAGAGAAGGTAGCCGAGCCGGGGGTCAAACACAGGAGGACGATCAAGGTACAAATGCGGAGCCGAAGAATAGTCAGATACAAGCCGGGGTCAATGCAGGCGGAATACTGGAGCAGTCAGGCAAGCCGAGTAGTAACAGGAAGCAGATATCACAACAGGAACCAGGAACACAGGAAGCTGATGATAATCCAGCAACCAGCATTAACCAGCAGCAGGCTTAAATAGGCAGAAGGGCGCCACCATGAGGAATACTGGCAGAATTACCCGTCCTACGGTTATCACCCTGACAGTGAGGCTGTCCCGGATGGGGCAACGGACTTTCCCTTTCTAATACACTTCAGCTGTTTCCTCTCTCTTTCTGTTCCACTCAGGTTGTGATGTTTCTGAGAGTTTCTTCAGGCAGAGCTCAACACCAAATGCAAGCCACTATAGTGTAGTATGTAAAAAAATGAATCACTTGAATAGCATTAAAGGTTACACTCACAAACATGTATCTTGTGCAGTGCATCCAAGATAAAAGCATCCAGCGTACTCTTCATTCCGGTCCGTGACATCACCTGACTCACTCCCCGCGCGTAACAACACAGATCACGTGACTTCATCAGGGGTTCCCATGCAAAAAAAAAAGTCTTAAGGTTACCCCTAAAAATACATACCAGACCCTTATCCCTAAAGTGGATTTGGTATGCATATCAAGAGGGACCCTGTGCAAACAAAAACAAAGGTGTGGGATCTCTGTTAAATTCCTTAGAGTCTGGTATAGATTTTAAGAGGGTATCCCCCACAAAAACAAGAAAAAAAATGGGGTCCCCCCCCAAAATACATACCAGACCCTTATCCAAACATGCAGCCTGGTTGGCCAGGAAAGCGGTAAGTTCGGCAATCAGCCACTATTGCTGTAATTTTGTTTACATGGCTAGGGATTCTCGGCCAACAATTGAAAGGGGCTGGGTGAAATCACTGGTTGCTAAGGACTCAGCACCCACTGCTTCTCTCACAATCATTGAAAGAGGAAGCTGTCATAGATAGTAGCAGTAGTAAAATAACTACTGTAGCACCCTCTACTCAGGTAGGTGCTAGAGTTAGGATTTTTGTGAGTGCAGGTACATTTAGGCTGTTTTTTTTTATCTGTGTGGGCTGGGAGTGGCTCTGATTAGGCTGGTGACTTACAGGCAGCATCACTTCTCGGTTACCTCCCTCTAGAGGATTCTAGAAGAGAGGAGGGGAAGAGAGATGGAGCTGCCTGGGGTGTTCTAAGGAGCCCTGACCAATCCCAAACTTGGATTGGCAAGGGGCAGGCCTCCTTAAATACCTAGAGTCAGCCCAGCTTGGGAGGAGTTGTCAGGTGGAAGAACTGAGGATGAAGTGCTAGGGTGTTGAGGCCTTTGAGGCCGCTCCCCAGTCTGGGGGGGATGACCTTAAGCCTGGGACTCGGGTGCAGGAAGGATTCCTTCAAGACCACATGAAGGATCTGGACAGGAGGCACAGACAGGAGTCAGAGAGGACAGCGGGAGCTAGTACTGTTGGGTAAGTCTTCAGGAGGAAACCACCTGCGTTTGTGTGACCAGGAGGGTTGGTGAGTGACAGGCACAGTCAGGAGGACTGCGTAGGCACGCCGGAGAAGACTGGGAGTGTGCAGTCTGGGATGGGTGCAGAGCCAGCAGTAAGGACTTTGATGTCACGGGCAGTAGAGTCGGGCAGCTGCAGCCGGGAGGGCTGGCAGGGCCTGAAGAAGGATTACTGGGAGCAGTAGTCCACCATAGGACAGCTAGCACTAAAGACTTTCCATTATAGTTTTTGCTACACAAGACTTGCCCGGCAGTACTAGCTCCCGCTGTCCTCTCTGGCTCCTCTCTGTGTCCCCTGTCCAGATCCTTCATGCGGTCTTGAAGGGATACTTCCTGCACCTGAGTCCCAGGCCCAAGGTCACCCCCCCAGACTGGGGAGCGGCCTCAAAGGCCCCGACAGCCTAGCACTCCATCCTCAGTTCTTCCACCCGACAACTCCTCCCCAGCTGGGCTAACTCTTGGTATTTAAGAAGGCCTGCCCCCTGCCAATCCAAGTGGGGGATTGGTCAGGGCTCCTTAGAACACCCCAGGCAGCTCAATCTCTCTTCCCCTCCTCTCTTCTAGAATCCTCTAGAAGCCAGAGGGAGGTAACCGAGAAGTGATGCTGTCTGTGAGTCACCAGCCTACTCTGAGCCACTCCCAGCACAAAGGGCAACTTCTAGGGCCTGACTGAGTCAGTGTTGGGAGTCACTAACCATGTGCAAACTGTGCCTGGAGTCAAGCATTGATAGTGATAGTCTGCAAGCAAGTGTTGTGCACTTTTTTGAAGTTTGAAGAAATGTGTACAAGGAGTGTACATAGTTCTGTCCCAAATTGACTGTTCTATAATGCTACTGGGCATCCCATATATTCTCATCCCTATCCAAGTTCAGATCCCTCAATAAAATAACAAAATAAACATCTGGACTGTTCATTGTCTCCAAGGTGATTGGAAAGTGAATGCCGGGCTGGGCAGGGTGACAGGTGGGCCACAACTTTCAGCAGCCCCTATGGGAGTACCGCTACACAACTATATTATATATGATATTCGGCTCCTGCCTAATGGATAGCATAGCTTGGCCCAAACCCAGAGAATCCATCCCATAGCTGCAGAAAACAAGAATTTCTTCTGTCTCCTCTCCAATAGCAATCAGACTGCAACATTGTAACTTTGTAGAGTGAAAGGCTGCAGCAGGGGCTGATCTGTGTCAGACAATTGTGAACATCTTAGTCCAGGAAGTAGATGATAACCCTGGATGATGGCTGAACAATACCAGTGCTGTCACTTGGTAAAGAAAAACGGATAAAGGCATTTTCAGGGGGAGTGCTGTGACCCCTGCTAGAGGTAATGAATACCTGGAACTGTTATGCTGATGCATTGCTTATCACAAATGCATTACACCCGAAGAAATATATCTAATGCTATATTCACTATAGATAACCCAACTGCTAACAGGTATACTCGCTGGCTTACAGGCGGCAGTGGACCCATACTTCTTCGACCCTCCAGCCTGTATACCCAGACTGGTTACCCTTGGAAATACAGGATAACTAAAAAAAAAAAATAAGAAAAACCTTCTACACATCAGGATAATCCAGGTCAAATCTAAGTTTGTCCATTGATTTTTTTTCAACTCCAGAAGAAAATCTTAATGATCTGGTGCAGCACAAGAGAAGCGCCCGAGGCTTGAAGCAATAAAGGAAAACAGAGATGGGTACATGATGGCAGGGGAGGTGACAACCAACGTGGAAATGTAACCTTTTTCAGAATTTCTTTTTAAATCTGAACTTTAAAATTGTAGTTTGCTTGTCGCAGACTGGCACAGGGAGGAAAAGCTTGTGAAGAGTACAAGCAGAGAAGTAGACCAGCTGCAGGTTTCTATAACAGAATGGATAGGCGCCACTGTGCCCAGTGGAAGGCACAAAGGAGGGTGTTACAGTAGTCTAGACAGGAAATGATAAGAGCGTGCACAAGTGATTTATTTGTATCATGCCTGATGAAAAGTCAGATACAGGGGTACTTTAAAACTAAAGATATCAAGCAGCTGTGAAACCGACATAGAAGTAAACAAAAACCGCAAACTGCAAATGTATTCAGTATTAAAGAGGAACTCCGCTTTTCTTGAAAAAATAAACATTCCCCTCTGGGTGATCTATGTACATTGCAATTATTTTACCAAACTTTGTTGCAGATTCCTACCTTATGTTATTCGAAAGAAATAAAGATAATCACCTGCAGCACCACACAATTTATGGTTCCATAGGGTTTTTGTATATCAACCTGTTAGCAACCTCCTTTATCACTGTAAAGACCTTATATTAGATATTTGTATTCTGAAAAAAAAAAAAAGCTGTTTGTCTGTGTTTATGTCCAAAATGAATGAGAATGATTTTATAATTACCAGCCAGCTGCTGCACCTGCAGGGTTCTAATGAGGAAATTTTCAGGGTCTGCATCCCTTTAGGCCAAGTTCACACTGGTACGACAAACGCTCCGCCTTTGGGAGCTCATGTCGCATGACGTGTATAAATCAATGGTTCCCTATGAGAGCCGTCTTAAAGGGGTTGTAAAGGTTTGTGTTTTTTCAGCTTAACACATTCTATGCATTAACCACTTCAGCCCCAGAAGATTTTACCCCCTTCCTGACCAGAGCACTTTTTGCGATTCGGCACTGCGTCGCTTTAACTGACAATTGCGCGGTCGTGTGACGTGGCTCCCAAACAAAATTGACGTCCTTTTTTCCCTACAAATAGAGCTTTCTTTTGGTGGTATTTGATCACCTCTGCGGTTTTTATTTTTTGCGCTATAAACAAAAAAATAGCGACAATTTTGAAAAAAAAAATGCATTATTTTTTACTTTTTGCTATAATAAATATCCCCAAAAAATAATTAAAAAAACATTTTTTTCCCTCAGTTTAAGCCGATACGTATTCTTCTACATATTTTTGGTAAAAAAATCGCAATAAGCGATTATTGATTGGTTTGCGCAAACTTTATAGCGTTTACAAAATAGGGGATAGTTTTATGGCATTTTTATTAATAATTTTCTTTTTACTAGTAATGGCGGCGATCAGCAATTTTTATTGTGACTGCGACATTATGGCGCATCGAACACTTTTTGACACATTTTTGGGACCATTGTCATTTATACAGCAATCAGTGCTATAAAAATACCATGATTCCTGTGTAAATGACACTGGCAGTGAAGGAGTTAACCACTAGGGGGCGGGGAGGGATTAAGTCAGTACTAGGGAGTGTTCTAACTGTAGGGGGGATGGGCTAGCTGTGACACGTCACTGATCTCTGCTCGCGATGACAGGAAGCAGAGATGAGTGACAATGTCACTAGACAGAACGGGGAGATGCTTTTTACATCAGCATCTCCCCGTTTGTCCTCTCCGTGAGGCGATCGCGGGTATCTCCGCGGCGATCGAGTCCGCGGGACCCGCGACCCGGCTCACGGAGCTCCCGGGCCGGCGCACATGCAATGGTACGGCGGGGAATTCAAATGGGACTTACAGGTACGCCATTTGCCCAGCCGTGCCATTCTGCCGACGTACATCAGCGTGCGCCAGGTGGGAAGTGTTTAAGGTGAAAAAACACCTGGCAATGACAGCCCCCCTGTTTACTTACCTGAGCCCGTTCACCTGCTGTGCGTGTCCCCCGGCGTCCTCTTCTCCACAGAGTCTGCCCGTTGATTGGATAGATAGGATAGATTGATAGCAGCACAGCCATTGGCTCGCGCTGCTGTCAATCACATCCAATGACGTGGTCGCCGGGGGGCGGGACTGAGTCGTACACTCTGTGTCTATGGATGCAGCGTATATGACAGGGAGCGTGCCCGCAAGCTAACCCCCTTGTGATAGAGCTTCCCAGAGAGGGTTAGCTATTGGGAGGAGGAGCCGAGACAGCAGCCGAGGGACCCCCGACCTGCACAGTGGAGGTAAGTATAACATGTTTGTTATTTAAAAAAAAAAAAAAAAACTCACCCATACAACCCCTTTAACTTGTCCGACACAAGTCAGTCCAACTTTGAAAAAGGTCCCTGCACTACTTTGGTCCCACTTTGATCCTACTTCAGCCCATTGAATATCACTGAAGTCGTATCAAAGTCAGATCATCGGCTTAACTGATCCGACTTTGGCATGCAACTTGTGCCATGAGGATCTTGAAGGAGAAATCCATGGCAAATAAAAAAACAAAAACGGCATGGAATTCCCCCTCCAAGACCATATTAGACCGAAGGGTCTGGTATGGATTTTAACCACTTCCCGCCCGGGATATAGCAGATTGACGGCCAGGAAGTGGTTCTGTTATCCTGACTGGGCATCCTATAATGTCCAGCAGGATAACATGCCGGTGCACACCCACAGGGGCATGCAGTGTGCCGATCGCGAGTGCGGCGTGTCAGTCTGACATGCCGCATCTCCGATCGTGATAAGGAGCCTCTGTCAGAGGCTTCTTACCACGTGATCAGCTGTGACCAATCACAGCTGATCATCGTCAGTCAGCATGCATTAGATCATTTGTCTCGTTTTTATTGCTGTCTTTAAAGTAAAACTAAAGTCCAAACTTTTTTTTTTCATTTCCCTTAGTAAGGGAACCCCCCTTCCAGGTTTTTTTGGGGGAGATGTCCCTTCACTTCCTGTCCCATAGCCAAAACAGGAAGTGGAAGGAAATCCTTGGTTGTCACCAGAGCTGTTGTCCCCATTGAAAGATTTTCCTTCTATTCCAGTTCTGGTGACAACCCCAAATTTGGGATTTTCTTTAACTCTCAGTGATAACAAGTAAACAGGACAAATCGAGAGGATGAATCTCCCTGACAGGGGGCACAGAGAGCAAAAAAACCTGACAGGTGTTCTAATCCCTCTCCATTCTATTCAAGACAAAAACAAATGTGACTTTAACTCCATTGAAAAAAAAAAAAGATCCTTACCGTTCCTAACCTGAACGGCGAACCCCAGTCTCAGTTGAAGTCTATGGGAGCCAAACAGGAAAAGCCAAAAGTGCCCACTTTGAAGGCTTATATGGAAGTAATTGGGCATAAAGGGGTATGGAGCTCTGGGTACTGCCCTGGGGGACATGTATTAATAAAAAAAAAAAGATTGTTATTTCAGGAGCAGTAATTTTAATTAGGCTTAAAGTCCAACAATTAAAATGAAAAATTACTTTAAATATAGTGCCGGGGGGGGGGGTCCCCTTAGTCTGCCTGTAAAGTGGTGCATCTGTAGCATGCATAAAACATGCTGCAGCAAAAATTACATTCCAAGAAAACAAGTCAAATTCATTTTAAAATGACTTGCCGTTACAATTGCCAGCACCCAGCTATTAAAAAAATAAAGAAAAAAAACTGCAGGTCTGGTATGAATTTGGGGAGAAACCCTACGCCAATATAAAAAATAAAAAATGGCGTCCCCCCAAAAAATCAATACCAGACCCTTATCAGAGCATGCAGCCTGGCAGGTCAGGAAAGGGGGGGACTGTACGAGCGAGCGCCCCCTTGCCCTCTCCTCCTGAAACATACCAGGCCACATGCCCTCAATATCGGGGAGTGGGTGCTTTGGGGCAGTGGAAGATCCTGGCCCGCCCTATGTGAATGAGTATGAGGTAATACCCCTACCCATTCACCAAAAAAGTGTCAACAACTAATAAAAACACAGTTTTTGACAATTCCTTTATTAAAAAATAAAAAAACAGTGTCCCCCGATCCATCGTCAATCATGACCCCGCCGCCACCGCTGGAACCAAAAAAGCAAAAAGTAATTGCTCCTCTGTCAACTAAGTCAAACCGCCAAAATGCTCGGCTTGCCTTTTCACAGTTCTTATATAGGTAAGGGGGTGGAGCCATCTGGCGACATCCCCTGGTGGCACCGCCCCCCTTGTGTTGTCACCGACTGATGCATGTTGGGTCAGTTTTGCCTAAAGTTTGGCTTATATATATATATAAACCCAATCACTAAAATCTAGTATACTTCTGGCTAGGACACTGCATGGAGTTTGCCCATCAGTGTCCATCAGTGCAGCCCATCAGTGTCTGTGGGGGTTTCCTCCGGGTACTCTGGTTTCCTTCCACACTCCAGAGACATGTTGGAAGGTTAATTGGCTCCTGTCTAAATTGGTCCTAGTATGTGTATGTATGAATGTGAGTTAGGGATCTTAGATTGTAAGCTCTTGAGGGGAGGGACTGATGTGAATGTACAATATATGTAAAGTGCTAAGTACATTGTTAGTGCTATAAGAATGCTTGCAATACATAAACAAATAAATATGCATCATGATATTATACAATGTAATGTTCAAAATCATTTTCAATCCATAATGTTTTTTTACTGAAATTAATTTCTGGGGATTCTGCCATAAGGGTCCTTGTTCAGACACCTTCTGATATAGGGTGAGAATACCCTGTCGTTGTCTCCCAACTGTTTCTATAGCTTCAGGTGGAGGCTATTGGCTGTGCCAACACTCATTACACAGGCATGTTCTGCTGCCATCTGTTATCTTCAGCTAAAAAAATGCCATGTGGCTATCACTGGAGGGTACATAGACAGGAAGTGACTGTAAAGAGACAGCAGGAGATCAGCACTGAGATGCAAAAAGAATGAAAATTTCCTTAAAAAAAGTGTTTTCTAAAAGAAATAAGCATGGCTGTTGTACCTTATACATGATGCTTTAGCAAACTAAATGTCATTAAAGTGTATTTAAGGCGAAAATGTAAAGATTTCCATTAATTTCCACATGTCAATGATGTTTAGCCTTCTCCTAATAATCTGAATGATCTTGAAGTTTGAAAATGTACTTTGTGAAGATCCCCACACATTTACTTCCTTGAATTCTGTGTCACACATTTCACAGAGCAGTACAAGAATCACTGCTTGCAGGTAGCAAGGTACCTTGGGATATGTAGTCTTTGGAACCAAACAGCAGAGGAGAAGCTGCAAAGCATGCAGGGAATATAGGAAGTTGTTGAAAGAGATGGCCAGCAGACAAGCAGGGTTCACAACATGAAAGCAGATGTAAGTTTGTCATCAATAAGAACTAGTTGTATTATTACAGTGCTGATTTTATTAGACATCCCAACCTGCAAAAACTCATTTCAGGGAGATGACGCCCCCCCCCAATGAAATGCAGCCTTACCAGTGCCAATTAAATGCAGCCTATCGTTGTCCATCTGTGCCACCTCTACAGTGGAGATCACCTACAGCTGGTAAGCGGCAGTTTGTACAGAGGTGGAGGCATTATCTTATTTCCTATCGTGCACTTTTCTTGTGGTGTCAAGTTTGTGCACCACTGTGGAGGAACATTGATATTGATGCACCATTTTCAGCATATGAACTTTCTTGGCTCTCTTTTTTCCATCAAGGACTCAATAGTGTTTTTTAAGCAAATGCACCATATTGTACTATTCTTTTGTTCACTTAACTGTTCGCTGTTTTGTTTTTGTTTCACTCAAATGGTATTTTCACTTTGATTGTTATTAATCAGTGCAACCTAACTTTTTCGAATTGTATATTGTTGTGTGAGTCTCACAAGAGGTTTCAGCGGTTTCTCAGATTCACATATGTGTACTTTATTCATTTTTACACAGATACTGCAGTAATTATACGTTTTTGCCACCTCATCAGTGCCTACCAGTGCAGCCCATCAGTGTCCTTCAGTGCAGCCCATCAGTGTCCATCAGTGCCACCTCATCAGTGCCCACCAGTATAGCCCATCAGTGCCCATAAGTGCCACTTCATCACTGCCTACCAGTGCAGCCCATCAGTGTCCATCAGAGCCACCTCATCAGTGCCCACCAGTGCAGCCCATCAGTGTCTATCAGTGCAGCCTATCAGTGTCAATAAGTGTTCTTCAGTGCCACCTCATCAGTGCCCACAAGTTCAGACTATCAGTGCCCATCAGTGCAGCCTACCAGTGCTGACCAGTGCAGCCTATCAGTGTCCATCAGTGCCACCTCATCGGTGCATACCAGTGCAGCCTATCAGTGTCAGACAGTGTCCTTCAGTGCCACCTCATCAGTGCCCATCAGTGCCACCTCATCAGTGCCCATCAGTGCCACCTCATCAGTGTCCATCAGTACCACCTCATCAGTGCCCACCAGTGCCACCTCATCAGTGCCCACCAGTGCAGCCCATTAGTGTCCATCAGTGCAGCCCATCAGTGTCCATCAGTGCCACCTCATCAGTGCCCACCAGTGCAGCCCATCAGTGCCCATCAGTGCCACCTCATCAGGCCTACCAGTGCAGCCCATCAGTGTCCATCAGTGCAGCCCATCAATGTCCATCAGTGCCACCTCATCAGTGCCCACCAGTGCAGCCCATCAGTGCCCATCAGTGCCACCTCATCAGGCCTACCAGTGCAGCCCATCAGTGTCCATCAGTGCAGCCCATCAATGTCCATCAGTGCCACCTCATCAATGCCCACCAGTGCAGCCCATCAGTGTCCTTCAGTGCCACCTCTTTAGTGTCCACCAGCGGAGCTTCTGTGTCCACCAGCAGAGCTCTCCCAGCTCTGTCACACCCCCTCCCCTGGCCATAGACAGAAGACAGAGCAGCCCGAGCAGCCGCTAATAATAAAGCCCTAACAACACTTTTTCTGGCAGTTTGGCCCTTTAAAATGGCCTGCACCAGATTAAAAAATCCCTGTCACCAATTTAAGTAGCTTTGCCGACGAGTATGTTAAATTCAGGTAGTTCATAAAGTGGAACTAAACTGAAAGAAATACTTCCTCACTCCAGCAACTTGGCAGTTAAAAGGATAGTTCACCTTTACAAAAAACCTACCTATGCAGATAAGGGGCATCTGTAGATGAAAACAAACTGCAGCTCTGACTAAAGTTGAATAATGTCCTTACTATAGGTGTAGGTCATTTATATATCTTATGAAGCCTGACTGGAATACTCCCAGGACGTTACTAAGTGAGGCCTAGTCATCTCTGCTCACCTCCATCATCACAGTGAGTGAGCTCTTTCTCTGATTCAAAACCCCCTCACATTATCTTTCCCTCCCCTGATGCAGTAGCTCTGAGTTCAGCATTTGAGAATTCACTCCTGTGATGGTGGAGGTGAGCAGTGATGACTAGGCCTCACTTAGCAACATCCTGGGAGTATTCCAGTCAGACTTCATAAGGTATGTAAATGGCCTACACCTATAACAAGGGCTTTATTCAACTTCAGACAGAGATGCACAGTTTGTTTTAATCTACCCCTTATCTGCATAGGCAGCTTTGTGGTAAAGGTGAACTATCCCTTTAACCACTTCAGCTCCGGAAGATTTTACCCCCTTCCTGACGAGGCCATTTTTTGCGATACAGCACTGCGTTGTTTAACTGATAATTGCATAGTAGTGCGACGTTGTACCCAAATAAAATTGACGGCCTTTTTTTCCCACAAATAGAGCTTTCTTTTGGTAGTATTTGATCGCCTCTGCGGTTTTTTTATTCTTTGCGCTATAAACAAAAAAAATTTTGAAAAAAAAAACATATTTTTTACTTTCTGCTATAATACATATCAAATAAAAAAAATGTAAAAAATCTAATTTATTTATAAATTTAGGCCAATATATATTCTGCCATTGGCTACCGCTGCTGTCAATCAAATCCAACGGCACGGGAGCCAGGGGGCGGGGCTGAGTGCTGCTGTTTGTGTCAATGGAGTGCACGCCACACGAGTGCCCCCATGGAAAGCGGCTTTCCATGGGGGCACCCAATGAAGGGGAGGAGCCAGGAGCGCCGCCGGGAGACCCCAGAAAAGGAGGATCGGGGCCACTCTGTGCAAAACCCTTGCGCAGAGCAGGTAAGTATGACATGTTTGTTTTTTTAAGAAAAGAAAAAAAAAACCCTTACAATGACTTTAACTACTACTGTACATAAGAATATGTAGGGGGCATCTACTAAGCTGCTAAAAAAAAAAAAAAAAAAAAAGAAAAAGGCTTTTCTTATTTTTTTTCTTTATATTTAATGTTGGTAATACATTCAGGTAATATGTGAAATGGCATTATAGTCAATAGAGTTTCCATTTTTTTGTTTTCTTTATATTTTAAAGCTGTAACTCTGCTTGTCAAAAAGCCATATTTTTGTTTTACCCCCTTTATGAATATGGCATTGCGTTAATTTAACTGACAATTGCGCGGTCGTGCGACGCTGTACCCAATTAAAATGTATTTACTTTTTTTCCCACAAATAGAGCTTTCTTTTGGTAATATTTGATCACATCTGCTGTTTTAATTTTTTGTGCTATAAACAAAAAAAGACTGACAATTTTGAGAAAAAAACAGCATTTTTTACTTTCTGCTATAAAACATTTCCAATTTAAACAAAAAGTAAAAAATCTAATTTCTTCAATTTAGGTATGAATATGTATTCTGCTACATATTATGGTAAAAAAAAAAAAAAAATCCAAAATAAGCGTATATTGATTGGTTTGTGCAAAAGTTGTAGCGTCTACAAACTATGGGATATTTTTATTTATTTAATTTCTTTTTACTAGTAATGGTGGCAATCAGCAACTTATAGTGGGACTGCGATATTGCAGTGGAAAAATCGAACACCTAACTGAAACTTATGACACTTTTTGGGGACCAGTGACACTAATACTGTGATCAGTGCTAAAATTATGCACTGTCACTGTAATAATGACTCTGGCAGGTAAGGGGTTAAAGGGGTTGTAAAGGCATATCTTAATGAATTCTATGCATTAAGATGAAAAGCCTTCTTGATGCAGCAGCCCCCTTATAATACTTACCTGAGCCCCATCTCTATCCAGTGATGTCTACGAGTGCCTCGGCCATCCACGTCCATTGGTTGCTTTCAATCAAAGTCAGTTAGCAAATTAGAAGAGAAAGGGGGTGGGGCCGAACTGCAGCTCTGTGTCTGAATGGACACACAAAGCTGCAAGCTCGGCTTGGGTGCCCCCCATAGCAAACTGCTTGCTGTGGGGGCACCCAACAGGAGGGAGGGGCCAGGAGGATCGAAGAGTGGCCACAGATGAGGAGGATTGGGGCTGCTCTGTGCAAATCCACTGCACAGAGCAGGTAAGTATAATATGGTTATTATTTTTACAGAAAATTTAAAAAAAAAACAGACTTAACAATCACTTTAACATTAGGGGTGATCAAAGGGTTAAATGTGTGCTTACTTACTGTGGGGGAGGTGCTTTGACTAGGGGAAGGCAAAGATCAGTGTTCCTGCTTAGCAGAAACAAAGGATCAAAGTCTTCCCCCCTGACAGAACGACAATCCGCCTTGTTTACATAGGCAAATTGTCATTCTGCCTCTGAACTGTCTAATCGGTGGGCACCGGTGGACATCGAGTCAGCGATACCCGCCGCTGTGCTCCTGCTTTGTATAATCACAGCGAGAGTGGGTCGCCGCCGGAACGCGCCCTCAGACCCGGAAGTGTCAGATCAAGTACTAGGTACCTGATCTGGCACAGAGCAGCTGCCCTGCCACAGTAAATGTACGTGGGGTAGTCGCCAAGTGGTTGATGCACTTGCATTAATGCACGCACATTATAATACATTGCATTAAAACGATATTAAACACAAAAACAAATATGTTTATCAATCTGACTGCATTCGTTTTCTTTTTTAGGCTTCATTTTCCCTTTATTTTCACCTGGAGCTCTGGCTAGTAACAGACTTCCTGTCTAATGCCGCGTACACACGAGCGGACTTTGTGGCATACTTTGCCCGGCAGACTTTTAGACGGACTTTACGACGGACTTTCTGAATTGAACGGACTTGCCTACACACAATCAACCAAAGTCTGACTAATTCGTACATGATGACGTACTACCGGACTAAAACAAGGAAGTTCAAAGCCAGTAGCCAATAGCTGCCCTAGCGTGGTTTTTTGTCCGTCGAACTAGCATACAGACGAGCGGACTTTTCGACCGGACTCGAGTCCATCGGATAGATTTGAAACATGTTTCAAATCTAAGTCCGGCAAACTTTTGAGAAAAAAAAGTCCGCTGGAGCCCAAACACGATCGAATTGTCCGATGGACTCCGGTACGTCGGAAAAGTTTGCCGTAAAGTCCGCTCGTGTGTACGCGGCATTAGAGTGTCTCTACTCTGGATGGAGGAGCAAGGAAGTTGCTTTTGGACAGCATCATCTGGAGAGAGGGTAGGTGTTATGCCCTGTCCTGGTAACCCGTGCTTCACCGCACCGACAATTATTTCCCCCCAGGAGGAGTTTAACCGCGTCCCGACGCCCTCTCTTGATATCAATCCTCAAGAGAAGTTTAACCACGTCAATTATTCCATCCGTGACTATATAATCAATCCCTCATTCACAACAGCCGTCACACAACACAAGATCAATTGACAAAACAAAACACAATATACTCCAAATACAGGCGGGTCAGAAACAATTGCACGTTCGTACTATATAAATAGGCTCAAGACAAGATATATACCTGTCTTTGTGGACCGCGGGAAGCCGATGCGGAGACAGAAATTTACCAAATACTGATGCGGATCAAACAGCAGACAAATTATTAAGGAAAATGTCTTACCGTTTTCTCCAGAGTTGATCAGGCTCTGCTCCGCCCGTATTTTGGTCCTCTTCCAGTGTCCTCTAAGTTCGGCTTCCTTTTGGGCCAATCTCGAGCCCCACGTTGGGCGCCAAATGTTTTGGACCGAACAGAACGGCTCAGTACTTTTGTTTCTGTCCCCCTGGCCAAATTAACCTTCAATGTAAAAGTGTGCACACTCGACACAAATCACTGACACAGACACGTTCAGTAAGTTTGGTACTTCTGAAATTTACTTCCTGGGCTCAGGCTAATATACCGTGAGCCGGATATTTCGTTATCAAATCAAATATCAAAGAAGACAAGCGTGTACAAACCACAAATTATACATATTCATTATTGTGACGAAATATAAGCTTTTGCTGGGTAATATCTGTATAAGGGGATAGCAGACTATCATAGCTAAATATGGTGTCTTATTTTCAGTTCCTGTTTCTCTTGAGTGTAGTCTCATAGGCCTGAAAATAGGTGCAATCTTCTTCTTCTTAACTTTGTTCTTTAACTCTTGCAGTTCTGTTCCACATGAAGGGAGAAGCTGGCAGACATCTAATTTGAGCATGGTTAAGGCTAGTAGCTGGTTATAAAAGATAAGCACTTACATCTATATGGTTATATCAGGAAATAAGCATTTCACCATAACACTCATAATCACATTCCATTACAGGACATTGATCGGACATTCCGACAACAAAATCCATGGATTTTTTTCAGACAGATGTTGGCTCAAACTTGTCTTGCATACACACGGTCACACAAAGTTGTCGGAAAATCCGATCGTTCTGAACGCGGTGACGTAAAACACGTACGTCGGGACTATAAACGGGGCAGTAGCCAATCGTCTCTTAATTTATTCTGAGCATGCGTGGCACTTTGTGCGCCGGATTTGTGTACACACGATCGCAATTTAACTGATCGGATTTTGTTGTCGGAAAATTTTATAGCCTGCTCTCCAACTTTGTGTGTCGGAAATTCCGACGGAAAAAGTCAGATGGAGCCCACACACGATCGGAATTTCCGACAATACAATCCGATCGCACTTTTTCCGTCGGAAAATCCGATCGTGTGTACAGGGCATTAGACTAGCAGATTTCGATGGACTTGACTAACAAACAGAAGCTGAACTCCAGCAAACACTTTTAAGCAGATACAACAAGGCTTTACATAAATAAATAAAAGCTGATTATCATAAGCACCCCGGTCAGTGTTAAATGGTTTGTCTCAATCCTTTAACAGCTTGGTCTGTTAAAGAAAGTTGAAAAGCAAAAGACTTAAAGTGTTACTAAAGTCAATAAAAAAAAAAAAAGAATCAAAATAACAAACATGTTATACTCACCTCCTCTTCTCAGGTCTCCAGCCGGTTATCCTGGCTCCTCCACTTCTTTGTGTGTCCCACATAGCAAGCCGCTTGCTATGGAGGCACACAGTGTCTGCGTGCTCCCGAGCTGTGTGTCTATGGAGCCACGCTCCATAGACTTACACAGCGGGACTTAGCCCCGCCCCCACTGCATTTGATTGATGGCAACAGGAGCCAATGACTCCTACAGCTGTTCAAGTTCTGTGTGAAGAGGAATAGAGGAGAGAGAAAATACAGCCGTGCATTGTGCTGGATCTCTTCTCCCCTCTCTTCCCCTTCACACAGAGAAGGATGGGGGGGGGGGGTGGCGCAGAAGAATACAAAACGTTTTTTTACTTTAGTGCAATGAATGCATTAAGAAAAAAAAACATTTTTAGCTTTAGTTTCACTTTAACCACTTCAATACAGGGCATTAATACACCCCTCCTGCCCAGACCAATTTTTAGCTTTCAGCGCTCTCACACTTTGAATGCCAATTACTCAATCGTGTAACACTGTATCCAAACAAAATTTGCATAATTATTTTCATAAAAATAGAGCTTTCTTTTGGTTGTATTTAATCACCACTGGGTTTTTTATTTTTTGCGACATAAGTGAAAAAAGCGAAAATTTGGAAAAAAAAACACTTTTTATTTACCTTCTATGATAAAATTTTGCAAATATATCATTTTTGTTCATAAATTTGGGCCAAAATGTATACTGCTACGTCTCTTTGATAAAAATAACCCAAATTAGTGGACTGGATATTAGTCTCTGTGAAAGTTATAGAGTCTACAAGCTATGGTACCAATTATTAAAAATTGATCACACCTGATGCACTGACATCTCATGTCTTGAGACCCTGAAATGTCAGGAAAGTACAAATACCCCCCAAATGACCCCTTTTTGACAGTAAAAGGTATTTAGTAAGAAGCATGGTGAGTCTTTTGAAGTTGTAATTTTTTCCCACAATTCTTGGGAAAATTAAGATTTTTTTTCCACAAAATTGTCATAATAACAAGTTATTTCTCACACACAACATATGCATACTTTCAATTACACCCCAAAATACATTCTGCTACTCCTCCTGAGTATGGCAATACCACATGTTCGAGACTTTTACACAGCCTGGCCACATACTGAGGCCCAACATGCAGGGAGCACCGTCAGGCGTTCTAGGAGCATAAATTACACCTCTAATTTCCTAACGACCTATTACACTTTTGAAGGCCCTGGAGCACCAGGACAAGGGAATTACCCACAAAATTACCCCATTTTGGAAAACAAACACCCCAACATATATTCTATGAGGCATTATGAGTCTTTTGAACAGTTAATTTTTTTACACAAGTCTTCAGAAAATGTGGAAAGAAAATGAAAACCTTTTTTTTTTTTTTTTACACAAAGTTGTCAATTTATAAGATATTTCTAACACATAGCATGTATATAGCAAAAAATACACCCCAAAACACATTCTGCTACTCATCCTGAGTATGGCAATACCACATGTGTGAGACTTTTACTCAGCCAGTCCACATACAGAGGCCCAACATTGAAGTAGTACCTTCAGGCATTCTAGGAGCATAAATTACACATCTCATTTCATTCCTGCCTATCACACTTTTGAAGGTCCTTGAGCACCAGGACAATGAAATTACCCACAAAATGACCCCATTTTGGAAAGCAAACACCCCAACGTATATTCTTTGAGGCATGGGCTGTAGATAGGTACTCGGGTACTCTGATGGGCTGCAGATAGGTACTTGGGTACTCTGATGGGCTGGAGACAGTTACTTGGTTACTCTGATGGGCTGGTGACAGGTACTCTGGTACTCTGATGGGCTGGTGACAAGTACTCGGATACTCTGATGGCCTAGTGACAGGTACTCGGGTACTCTGATGGGCTACAGATAGGTACTCGGGTACTCTGATGGGCTGGTGACTGGTACTCGGGTACTCTGATGGGTGGTGACAGGTACTCTGGGTATTGGGGTACACTACCACTACAAGAGTACATCCACTATTTCACCTTATATATATGTACTGTTTTGATTTTGTATCAATTATGTATGGAATGGTTTTATTCTGTGTGTTATAGATGCTTTCATGACTTTTTTAGGCATATCGATAAAACATATTTTTTTACTTCAAGAGGTGGTGGTCTGTTAAAGTCCCAACTAAGGGGGGACCTTTCTTCTTTCTATGGTTTATCATGTAAGGAATGGGACCATCATGCTCTATACTTGTTATGATGGAAGCCCCCTTCTTGTTTACAGGTACTCTGAAGGGCGGTGACAGGTACTGAGATGGGCTGTTACATGTACTCAGATGAACTGTGACAGGTACTCAGATACTCAGATGAGCTGTGACAGGTACTCAGATGAACTGTGACAGATACTCAGATGGACTGTGACAGGTACTCAGGTATTCGTGTACTTAGATGAACTGTGACATGTACTCAGCTACTCGGGTACTCAAATGGACTGTGACAGCTACTCAGGTACTTGGGTACTCAGATGAACTTTGACAGATACTCAGATGGACTGTGACAGGTACTCAGGTACTCAGATGGACTGTGACAGGTACTCAGGTACTCAGATGGGCTGTGACAGGTGCTCAGGCACTCGGGTACTCAGATGAACTTTGATAGATACTCAGATGGACTGTGACAGGTACTCAGGTACTAAGATGGACTGTGACAGGTACTCGGGTACTCAGATGGGCTGTGACAGGTACTCAGGTACTCAGGTACTCAGATGGGCTGTGACAGGTACTCAGGTACTCAGATCGACTGTGACAGGTACTCAGGTATTGGGTACTCAGATGAACTGTGACAGGTACTCAGGTACTCAGATCGACTGTGACAGGTACTCAGGTACTCAGATGGACTGTGACAGGTACTCAGGTACTCAGATGGGCTGTGACAGGTGCTTAGGCACTCGGATGAACTTTGACAGATACTCAGATGGACTGTGACAGGTACTCAGGTACTAAGATGGACTGTGACAGGTACTCGGGTACTCAGATGGGCTGTGACAGGTACTCAGGTACTCAGGTACTCAGATGGGCTGTGACAGGTACTCAGGTACTCGGGTACTCAGATGGGCTGTGACAGGTACTCAGGTACGCAGATCGACTGTGACAGGTACTCAGAAATTGGGTACTCAGATGAACTGTGACAGGTACTCAGGTACTCAGATCGACTGTGATAGGTACTCAGATGAACTGTGACAGGTACTTTGATGGGTGGTGACAGGTCCTCTTTATTGGGGGGGGCAATCAGTGTGATTGGTGTACACTGTCAGCAGTAACGAGATGTTACCGCAATCACCTTCTCACACACGATCGGTGTGTGAGGAGGAGAACCCTGGTAATATCTTGTTACCGCGGTTTGTTGACATTCTGTGACCGGCTGTGATTGGATGCTTTTGAGCCGATTTTCAGCTGCTAGCGGGGCGCTTTTAACTCCAAAAAGTGTGTTAAAACTTGCGTTTTGTGTTGCTTTCAAATCGCTTTTCAGGCGCTTTGGAAGCGCTGCCCATTCATTCCAATGGGCAGGGCATTTTGGGAGTGCTAAATACAGTGCTCCCAACCCGCCCCAAAGATGCTGCTTGCAGGATTTTTGGGAACGCCCTGCAAGCATCCCGCCTGAGTGTGAAAGTTCACACTGGATTGAATGGGAGGTGGTTTTCAGGCACTTTCCAGTAGCAATGTCGCAGTCCCGTTATAAGTCGCTTATCGCTGCCATTTCTAGAAAAACAATAAATAAAAATTCCATAAATATGTCCCATAGTTTGTAGACGCTATAACTTATTGTTATAGTTATTAGAATATTATTATTATTTTAATTACATTTTTTTTTCAAAATAGTCGCTCTTTTTTGTCTGTAGCGCAAAAAAAAAAAAAGTGATCAAATACCACCAAAAGAAAGCTCTATTTCTTTATTTTGTTAATTTTATTTGGGTACAGTGTTGCACGACCAATGTGCAATTGTCATTTAAAGTAACGCAGTGCCGTATCGCAAAAAAGGGGGGTAAACCTTCCGGAGCTGAAGTGGTTAAAAAAGTCCCTGACCCTTTCCAAAAACACAGAGCACAAAAATGCATTGATGTGAACGTGTTCCATCCCATGCTAAAAATAATGCCCTGCGTTTCTGCAAAAAACATTAAAAAAAACGCATTGCTGTAAATGGAACCTAAAGGGGGCAGAGGTTGGGGGGACGGTAAAAGCATGGCTTAACTGTGGGGTTTTACCGCCCCTCAAACACAAGTGTGAAGAAGCCCTGGGGTTCTATTCAAAGTGAATGGACCACAATATATCAACACACGTAACATGCATTGCGGCGCGTTTAAGCGTTCATTCCTGCAATGCGCAAATGTAAATGAGCCCTAAATGAAATCTGCAGAATAAAAAATATTGAAAGCGATACGTTAAAGCTTAGCAATTGGATTTAACAGTTACAGCGATGCCACCTTGACGTCCCCATCATTTTCCAAGTCCATTTTTTTTTTTTCGCAGGTGGACTGAACACCATTATCTGGATGAAGCCGCAGCCTGAGAGAGCCCCCGATAAGATCTGTGTCACCGAGCAGCGGGAGGAAATGTGCCGCAATGTTCTGTAATGAGAAAATTGCTGAAACTTTTCCCATTCCGGCAGCAGCAGCTCAGGTGATGGGGAGGACGAGGAAAGGATGTTGCTACTCAAGTTTCCATTCGGCTTCCAGGAGGAACACACACATTGGGCGCTTCTCCTGGAAGCCACATGCAGTGCTCGTTAGAGGCTACTGTCTTGACACATTCTTTTTATGACAGTTTGTAAAGGGCTTTTCCCTCCCTGCTCATTCCTTATCTGCTTCCCCTCCTACTGGAAAAGTGGCTTTTTCGCTCCTCCTCTGATTTCCTCCCCATTCAGCAATCAGTCAGGGAGAGTGGATGTGAGCATTGACTGGGCTCAAGCTTCAAGCAGCAGCAGCATCACCATCCTCCCTGGGACTGTAGGAGAGGACCCCCTCCCACCTCTCTGTCCCCCTCTCTTCTCTGTGCTCTCCATCCCTTCACTCCCTCCTCTCTCTGCACTCTCTATCCCTCTCTCTCTCTTCTGCACTCTCATCCCTGCCACCCTCCCACCTCTCGCTTGTCCCTCTCGTCTCTTGCTCCAGTCCCTCTACTTGCTCTTCTCCCCTCTTCTTCTTCTTCTCCATCCGGGCATCACATCATCTGACTCTCAATCGCAAGACATCGATCGCCTCTTCTATGAGACAAACCAATTGATCTGTCCGCTGGGGTTCCTGGACCAAGTACAGACAGCATGTCCCGAAGGAAACAGAGCAAACCCAGGCAAATCAAACGTGAGTGCCATGCTGTGTATATATATATATATATATATATATATATATATATATATATATATATATATAGTTTTATATATATATATATATATATATGTAAATATGTGTGTGTGTGTGTATGTGTGCATAATGTACCGTCAACCAGCTAGGGTGAAGTTCTCCAGCAGACTTGCAACTCAACTATTCAAATGCCCTTAGGCACATCGTGGTGGAATATGCTGTGTGCTTGTTAGCTGTTTTCCTGGCACAGTTGTCGTAGTTGTCCCTGATTTTAAGCATGGGTGAACTTCTTGATAAACAAAAAAATAATAATAATAATAATAATTTTCCTTTTTAAGATTGTTACATCCAGTTCATTCGTTATTATATTCATATTGTTTTTTTTTTTGTTTGTTTGTTTTTATAAAATGTTTTTTTTTTTTTTTTTTTTTAATGCTTTTTTACATTGTAAACCAAACGCATACAATAATCTTAATAATTTTCGAATAATATTTATTAAATACGTTGTGACGGGATTATTTATAATCAGCGGTGCTTCTAGTTTAGACAACCAAACTTGGTGGCTTTGTACAAACATTTTAGGAACTGTGCAGACAGGTATGGAGGCCAGCTCACCCGGGTTCCCACGAGCCGTCCCGGCCTTTCAAAGTTTGTCCCTGGAAATGTTATCACTTTCACAATAAATCCCCATGGTTTTGAGGGGAGCTAGGATTAGATTTAGATCGCACGATTTTATAGCGGCCAATCCCCCTCCCCCCCCCCCCCCCCCGATTTACAGTATTTAGGAAGTTTCTTTGGTACTGGTGTCCCTGGAAATTTTTGTCCACGAGTGATTATTTTACAGTATGTATTATTTTTTTCTAACTTGACTATTTTTTTGCAAAAAAGTATTAATACTAAATGGAAACCAGTCTGAAAGAGGGGCATTTAACATAAATGAATTCAAATTAGTTTGATGAAATTATTTAGCGTCTTCTGTCATCCAAGAGAGCGAGAAGCTTAAGGACATTACTTCAGCAGCAAAGTGTCCCTGGAAAGGATATAACATCGTTTTCACCTTTTGCAGATAGGACAGTGCTCCTTCTGCCTAGGCACCATCAGTCTCTATCTGCCTGATTAGGGCTCTTGAGCTGTCAGCTGGGGAGGCCAATGGATGAGGTCACTCACATTCTAATTGATGGACTTGCATCTGTGCAGACCTTTAACTCCAAGCAGTATTTGTAGTCCATGGCCTGACTTTTATACACTCCCTGTCCCCAGTGCATACAGACGTCCTCTTTGACACAACTTTACCCAAGTTCATTTACTGGGTTCCAGTGGTTATGTTAGTCGTCGTTATTTTTTGGGTGTGCCAATTTCACGAGTTTTCACGCTGGGTACAAAATAGTGCCAAGTACTTTTCATTGACTTTTTTTTGGTGTTTGTACGTAGGTGTTCTGTGCTCATAATGTAGATAAGACGTCAGTTTTTTCTATATGACTTTATCTGCCACTACAGCATTACTTTTTCAAACTTATTTATTAGCTAGTTTTTATTTATTTATTTTTATCTTTCTTTCTTTCTTTCTTTCTTTCTTTCTTTCTTTCTTTCTTTCTTTCTTTCTTTCTTTCTTTCTTTCTTTCTTTCTTTCTTTCTTTCTTTCTTTCTTTCTCTCTTTTCCTTTCCATCATTCTTTCTATGAGACCTTACTGCATTAATTAATTAGCTACAGTTCCCATGACCGTAGCTGCATCTTCATCACTAAACACTTGCTTCCAAGTAATCCTCATGTCACCCCACTGAGCTGCTTCATAGCATTTTCCTATTGATTTTTCTTTGCTCTAATTGCACTGGTATAGCTAATTTGCGATGACTTTTATGGACTCTCTAAAACACTTATTTAAGTAATATCCATTTTACATCTCTATACTGCATGTAATTGTAAAATGTATTCATTTTCTGTTCATTTTCACCTCTTTAGACGTTACAATTTCTGCTCTTTAAATTTTTAGGCCATGCATATTAATACACTATAATTAAAGAGCAAATTTGTTTTATTATATACGTGTTGCTATTGTCCCTCCTGTTTTGTATGCTGATATAAACTTTGTTTATATGTCCGGCTCTTTTCTGTGTTGTTTTTTTTGTCTGCCTAATTTAATTGTTTCTACTTTTTTTGTGTGTGTATTACCTGTATGGTGTGAATAACTGTGCCATTTCACTGGAAAGGCTGGCAAATGGATTGTTAATAACTATTAACATTAATTGCTCAGTGAAACCGCAGACCTGCTGATTGGCCTTTTATCAATTAACTCAATTAGGTGTGTTCAGTTTATATTTTAGTTATTCCTGCTATAGTCAGATATAAAAGCGTGACTGTTAATTGATACATATTTATATATTTATGGTGTAGCTAAGTGAGAGAGTCTCACGTTATGTCTCAATCTGACATTGTGGATTTGATAAGGTTGATGGCATTAGTTACACAGTATCGCATGTTGATAATTCAGAAAGCATTATTGATCAGCGATGTGACATCCATGCTTATTTGTAACATGTTTTATTTAATCATCTTCTGACTCCGTCTTTTATTTTATATACAAGTAGTAGCGTGGCATTTAGTGTAGTGAGTGTCGTAAATGGGTCACCTAATACGTAATAGGGATACAGTATGCTAGCTGTGCATTGTATTTTTTCAGTAGTGTTTATTTAGGAAGTCCAATATTGTAACCACATGGAAAAGTATACTACAGAGGCCTGAGGATCCATTGCAAGTTTTGCAAGGCCTAAGGGACGGAACATTGTCTAAGAAAAGGCTGCAGTGTGTATTTATACAAATATGCGATGACACTATTATGTCATATGCTGCAAATGCTTACTTGTATGTGTGATAGGCTATATTGGCATTTGTGTATATTAAAATCTATATAAAATATTTTTAATTTATAGATTGTGTTCATGTACAAATATTGTGTTACACATATGCACTCACATATAGACAAACAGACAGATGGTTGTGACTTCTATATCTGTTATATGTATATATTATACAGTGGCATATATATATATATATATATATATATATATATATATATATATATATGTATATATATGCCACTGTATATATATATATATATATATATATATATATATATACATTAAGGTGATGCAATCGTGCTTTTTAAGTCCAAATTTAATATATTTAGCCATGGCCCCTTGTAACACAGCATCTATGTCCACCTTGTACAGGCAAGTCAGGCTGTGCAGGTTAAGCAATAAGGATACTACTATTAAGTAAGCAGCAAAACAAAAGTCAGTTCCTTTTGCCAAGAAAACTCTGGAGACAGTTATTTTAAAGGACAAAAAAGGTTGTTGGAAAAAAAGTTTTTTTTTTTTTCTTTTTTTTTTCCTCCCTGCATTCTTGTCTGTGCTATCTAAAATTGTGATTTATGCAGTATTTTAATATTTTGCTTATTCTTTCCCCTTGGGTGCTCTCTGGGCAGCGATAAAAAGGCGAAGCTGAAAGAGCACCATTAATTTGCTCTGATGACTGGCCAGATAAGGGGAGATAATGGGAAAGATAAGCTGGGAAGATATACCATCAGAAACCCGATTATTACCATTAAAATTCCAGCCCAGCAATCTGCACAAGGCTGATAATTCCTTCTCCGTTTCCACCACTTTGGATGATAAGGCAAAAAAAAAGTCACTCAGTGCTCCTTGATTAGACTGCCTGGATATCCTGATAATGCCGTGATAAATTATGTATTTGGCCCCCACGTTTTGTAACAAAAAAAAACTCTGATTTCATTATATATTTTTCTCTACTCCTCTATATTTTTTTTATTTTATTGCAAGTCTCCACTAAGTGAGCTCCCTCCCAGGCCAGAAAAACAAAACCTCTCTCTCGTGAGCTATTATTGTAATATGTGATTGATAAAAAGCAGCGATAGCAAACGAGGTGTTTTGTGTAGGGGGAGCCATATCGATGCTATCATCCCATCTCACTGCGCCA